>CM040397.1:51671101-52166433 GCA_022702515.1 Ilyophis sp. 1 JC-2022 | reverse complement strand
GTGTTTTGGTTTAAACAGAGAAATAAAACTTGTGAATTTCTGGGTTTTTGTAACATTGTTATGTCTGCTCATGGCATTTGTTTTTGCATTTTTTTTTTTCTGAGAGAAATGGGATATATAAATCTGTTTTTAAGGATCAATTGGCAGGTGTGGCAAAAAATTAGTAAAAAAGCCGGAATTTTTATGGCTGTCAACTTTTAAAAGAATTGGGATTGGAACCCCTGGCGGTTCCACACATGCACAGAACACTCACAATGAACTTTTTCTTGTTTGTAACACTTGGGGGCGATGCTGAGTACTAGTACTGAAATTTTTGCATTCCCCTGGCGGTTCCACACATGCACAGAACACTCACAATGAACTTTTTCTTGTTTATAACACTTGGGGGCGATGCTGAGTACTAGTACTGAAATTTTTGCATTCCCCTGGCGGTTCCACACATGCACAGAACACTCACAAGTGACTTTTTCTTGCTTGTAACACTTGCAGGTGATACTGAGTTCTAGTACTGAAATTTTTGCATTACCCAAAATGCCTTTGTGTCCTACTTTGTAAACATTTATTCCACTTTTGATCAAAATGGTTTATTTGCCTGAAATTTATTTTGTAAAAAAAATTACGTAGCTAAAGTATTTTGGTCACATTTCAATTGGAAATGTGTAAATTCTTGCCGAAACTTACCATATTCGAAAACTTGATGTGTTACACTGGACCCTTCACTTCCAATGTGGAAACTTATCTTTGCGCAGTGGCAGTATCGTAGCCTATGAGGTTTAGCCGAGGCGTGATTATTGCTGGTTGAAAACTTAACCCAATACCCCGCCAAGACTGCTTGAAATATTAGCGGGATTGGCAATTTTTGACAGTCTCATATGAGGCTGGTGTTTTGGTTTAAACAGAGAAATAAAACTTGTGAATTTCTGGGTTTTTGTAACATTGTTATGTCTGCTCATGGCATTTGTTTTTGCATTTTTTTTTTCTGAGAGAAATGGGATATATAAATCTGTTTTTAAGGATCAATTGGCAGGTGTGGCAAAAAATTAGTAAAAAAGCCGGAATTTTTATGGCTGTCAACTTTTAAAAGAATTGGGATTGGAACCCCTGGCGGTTCCACACATGCACAGAACACTCACAATGAACTTTTTCTTGTTTGTAACACTTGGGGGCGATGCTGAGTACTAGTACTGAAATTTTTGCATTCCCCTGGCGGTTCCACACATGCACAGAACACTCACAAGTGACTTTTTCTTGCTTGTAACACTTGCAGGTGATACTGAGTTCTAGTACTGAAATTTTTGCATTACCCAAAATGCCTTTGTGTCCTACTTTGTAAACATTTATTCCACTTTTGATCAAAATGGTTTATTTGCCTGAAATTTATTTTGTAAAAAAAATTACGTAGCTAAAGTATTTTGGTCACATTTCAATTGGAAATGTGTAAATTCTTGCCGAAACTTACCATATTCGAAAACTTGATGTGTTACACTGGACCCTTCACTTCCAATGTGGAAACTTATCTTTGCGCAGTGGCAGTATCGTAGCCTATGAGGTTTAGCCGAGGCGTGATTATTGCTGGTTGAAAACTTAACCCAATACCCCGCCAAGACTGCTTGAAATATTAGCGGGATTGGCAATTTTTGACAGTCTCATATGAGGCTGGTGTTTTGGTTTAAACAGAGAAATAAAACTTGTGAATTTCTGGGTTTTTGTAACATTGTTATGTCTGCTCATGGCATTTGTTTTTGCATTTTTTTTTTCTGAGAGAAATGGGATATATAAATCTGTTTTTAAGGATCAATTGGCAGGTGTGGCAAAAAATTAGTAAAAAAGCCGGAATTTTTATGGCTGTCAACTTTTAAAAGAATTGGGATTGGAACCCCTGGCGGTTCCACACATGCACAGAACACTCACAATGAACTTTTTCTTGTTTGTAACACTTGGGGGCGATGCTGAGTACTAGTACTGAAATTTTTGCATTCCCCTGGCGGTTCCACACATGCACAGAACACTCACAATGAACTTTTTCTTGTTTATAACACTTGGGGGCGATGCTGAGTACTAGTACTGAAATTTTTGCATTCCCCTGGCGGTTCCACACATGCACAGAACACTCACAAGTGACTTTTTCTTGCTTGTAACACTTGCAGGTGATACTGAGTTCTAGTACTGAAATTTTTGCATTACCCAAAATGCCTTTGTGTCCTACTTTGTAAACATTTATTCCACTTTTGATCAAAATGGTTTATTTGCCTGAAATTTATTTTGTAAAAAAAATTACGTAGCTAAAGTATTTTGGTCACATTTCAATTGGAAATGTGTAAATTCTTGCCGAAACTTACCATATTCGAAAACTTGATGTGTTACACTGGACCCTTCACTTCCAATGTGGAAACTTATCTTTGCGCAGTGGCAGTATCGTAGCCTATGAGGTTTAGCCGAGGCGTGATTATTGCTGGTTGAAAACTTAACCCAATACCCCGCCAAGACTGCTTGAAATATTAGCGGGATTGGCAATTTTTGACAGTCTCATATGAGGCTGGTGTTTTGGTTTAAACAGAGAAATAAAACTTGTGAATTTCTGGGTTTTTGTAACATTGTTATGTCTGCTCATGGCATTTGTTTTTGCATTTTTTTTTTCTGAGAGAAATGGGATATATAAATCTGTTTTTAAGGATCAATTGGCAGGTGTGGCAAAAAATTAGTAAAAAAGCCGGAATTTTTATGGCTGTCAACTTTTAAAAGAATTGGGATTGGAACCCCTGGCGGTTCCACACATGCACAGAACACTCACAATGAACTTTTTCTTGTTTGTAACACTTGGGGGCGATGCTGAGTACTAGTACTGAAATTTTTGCATTCCCCTGGCGGTTCCACACATGCACAGAACACTCACAATGAACTTTTTCTTGTTTATAACACTTGGGGGCGATGCTGAGTACTAGTACTGAAATTTTTGCATTCCCCTGGCGGTTCCACACATGCACAGAACACTCACAAGTGACTTTTTCTTGCTTGTAACACTTGCAGGTGATACTGAGTTCTAGTACTGAAATTTTTGCATTACCCAAAATGCCTTTGTGTCCTACTTTGTAAACATTTATTCCACTTTTGATCAAAATGGTTTATTTGCCTGAAATTTATTTTGTAAAAAAAATTACGTAGCTAAAGTATTTTGGTCACATTTCAATTGGAAATGTGTAAATTCTTGCCGAAACTTACCATATTCGAAAACTTGATGTGTTACACTGGACCCTTCACTTCCAATGTGGAAACTTATCTTTGCGCAGTGGCAGTATCGTAGCCTATGAGGTTTAGCCGAGGCGTGATTATTGCTGGTTGAAAACTTAACCCAATACCCCGCCAAGACTGCTTGAAATATTAGCGGGATTGGCAATTTTTGACAGTCTCATATGAGGCTGGTGTTTTGGTTTAAACAGAGAAATAAAACTTGTGAATTTCTGGGTTTTTGTAACATTGTTATGTCTGCTCATGGCATTTGTTTTTGCATTTTTTTTTTCTGAGAGAAATGGGATATATAAATCTGTTTTTAAGGATCAATTGGCAGGTGTGGCAAAAAATTAGTAAAAAAGCCGGAATTTTTATGGCTGTCAACTTTTAAAAGAATTGGGATTGGAACCCCTGGCGGTTCCACACATGCACAGAACACTCACAATGAACTTTTTCTTGTTTGTAACACTTGGGGGCGATGCTGAGTACTAGTACTGAAATTTTTGCATTCCCCTGGCGGTTCCACACATGCACAGAACACTCACAATGAACTTTTTCTTGCTTGTAACACTTGCAGGTGATACTGAGTTCTAGTACTGAAATTTTTGCATTACCCAAAATGCCTTTGTGTCCTACTTTGTAAACATTTATTCCACTTTTGATCAAAATGGTTTATTTGCCTGAAATTTATTTTGTAAAAAAAATTACGTAGCTAAAGTATTTTGGTCACATTTCAATTGGAAATGTGTAAATTCTTGCCGAAACTTACCATATTCGAAAACTTGATGTGTTACACTGGACCCTTCACTTCCAATGTGGAAACTTATCTTTGCGCAGTGGCAGTATCGTAGCCTATGAGGTTTAGCCGAGGCGTGATTATTGCTGGTTGAAAACTTAACCCAATACCCCGCCAAGACTGCTTGAAATATTAGCGGGATTGGCAATTTTTGACAGTCTCATATGAGGCTGGTGTTTTGGTTTAAACAGAGAAATAAAACTTGTGAATTTCTGGGTTTTTGTAACATTGTTATGTCTGCTCATGGCATTTGTTTTTGCATTTTTTTTTTCTGAGAGAAATGGGATATATAAATCTGTTTTTAAGGATCAATTGGCAGGTGTGGCAAAAAATTAGTAAAAAAGCCGGAATTTTTATGGCTGTCAACTTTTAAAAGAATTGGGATTGGAACCCCTGGCGGTTCCACACATGCACAGAACACTCACAATGAACTTTTTCTTGTTTGTAACACTTGGGGGCGATGCTGAGTACTAGTACTGAAATTTTTGCATTCCCCTGGCGGTTCCACACATGCACAGAACACTCACAATGAACTTTTTCTTGTTTATAACACTTGGGGGCGATGCTGAGTACTAGTACTGAAATTTTTGCATTCCCCTGGCGGTTCCACACATGCACAGAACACTCACAAGTGACTTTTTCTTGCTTGTAACACTTGCAGGTGATACTGAGTTCTAGTACTGAAATTTTTGCATTACCCAAAATGCCTTTGTGTCCTACTTTGTAAACATTTATTCCACTTTTGATCAAAATGGTTTATTTGCCTGAAATTTATTTTGTAAAAAAAATTACGTAGCTAAAGTATTTTGGTCACATTTCAATTGGAAATGTGTAAATTCTTGCCGAAACTTACCATATTCGAAAACTTGATGTGTTACACTGGACCCTTCACTTCCAATGTGGAAACTTATCTTTGCGCAGTGGCAGTATCGTAGCCTATGAGGTTTAGCCGAGGCGTGATTATTGCTGGTTGAAAACTTAACCCAATACCCCGCCAAGACTGCTTGAAATATTAGCGGGATTGGCAATTTTTGACAGTCTCATATGAGGCTGGTGTTTTGGTTTAAACAGAGAAATAAAACTTGTGAATTTCTGGGTTTTTGTAACATTGTTATGTCTGCTCATGGCATTTGTTTTTGCATTTTTTTTTTCTGAGAGAAATGGGATATATAAATCTGTTTTTAAGGATCAATTGGCAGGTGTGGCAAAAAATTAGTAAAAAAGCCGGAATTTTTATGGCTGTCAACTTTTAAAAGAATTGGGATTGGAACCCCTGGCGGTTCCACACATGCACAGAACACTCACAATGAACTTTTTCTTGTTTGTAACACTTGGGGGCGATGCTGAGTACTAGTACTGAAATTTTTGCATTCCCCTGGCGGTTCCACACATGCACAGAACACTCACAATGAACTTTTTCTTGTTTATAACACTTGGGGGCGATGCTGAGTACTAGTACTGAAATTTTTGCATTCCCCTGGCGGTTCCACACATGCACAGAACACTCACAAGTGACTTTTTCTTGCTTGTAACACTTGCAGGTGATACTGAGTTCTAGTACTGAAATTTTTGCATTACCCAAAATGCCTTTGTGTCCTACTTTGTAAACATTTATTCCACTTTTGATCAAAATGGTTTATTTGCCTGAAATTTATTTTGTAAAAAAAATTACGTAGCTAAAGTATTTTGGTCACATTTCAATTGGAAATGTGTAAATTCTTGCCGAAACTTACCATATTCGAAAACTTGATGTGTTACACTGGACCCTTCACTTCCAATGTGGAAACTTATCTTTGCGCAGTGGCAGTATCGTAGCCTATGAGGTTTAGCCGAGGCGTGATTATTGCTGGTTGAAAACTTAACCCAATACCCCGCCAAGACTGCTTGAAATATTAGCGGGATTGGCAATTTTTGACAGTCTCATATGAGGCTGGTGTTTTGGTTTAAACAGAGAAATAAAACTTGTGAATTTCTGGGTTTTTGTAACATTGTTATGTCTGCTCATGGCATTTGTTTTTGCATTTTTTTTTTCTGAGAGAAATGGGATATATAAATCTGTTTTTAAGGATCAATTGGCAGGTGTGGCAAAAAATTAGTAAAAAAGCCGGAATTTTTATGGCTGTCAACTTTTAAAAGAATTGGGATTGGAACCCCTGGCGGTTCCACACATGCACAGAACACTCACAATGAACTTTTTCTTGTTTGTAACACTTGGGGGCGATGCTGAGTACTAGTACTGAAATTTTTGCATTCCCCTGGCGGTTCCACACATGCACAGAACACTCACAAGTGACTTTTTCTTGCTTGTAACACTTGCAGGTGATACTGAGTTCTAGTACTGAAATTTTTGCATTACCCAAAATGCCTTTGTGTCCTACTTTGTAAACATTTATTCCACTTTTGATCAAAATGGTTTATTTGCCTGAAATTTATTTTGTAAAAAAAATTACGTAGCTAAAGTATTTTGGTCACATTTCAATTGGAAATGTGTAAATTCTTGCCGAAACTTACCATATTCGAAAACTTGATGTGTTACACTGGACCCTTCACTTCCAATGTGGAAACTTATCTTTGCGCAGTGGCAGTATCGTAGCCTATGAGGTTTAGCCGAGGCGTGATTATTGCTGGTTGAAAACTTAACCCAATACCCCGCCAAGACTGCTTGAAATATTAGCGGGATTGGCAATTTTTGACAGTCTCATATGAGGCTGGTGTTTTGGTTTAAACAGAGAAATAAAACTTGTGAATTTCTGGGTTTTTGTAACATTGTTATGTCTGCTCATGGCATTTGTTTTTGCATTTTTTTTTTCTGAGAGAAATGGGATATATAAATCTGTTTTTAAGGATCAATTGGCAGGTGTGGCAAAAAATTAGTAAAAAAGCCGGAATTTTTATGGCTGTCAACTTTTAAAAGAATTGGGATTGGAACCCCTGGCGGTTCCACACATGCACAGAACACTCACAATGAACTTTTTCTTGTTTGTAACACTTGGGGGCGATGCTGAGTACTAGTACTGAAATTTTTGCATTCCCCTGGCGGTTCCACACATGCACAGAACACTCACAATGAACTTTTTCTTGTTTATAACACTTGGGGGCGATGCTGAGTACTAGTACTGAAATTTTTGCATTCCCCTGGCGGTTCCACACATGCACAGAACACTCACAAGTGACTTTTTCTTGCTTGTAACACTTGCAGGTGATACTGAGTTCTAGTACTGAAATTTTTGCATTACCCAAAATGCCTTTGTGTCCTACTTTGTAAACATTTATTCCACTTTTGATCAAAATGGTTTATTTGCCTGAAATTTATTTTGTAAAAAAAATTACGTAGCTAAAGTATTTTGGTCACATTTCAATTGGAAATGTGTAAATTCTTGCCGAAACTTACCATATTCGAAAACTTGATGTGTTACACTGGACCCTTCACTTCCAATGTGGAAACTTATCTTTGCGCAGTGGCAGTATCGTAGCCTATGAGGTTTAGCCGAGGCGTGATTATTGCTGGTTGAAAACTTAACCCAATACCCCGCCAAGACTGCTTGAAATATTAGCGGGATTGGCAATTTTTGACAGTCTCATATGAGGCTGGTGTTTTGGTTTAAACAGAGAAATAAAACTTGTGAATTTCTGGGTTTTTGTAACATTGTTATGTCTGCTCATGGCATTTGTTTTTGCATTTTTTTTTTCTGAGAGAAATGGGATATATAAATCTGTTTTTAAGGATCAATTGGCAGGTGTGGCAAAAAATTAGTAAAAAAGCCGGAATTTTTATGGCTGTCAACTTTTAAAAGAATTGGGATTGGAACCCCTGGCGGTTCCACACATGCACAGAACACTCACAATGAACTTTTTCTTGTTTGTAACACTTGGGGGCGATGCTGAGTACTAGTACTGAAATTTTTGCATTCCCCTGGCGGTTCCACACATGCACAGAACACTCACAATGAACTTTTTCTTGTTTATAACACTTGGGGGCGATGCTGAGTACTAGTACTGAAATTTTTGCATTCCCCTGGCGGTTCCACACATGCACAGAACACTCACAAGTGACTTTTTCTTGCTTGTAACACTTGCAGGTGATACTGAGTTCTAGTACTGAAATTTTTGCATTACCCAAAATGCCTTTGTGTCCTACTTTGTAAACATTTATTCCACTTTTGATCAAAATGGTTTATTTGCCTGAAATTTATTTTGTAAAAAAAATTACGTAGCTAAAGTATTTTGGTCACATTTCAATTGGAAATGTGTAAATTCTTGCCGAAACTTACCATATTCGAAAACTTGATGTGTTACACTGGACCCTTCACTTCCAATGTGGAAACTTATCTTTGCGCAGTGGCAGTATCGTAGCCTATGAGGTTTAGCCGAGGCGTGATTATTGCTGGTTGAAAACTTAACCCAATACCCCGCCAAGACTGCTTGAAATATTAGCGGGATTGGCAATTTTTGACAGTCTCATATGAGGCTGGTGTTTTGGTTTAAACAGAGAAATAAAACTTGTGAATTTCTGGGTTTTTGTAACATTGTTATGTCTGCTCATGGCATTTGTTTTTGCATTTTTTTTTTCTGAGAGAAATGGGATATATAAATCTGTTTTTAAGGATCAATTGGCAGGTGTGGCAAAAAATTAGTAAAAAAGCCGGAATTTTTATGGCTGTCAACTTTTAAAAGAATTGGGATTGGAACCCCTGGCGGTTCCACACATGCACAGAACACTCACAATGAACTTTTTCTTGTTTGTAACACTTGGGGGCGATGCTGAGTACTAGTACTGAAATTTTTGCATTCCCCTGGCGGTTCCACACATGCACAGAACACTCACAATGAACTTTTTCTTGTTTATAACACTTGGGGGCGATGCTGAGTACTATTACTGAAATTTTTGCATTCCCCTGGCGGTTCCACACATGCACAGAACACTCACAAGTGACTTTTTCTTGCTTGTAACACTTGCAGGTGATACTGAGTTCTAGTACTGAAATTTTTGCATTACCCAAAATGCCTTTGTGTCCTACTTTGTAAACATTTATTCCACTTTTGATCAAAATGGTTTATTTGCCTGAAATTTATTTTGTAAAAAAAATTACGTAGCTAAAGTATTTTGGTCACATTTCAATTGGAAATGTGTAAATTCTTGCCGAAACTTACCATATTCGAAAACTTGATGTGTTACACTGGACCCTTCACTTCCAATGTGGAAACTTATCTTTGCGCAGTGGCAGTATCGTAGCCTATGAGGTTTAGCCGAGGCGTGATTATTGCTGGTTGAAAACTTAACCCAATACCCCGCCAAGACTGCTTGAAATATTAGCGGGATTGGCAATTTTTGACAGTCTCATATGAGGCTGGTGTTTTGGTTTAAACAGAGAAATAAAACTTGTGAATTTCTGGGTTTTTGTAACATTGTTATGTCTGCTCATGGCATTTGTTTTTGCATTTTTTTTTTCTGAGAGAAATGGGATATATAAATCTGTTTTTAAGGATCAATTGGCAGGTGTGGCAAAAAATTAGTAAAAAAGCCGGAATTTTTATGGCTGTCAACTTTTAAAAGAATTGGGATTGGAACCCCTGGCGGTTCCACACATGCACAGAACACTCACAATGAACTTTTTCTTGTTTGTAACACTTGGGGGCGATGCTGAGTACTAGTACTGAAATTTTTGCATTCCCCTGGCGGTTCCACACATGCACAGAACACTCACAATGAACTTTTTCTTGTTTATAACACTTGGGGGCGATGCTGAGTACTATTACTGAAATTTTTGCATTCCCCTGGCGGTTCCACACATGCACAGAACACTCACAAGTGACTTTTTCTTGCTTGTAACACTTGCAGGTGATACTGAGTTCTAGTACTGAAATTTTTGCATTACCCAAAATGCCTTTGTGTCCTACTTTGTAAACATTTATTCCACTTTTGATCAAAATGGTTTATTTGCCTGAAATTTATTTTGTAAAAAAAATTACGTAGCTAAAGTATTTTGGTCACATTTCAATTGGAAATGTGTAAATTCTTGCCGAAACTTACCATATTCGAAAACTTGATGTGTTACACTGGACCCTTCACTTCCAATGTGGAAACTTATCTTTGCGCAGTGGCAGTATCGTAGCCTATGAGGTTTAGCCGAGGCGTGATTATTGCTGGTTGAAAACTTAACCCAATACCCCGCCAAGACTGCTTGAAATATTAGCGGGATTGGCAATTTTTGACAGTCTCATATGAGGCTGGTGTTTTGGTTTAAACAGAGAAATAAAACTTGTGAATTTCTGGGTTTTTGTAACATTGTTATGTCTGCTCATGGCATTTGTTTTTGCATTTTTTTTTTCTGAGAGAAATGGGATATATAAATCTGTTTTTAAGGATCAATTGGCAGGTGTGGCAAAAAATTAGTAAAAAAGCCGGAATTTTTATGGCTGTCAACTTTTAAAAGAATTGGGATTGGAACCCCTGGCGGTTCCACACATGCACAGAACACTCACAATGAACTTTTTCTTGTTTGTAACACTTGGGGGCGATGCTGAGTACTAGTACTGAAATTTTTGCATTCCCCTGGCGGTTCCACACATGCACAGAACACTCACAATGAACTTTTTCTTGTTTATAACACTTGGGGGCGATGCTGAGTACTAGTACTGAAATTTTTGCATTCCCCTGGCGGTTCCACACATGCACAGAACACTCACAAGTGACTTTTTCTTGCTTGTAACACTTGCAGGTGATACTGAGTTCTAGTACTGAAATTTTTGCATTACCCAAAATGCCTTTGTGTCCTACTTTGTAAACATTTATTCCACTTTTGATCAAAATGGTTTATTTGCCTGAAATTTATTTTGTAAAAAAAATTACGTAGCTAAAGTATTTTGGTCACATTTCAATTGGAAATGTGTAAATTCTTGCCGAAACTTACCATATTCGAAAACTTGATGTGTTACACTGGACCCTTCACTTCCAATGTGGAAACTTATCTTTGCGCAGTGGCAGTATCGTAGCCTATGAGGTTTAGCCGAGGCGTGATTATTGCTGGTTGAAAACTTAACCCAATACCCCGCCAAGACTGCTTGAAATATTAGCGGGATTGGCAATTTTTGACAGTCTCATATGAGGCTGGTGTTTTGGTTTAAACAGAGAAATAAAACTTGTGAATTTCTGGGTTTTTGTAACATTGTTATGTCTGCTCATGGCATTTGTTTTTGCATTTTTTTTTTCTGAGAGAAATGGGATATATAAATCTGTTTTTAAGGATCAATTGGCAGGTGTGGCAAAAAATTAGTAAAAAAGCCGGAATTTTTATGGCTGTCAACTTTTAAAAGAATTGGGATTGGAACCCCTGGCGGTTCCACACATGCACAGAACACTCACAATGAACTTTTTCTTGTTTGTAACACTTGGGGGCGATGCTGAGTACTAGTACTGAAATTTTTGCATTCCCCTGGCGGTTCCACACATGCACAGAACACTCACAATGAACTTTTTCTTGTTTATAACACTTGGGGGCGATGCTGAGTACTAGTACTGAAATTTTTGCATTCCCCTGGCGGTTCCACACATGCACAGAACACTCACAAGTGACTTTTTCTTGCTTGTAACACTTGCAGGTGATACTGAGTTCTAGTACTGAAATTTTTGCATTACCCAAAATGCCTTTGTGTCCTACTTTGTAAACATTTATTCCACTTTTGATCAAAATGGTTTATTTGCCTGAAATTTATTTTGTAAAAAAAATTACGTAGCTAAAGTATTTTGGTCACATTTCAATTGGAAATGTGTAAATTCTTGCCGAAACTTACCATATTCGAAAACTTGATGTGTTACACTGGACCCTTCACTTCCAATGTGGAAACTTATCTTTGCGCAGTGGCAGTATCGTAGCCTATGAGGTTTAGCCGAGGCGTGATTATTGCTGGTTGAAAACTTAACCCAATACCCCGCCAAGACTGCTTGAAATATTAGCGGGATTGGCAATTTTTGACAGTCTCATATGAGGCTGGTGTTTTGGTTTAAACAGAGAAATAAAACTTGTGAATTTCTGGGTTTTTGTAACATTGTTATGTCTGCTCATGGCATTTGTTTTTGCATTTTTTTTTTCTGAGAGAAATGGGATATATAAATCTGTTTTTAAGGATCAATTGGCAGGTGTGGCAAAAAATTAGTAAAAAAGCCGGAATTTTTATGGCTGTCAACTTTTAAAAGAATTGGGATTGGAACCCCTGGCGGTTCCACACATGCACAGAACACTCACAATGAACTTTTTCTTGTTTGTAACACTTGGGGGCGATGCTGAGTACTAGTACTGAAATTTTTGCATTCCCCTGGCGGTTCCACACATGCACAGAACACTCACAATGAACTTTTTCTTGTTTATAACACTTGGGGGCGATGCTGAGTACTATTACTGAAATTTTTGCATTCCCCTGGCGGTTCCACACATGCACAGAACACTCACAAGTGACTTTTTCTTGCTTGTAACACTTGCAGGTGATACTGAGTTCTAGTACTGAAATTTTTGCATTACCCAAAATGCCTTTGTGTCCTACTTTGTAAACATTTATTCCACTTTTGATCAAAATGGTTTATTTGCCTGAAATTTATTTTGTAAAAAAAATTACGTAGCTAAAGTATTTTGGTCACATTTCAATTGGAAATGTGTAAATTCTTGCCGAAACTTACCATATTCGAAAACTTGATGTGTTACACTGGACCCTTCACTTCCAATGTGGAAACTTATCTTTGCGCAGTGGCAGTATCGTAGCCTATGAGGTTTAGCCGAGGCGTGATTATTGCTGGTTGAAAACTTAACCCAATACCCCGCCAAGACTGCTTGAAATATTAGCGGGATTGGCAATTTTTGACAGTCTCATATGAGGCTGGTGTTTTGGTTTAAACAGAGAAATAAAACTTGTGAATTTCTGGGTTTTTGTAACATTGTTATGTCTGCTCATGGCATTTGTTTTTGCATTTTTTTTTTCTGAGAGAAATGGGATATATAAATCTGTTTTTAAGGATCAATTGGCAGGTGTGGCAAAAAATTAGTAAAAAAGCCGGAATTTTTATGGCTGTCAACTTTTAAAAGAATTGGGATTGGAACCCCTGGCGGTTCCACACATGCACAGAACACTCACAATGAACTTTTTCTTGTTTGTAACACTTGGGGGCGATGCTGAGTACTAGTACTGAAATTTTTGCATTCCCCTGGCGGTTCCACACATGCACAGAACACTCACAATGAACTTTTTCTTGTTTATAACACTTGGGGGCGATGCTGAGTACTATTACTGAAATTTTTGCATTCCCCTGGCGGTTCCACACATGCACAGAACACTCACAAGTGACTTTTTCTTGCTTGTAACACTTGCAGGTGATACTGAGTTCTAGTACTGAAATTTTTGCATTACCCAAAATGCCTTTGTGTCCTACTTTGTAAACATTTATTCCACTTTTGATCAAAATGGTTTATTTGCCTGAAATTTATTTTGTAAAAAAAATTACGTAGCTAAAGTATTTTGGTCACATTTCAATTGGAAATGTGTAAATTCTTGCCGAAACTTACCATATTCGAAAACTTGATGTGTTACACTGGACCCTTCACTTCCAATGTGGAAACTTATCTTTGCGCAGTGGCAGTATCGTAGCCTATGAGGTTTAGCCGAGGCGTGATTATTGCTGGTTGAAAACTTAACCCAATACCCCGCCAAGACTGCTTGAAATATTAGCGGGATTGGCAATTTTTGACAGTCTCATATGAGGCTGGTGTTTTGGTTTAAACAGAGAAATAAAACTTGTGAATTTCTGGGTTTTTGTAACATTGTTATGTCTGCTCATGGCATTTGTTTTTGCATTTTTTTTTTCTGAGAGAAATGGGATATATAAATCTGTTTTTAAGGATCAATTGGCAGGTGTGGCAAAAAATTAGTAAAAAAGCCGGAATTTTTATGGCTGTCAACTTTTAAAAGAATTGGGATTGGAACCCCTGGCGGTTCCACACATGCACAGAACACTCACAATGAACTTTTTCTTGTTTGTAACACTTGGGGGCGATGCTGAGTACTAGTACTGAAATTTTTGCATTCCCCTGGCGGTTCCACACATGCACAGAACACTCACAATGAACTTTTTCTTGTTTATAACACTTGGGGGCGATGCTGAGTACTATTACTGAAATTTTTGCATTCCCCTGGCGGTTCCACACATGCACAGAACACTCACAAGTGACTTTTTCTTGCTTGTAACACTTGCAGGTGATACTGAGTTCTAGTACTGAAATTTTTGCATTACCCAAAATGCCTTTGTGTCCTACTTTGTAAACATTTATTCCACTTTTGATCAAAATGGTTTATTTGCCTGAAATTTATTTTGTAAAAAAAATTACGTAGCTAAAGTATTTTGGTCACATTTCAATTGGAAATGTGTAAATTCTTGCCGAAACTTACCATATTCGAAAACTTGATGTGTTACACTGGACCCTTCACTTCCAATGTGGAAACTTATCTTTGCGCAGTGGCAGTATCGTAGCCTATGAGGTTTAGCCGAGGCGTGATTATTGCTGGTTGAAAACTTAACCCAATACCCCGCCAAGACTGCTTGAAATATTAGCGGGATTGGCAATTTTTGACAGTCTCATATGAGGCTGGTGTTTTGGTTTAAACAGAGAAATAAAACTTGTGAATTTCTGGGTTTTTGTAACATTGTTATGTCTGCTCATGGCATTTGTTTTTGCATTTTTTTTTTCTGAGAGAAATGGGATATATAAATCTGTTTTTAAGGATCAATTGGCAGGTGTGGCAAAAAATTAGTAAAAAAGCCGGAATTTTTATGGCTGTCAACTTTTAAAAGAATTGGGATTGGAACCCCTGGCGGTTCCACACATGCACAGAACACTCACAATGAACTTTTTCTTGTTTGTAACACTTGGGGGCGATGCTGAGTACTAGTACTGAAATTTTTGCATTCCCCTGGCGGTTCCACACATGCACAGAACACTCACAATGAACTTTTTCTTGTTTATAACACTTGGGGGCGATGCTGAGTACTATTACTGAAATTTTTGCATTCCCCTGGCGGTTCCACACATGCACAGAACACTCACAAGTGACTTTTTCTTGCTTGTAACACTTGCAGGTGATACTGAGTTCTAGTACTGAAATTTTTGCATTACCCAAAATGCCTTTGTGTCCTACTTTGTAAACATTTATTCCACTTTTGATCAAAATGGTTTATTTGCCTGAAATTTATTTTGTAAAAAAAATTACGTAGCTAAAGTATTTTGGTCACATTTCAATTGGAAATGTGTAAATTCTTGCCGAAACTTACCATATTCGAAAACTTGATGTGTTACACTGGACCCTTCACTTCCAATGTGGAAACTTATCTTTGCGCAGTGGCAGTATCGTAGCCTATGAGGTTTAGCCGAGGCGTGATTATTGCTGGTTGAAAACTTAACCCAATACCCCGCCAAGACTGCTTGAAATATTAGCGGGATTGGCAATTTTTGACAGTCTCATATGAGGCTGGTGTTTTGGTTTAAACAGAGAAATAAAACTTGTGAATTTCTGGGTTTTTGTAACATTGTTATGTCTGCTCATGGCATTTGTTTTTGCATTTTTTTTTTCTGAGAGAAATGGGATATATAAATCTGTTTTTAAGGATCAATTGGCAGGTGTGGCAAAAAATTAGTAAAAAAGCCGGAATTTTTATGGCTGTCAACTTTTAAAAGAATTGGGATTGGAACCCCTGGCGGTTCCACACATGCACAGAACACTCACAATGAACTTTTTCTTGTTTGTAACACTTGGGGGCGATGCTGAGTACTAGTACTGAAATTTTTGCATTCCCCTGGCGGTTCCACACATGCACAGAACACTCACAATGAACTTTTTCTTGTTTATAACACTTGGGGGCGATGCTGAGTACTATTACTGAAATTTTTGCATTCCCCTGGCGGTTCCACACATGCACAGAACACTCACAAGTGACTTTTTCTTGCTTGTAACACTTGCAGGTGATACTGAGTTCTAGTACTGAAATTTTTGCATTACCCAAAATGCCTTTGTGTCCTACTTTGTAAACATTTATTCCACTTTTGATCAAAATGGTTTATTTGCCTGAAATTTATTTTGTAAAAAAAATTACGTAGCTAAAGTATTTTGGTCACATTTCAATTGGAAATGTGTAAATTCTTGCCGAAACTTACCATATTCGAAAACTTGATGTGTTACACTGGACCCTTCACTTCCAATGTGGAAACTTATCTTTGCGCAGTGGCAGTATCGTAGCCTATGAGGTTTAGCCGAGGCGTGATTATTGCTGGTTGAAAACTTAACCCAATACCCCGCCAAGACTGCTTGAAATATTAGCGGGATTGGCAATTTTTGACAGTCTCATATGAGGCTGGTGTTTTGGTTTAAACAGAGAAATAAAACTTGTGAATTTCTGGGTTTTTGTAACATTGTTATGTCTGCTCATGGCATTTGTTTTTGCATTTTTTTTTTCTGAGAGAAATGGGATATATAAATCTGTTTTTAAGGATCAATTGGCAGGTGTGGCAAAAAATTAGTAAAAAAGCCGGAATTTTTATGGCTGTCAACTTTTAAAAGAATTGGGATTGGAACCCCTGGCGGTTCCACACATGCACAGAACACTCACAATGAACTTTTTCTTGTTTGTAACACTTGGGGGCGATGCTGAGTACTAGTACTGAAATTTTTGCATTCCCCTGGCGGTTCCACACATGCACAGAACACTCACAATGAACTTTTTCTTGTTTATAACACTTGGGGGCGATGCTGAGTACTATTACTGAAATTTTTGCATTCCCCTGGCGGTTCCACACATGCACAGAACACTCACAAGTGACTTTTTCTTGCTTGTAACACTTGCAGGTGATACTGAGTTCTAGTACTGAAATTTTTGCATTACCCAAAATGCCTTTGTGTCCTACTTTGTAAACATTTATTCCACTTTTGATCAAAATGGTTTATTTGCCTGAAATTTATTTTGTAAAAAAAATTACGTAGCTAAAGTATTTTGGTCACATTTCAATTGGAAATGTGTAAATTCTTGCCGAAACTTACCATATTCGAAAACTTGATGTGTTACACTGGACCCTTCACTTCCAATGTGGAAACTTATCTTTGCGCAGTGGCAGTATCGTAGCCTATGAGGTTTAGCCGAGGCGTGATTATTGCTGGTTGAAAACTTAACCCAATACCCCGCCAAGACTGCTTGAAATATTAGCGGGATTGGCAATTTTTGACAGTCTCATATGAGGCTGGTGTTTTGGTTTAAACAGAGAAATAAAACTTGTGAATTTCTGGGTTTTTGTAACATTGTTATGTCTGCTCATGGCATTTGTTTTTGCATTTTTTTTTTCTGAGAGAAATGGGATATATAAATCTGTTTTTAAGGATCAATTGGCAGGTGTGGCAAAAAATTAGTAAAAAAGCCGGAATTTTTATGGCTGTCAACTTTTAAAAGAATTGGGATTGGAACCCCTGGCGGTTCCACACATGCACAGAACACTCACAATGAACTTTTTCTTGTTTGTAACACTTGGGGGCGATGCTGAGTACTAGTACTGAAATTTTTGCATTCCCCTGGCGGTTCCACACATGCACAGAACACTCACAATGAACTTTTTCTTGTTTATAACACTTGGGGGCGATGCTGAGTACTATTACTGAAATTTTTGCATTCCCCTGGCGGTTCCACACATGCACAGAACACTCACAAGTGACTTTTTCTTGCTTGTAACACTTGCAGGTGATACTGAGTTCTAGTACTGAAATTTTTGCATTACCCAAAATGCCTTTGTGTCCTACTTTGTAAACATTTATTCCACTTTTGATCAAAATGGTTTATTTGCCTGAAATTTATTTTGTAAAAAAAATTACGTAGCTAAAGTATTTTGGTCACATTTCAATTGGAAATGTGTAAATTCTTGCCGAAACTTACCATATTCGAAAACTTGATGTGTTACACTGGACCCTTCACTTCCAATGTGGAAACTTATCTTTGCGCAGTGGCAGTATCGTAGCCTATGAGGTTTAGCCGAGGCGTGATTATTGCTGGTTGAAAACTTAACCCAATACCCCGCCAAGACTGCTTGAAATATTAGCGGGATTGGCAATTTTTGACAGTCTCATATGAGGCTGGTGTTTTGGTTTAAACAGAGAAATAAAACTTGTGAATTTCTGGGTTTTTGTAACATTGTTATGTCTGCTCATGGCATTTGTTTTTGCATTTTTTTTTTCTGAGAGAAATGGGATATATAAATCTGTTTTTAAGGATCAATGGGCAGGTGTGGCAAAAAATTAGTAAAAAAGCCGGAATTTTTATGGCTGTCAACTTTTAAAAGAATTGGGATTGGAACCCCTGGCGGTTCCACACATGCACAGAACACTCACAATGAACTTTTTCTTGTTTGTAACACTTGGGGGCGATGCTGAGTACTAGTACTGAAATTTTTGCATTCCCCTGGCGGTTCCACACATGCACAGAACACTCACAATGAACTTTTTCTTGTTTATAACACTTGGGGGCGATGCTGAGTACTATTACTGAAATTTTTGCATTCCCCTGGCGGTTCCACACATGCACAGAACACTCACAAGTGACTTTTTCTTGCTTGTAACACTTGCAGGTGATACTGAGTTCTAGTACTGAAATTTTTGCATTACCCAAAATGCCTTTGTGTCCTACTTTGTAAACATTTATTCCACTTTTGATCAAAATGGTTTATTTGCCTGAAATTTATTTTGTAAAAAAAATTACGTAGCTAAAGTATTTTGGTCACATTTCAATTGGAAATGTGTAAATTCTTGCCGAAACTTACCATATTCGAAAACTTGATGTGTTACACTGGACCCTTCACTTCCAATGTGGAAACTTATCTTTGCGCAGTGGCAGTATCGTAGCCTATGAGGTTTAGCCGAGGCGTGATTATTGCTGGTTGAAAACTTAACCCAATACCCCGCCAAGACTGCTTGAAATATTAGCGGGATTGGCAATTTTTGACAGTCTCATATGAGGCTGGTGTTTTGGTTTAAACAGAGAAATAAAACTTGTGAATTTCTGGGTTTTTGTAACATTGTTATGTCTGCTCATGGCATTTGTTTTTGCATTTTTTTTTTCTGAGAGAAATGGGATATATAAATCTGTTTTTAAGGATCAATTGGCAGGTGTGGCAAAAAATTAGTAAAAAAGCCGGAATTTTTATGGCTGTCAACTTTTAAAAGAATTGGGATTGGAACCCCTGGCGGTTCCACACATGCACAGAACACTCACAATGAACTTTTTCTTGTTTGTAACACTTGGGGGCGATGCTGAGTACTAGTACTGAAATTTTTGCATTCCCCTGGCGGTTCCACACATGCACAGAACACTCACAATGAACTTTTTCTTGTTTATAACACTTGGGGGCGATGCTGAGTACTATTACTGAAATTTTTGCATTCCCCTGGCGGTTCCACACATGCACAGAACACTCACAAGTGACTTTTTCTTGCTTGTAACACTTGCAGGTGATACTGAGTTCTAGTACTGAAATTTTTGCATTACCCAAAATGCCTTTGTGTCCTACTTTGTAAACATTTATTCCACTTTTGATCAAAATGGTTTATTTGCCTGAAATTTATTTTGTAAAAAAAATTACGTAGCTAAAGTATTTTGGTCACATTTCAATTGGAAATGTGTAAATTCTTGCCGAAACTTACCATATTCGAAAACTTGATGTGTTACACTGGACCCTTCACTTCCAATGTGGAAACTTATCTTTGCGCAGTGGCAGTATCGTAGCCTATGAGGTTTAGCCGAGGCGTGATTATTGCTGGTTGAAAACTTAACCCAATACCCCGCCAAGACTGCTTGAAATATTAGCGGGATTGGCAATTTTTGACAGTCTCATATGAGGCTGGTGTTTTGGTTTAAACAGAGAAATAAAACTTGTGAATTTCTGGGTTTTTGTAACATTGTTATGTCTGCTCATGGCATTTGTTTTTGCATTTTTTTTTTCTGAGAGAAATGGGATATATAAATCTGTTTTTAAGGATCAATTGGCAGGTGTGGCAAAAAATTAGTAAAAAAGCCGGAATTTTTATGGCTGTCAACTTTTAAAAGAATTGGGATTGGAACCCCTGGCGGTTCCACACATGCACAGAACACTCACAATGAACTTTTTCTTGTTTGTAACACTTGGGGGCGATGCTGAGTACTAGTACTGAAATTTTTGCATTCCCCTGGCGGTTCCACACATGCACAGAACACTCACAATGAACTTTTTCTTGTTTATAACACTTGGGGGCGATGCTGAGTACTATTACTGAAATTTTTGCATTCCCCTGGCGGTTCCACACATGCACAGAACACTCACAAGTGACTTTTTCTTGCTTGTAACACTTGCAGGTGATACTGAGTTCTAGTACTGAAATTTTTGCATTACCCAAAATGCCTTTGTGTCCTACTTTGTAAACATTTATTCCACTTTTGATCAAAATGGTTTATTTGCCTGAAATTTATTTTGTAAAAAAAATTACGTAGCTAAAGTATTTTGGTCACATTTCAATTGGAAATGTGTAAATTCTTGCCGAAACTTACCATATTCGAAAACTTGATGTGTTACACTGGACCCTTCACTTCCAATGTGGAAACTTATCTTTGCGCAGTGGCAGTATCGTAGCCTATGAGGTTTAGCCGAGGCGTGATTATTGCTGGTTGAAAACTTAACCCAATACCCCGCCAAGACTGCTTGAAATATTAGCGGGATTGGCAATTTTTGACAGTCTCATATGAGGCTGGTGTTTTGGTTTAAACAGAGAAATAAAACTTGTGAATTTCTGGGTTTTTGTAACATTGTTATGTCTGCTCATGGCATTTGTTTTTGCATTTTTTTTTTCTGAGAGAAATGGGATATATAAATCTGTTTTTAAGGATCAATTGGCAGGTGTGGCAAAAAATTAGTAAAAAAGCCGGAATTTTTATGGCTGTCAACTTTTAAAAGAATTGGGATTGGAACCCCTGGCGGTTCCACACATGCACAGAACACTCACAATGAACTTTTTCTTGTTTGTAACACTTGGGGGCGATGCTGAGTACTAGTACTGAAATTTTTGCATTCCCCTGGCGGTTCCACACATGCACAGAACACTCACAATGAACTTTTTCTTGTTTATAACACTTGGGGGCGATGCTGAGTACTATTACTGAAATTTTTGCATTCCCCTGGCGGTTCCACACATGCACAGAACACTCACAAGTGACTTTTTCTTGCTTGTAACACTTGCAGGTGATACTGAGTTCTAGTACTGAAATTTTTGCATTACCCAAAATGCCTTTGTGTCCTACTTTGTAAACATTTATTCCACTTTTGATCAAAATGGTTTATTTGCCTGAAATTTATTTTGTAAAAAAAATTACGTAGCTAAAGTATTTTGGTCACATTTCAATTGGAAATGTGTAAATTCTTGCCGAAACTTACCATATTCGAAAACTTGATGTGTTACACTGGACCCTTCACTTCCAATGTGGAAACTTATCTTTGCGCAGTGGCAGTATCGTAGCCTATGAGGTTTAGCCGAGGCGTGATTATTGCTGGTTGAAAACTTAACCCAATACCCCGCCAAGACTGCTTGAAATATTAGCGGGATTGGCAATTTTTGACAGTCTCATATGAGGCTGGTGTTTTGGTTTAAACAGAGAAATAAAACTTGTGAATTTCTGGGTTTTTGTAACATTGTTATGTCTGCTCATGGCATTTGTTTTTGCATTTTTTTTTTCTGAGAGAAATGGGATATATAAATCTGTTTTTAAGGATCAATTGGCAGGTGTGGCAAAAAATTAGTAAAAAAGCCGGAATTTTTATGGCTGTCAACTTTTAAAAGAATTGGGATTGGAACCCCTGGCGGTTCCACACATGCACAGAACACTCACAATGAACTTTTTCTTGTTTGTAACACTTGGGGGCGATGCTGAGTACTAGTACTGAAATTTTTGCATTCCCCTGGCGGTTCCACACATGCACAGAACACTCACAATGAACTTTTTCTTGCTTGTAACACTTGCAGGTGATACTGAGTTCTAGTACTGAAATTTTTGCATTACCCAAAATGCCTTTGTGTCCTACTTTGTAAACATTTATTCCACTTTTGATCAAAATGGTTTATTTGCCTGAAATTTATTTTGTAAAAAAAATTACGTAGCTAAAGTATTTTGGTCACATTTCAATTGGAAATGTGTAAATTCTTGCCGAAACTTACCATATTCGAAAACTTGATGTGTTACACTGGACCCTTCACTTCCAATGTGGAAACTTATCTTTGCGCAGTGGCAGTATCGTAGCCTATGAGGTTTAGCCGAGGCGTGATTATTGCTGGTTGAAAACTTAACCCAATACCCCGCCAAGACTGCTTGAAATATTAGCGGGATTGGCAATTTTTGACAGTCTCATATGAGGCTGGTGTTTTGGTTTAAACAGAGAAATAAAACTTGTGAATTTCTGGGTTTTTGTAACATTGTTATGTCTGCTCATGGCATTTGTTTTTGCATTTTTTTTTTCTGAGAGAAATGGGATATATAAATCTGTTTTTAAGGATCAATTGGCAGGTGTGGCAAAAAATTAGTAAAAAAGCCGGAATTTTTATGGCTGTCAACTTTTAAAAGAATTGGGATTGGAACCCCTGGCGGTTCCACACATGCACAGAACACTCACAATGAACTTTTTCTTGTTTGTAACACTTGGGGGCGATGCTGAGTACTAGTACTGAAATTTTTGCATTCCCCTGGCGGTTCCACACATGCACAGAACACTCACAATGAACTTTTTCTTGTTTATAACACTTGGGGGCGATGCTGAGTACTATTACTGAAATTTTTGCATTCCCCTGGCGGTTCCACACATGCACAGAACACTCACAAGTGACTTTTTCTTGCTTGTAACACTTGCAGGTGATACTGAGTTCTAGTACTGAAATTTTTGCATTACCCAAAATGCCTTTGTGTCCTACTTTGTAAACATTTATTCCACTTTTGATCAAAATGGTTTATTTGCCTGAAATTTATTTTGTAAAAAAAATTACGTAGCTAAAGTATTTTGGTCACATTTCAATTGGAAATGTGTAAATTCTTGCCGAAACTTACCATATTCGAAAACTTGATGTGTTACACTGGACCCTTCACTTCCAATGTGGAAACTTATCTTTGCGCAGTGGCAGTATCGTAGCCTATGAGGTTTAGCCGAGGCGTGATTATTG
Organism: Ilyophis sp. 1 JC-2022; assembly: GCA_022702515.1. Taxonomy (NCBI): domain Eukaryota; kingdom Metazoa; phylum Chordata; class Actinopteri; order Anguilliformes; family Synaphobranchidae; genus Ilyophis; species Ilyophis sp. 1 JC-2022. The sequence continues at coordinate 52,143,167 of CM040397.1, read as the reverse complement.
CTGGTTGAAAACTTAACCCAATACCCCGCCAAGACTGCTTGAAATATTAGCGGGATTGGCAATTTTTGACAGTCTCATATGAGGCTGGTGTTTTGGTTTAAACAGAGAAATAAAACTTGTGAATTTCTGGGTTTTTGTAACATTGTTATGTCTGCTCATGGCATTTGTTTTTGCATTTTTTTTTTTCTGAGAGAAATGGGATATATAAATCTGTTTTTAAGGATCAATTGGCAGGTGTGGCAAAAAATTAGTAAAAAAGCCGGAATTTTTATGGCTGTCAACTTTTAAAAGAATTGGGATTGGAACCCCTGGCGGTTCCACACATGCACAGAACACTCACAATGAACTTTTTCTTGTTTGTAACACTTGGGGGCGATGCTGAGTACTAGTACTGAAATTTTTGCATTACCCAAAATGCCTTTGTGTCCTACTTTGTAAACATTTATTCCACTTTTGATCAAAATGGTTTATTTGCCTGAAATTTATTTTGTAAAAAAAATTACGTAGCTAAAGTATTTTGGTCACATTTCAATTGGAAATGTGTAAATTCTTGCCGAAACTTACCATATTCGAAAACTTGATGTGTTACACTGGACCCTTCACTTCCAATGTGGATACTTATCTTTGCGCAGTGGCAGTATCGTAGCCTATGAGGTTTAGCCGAGGCGTGATTATTGCTGGTTGAAAACTTAACCCAATACCCCGCCAAGACTGCTTGAAATATTAGCGGGATTGGCAATTTTTGACAGTCTCATATGAGGCTGGTGTTTTGGTTTAAACAGAGAAATAAAACTTGTGAATTTCTGGGTTTTTGTAACATTGTTATGTCTGCTCATGGCATTTGTTTTTGCATTTTTTTTTTCTGAGAGAAATGGGATATATAAATCTGTTTTTAAGGATCAATTGGCAGGTGTGGCAAAAAATTAGTAAAAAAGCCGGAATTTTTATGGCTGTCAACTTTTAAAAGAATTGGGATTGGAACCCCTGGCGGTTCCACACATGCACAGAACACTCACAATGAACTTTTTCTTGTTTGTAACACTTGGGGGCGATGCTGAGTACTAGTACTGAAATTTTTGCATTCCCCTGGCGGTTCCACACATGCACAGAACACTCACAATGAACTTTTTCTTGTTTATAACACTTGGGGGCGATGCTGAGTACTAGTACTGAAATTTTTGCATTCCCCTGGCGGTTCCACACATGCACAGAACACTCACAAGTGACTTTTTCTTGCTTGTAACACTTGCAGGTGATACTGAGTTCTAGTACTGAAATTTTTGCATTACCCAAAATGCCTTTGTGTCCTACTTTGTAAACATTTATTCCACTTTTGATCAAAATGGTTTATTTGCCTGAAATTTATTTTGTAAAAAAAATTACGTAGCTAAAGTATTTTGGTCACATTTCAATTGGAAATGTGTAAATTCTTGCCGAAACTTACCATATTCGAAAACTTGATGTGTTACACTGGACCCTTCACTTCCAATGTGGAAACTTATCTTTGCGCAGTGGCAGTATCGTAGCCTATGAGGTTTAGCCGAGGCGTGATTATTGCTGGTTGAAAACTTAACCCAATACCCCGCCAAGACTGCTTGAAATATTAGCGGGATTGGCAATTTTTGACAGTCTCATATGAGGCTGGTGTTTTGGTTTAAACAGAGAAATAAAACTTGTGAATTTCTGGGTTTTTGTAACATTGTTATGTCTGCTCATGGCATTTGTTTTTGCATTTTTTTTTTCTGAGAGAAATGGGATATATAAATCTGTTTTTAAGGATCAATTGGCAGGTGTGGCAAAAAATTAGTAAAAAAGCCGGAATTTTTATGGCTGTCAACTTTTAAAAGAATTGGGATTGGAACCCCTGGCGGTTCCACACATGCACAGAACACTCACAATGAACTTTTTCTTGTTTGTAACACTTGGGGGCGATGCTGAGTACTAGTACTGAAATTTTTGCATTCCCCTGGCGGTTCCACACATGCACAGAACACTCACAATGAACTTTTTCTTGTTTATAACACTTGGGGGCGATGCTGAGTACTATTACTGAAATTTTTGCATTCCCCTGGCGGTTCCACACATGCACAGAACACTCACAAGTGACTTTTTCTTGCTTGTAACACTTGCAGGTGATACTGAGTTCTAGTACTGAAATTTTTGCATTACCCAAAATGCCTTTGTGTCCTACTTTGTAAACATTTATTCCACTTTTGATCAAAATGGTTTATTTGCCTGAAATTTATTTTGTAAAAAAAATTACGTAGCTAAAGTATTTTGGTCACATTTCAATTGGAAATGTGTAAATTCTTGCCGAAACTTACCATATTCGAAAACTTGATGTGTTACACTGGACCCTTCACTTCCAATGTGGAAACTTATCTTTGCGCAGTGGCAGTATCGTAGCCTATGAGGTTTAGCCGAGGCGTGATTATTGCTGGTTGAAAACTTAACCCAATACCCCGCCAAGACTGCTTGAAATATTAGCGGGATTGGCAATTTTTGACAGTCTCATATGAGGCTGGTGTTTTGGTTTAAACAGAGAAATAAAACTTGTGAATTTCTGGGTTTTTGTAACATTGTTATGTCTGCTCATGGCATTTGTTTTTGCATTTTTTTTTTCTGAGAGAAATGGGATATATAAATCTGTTTTTAAGGATCAATTGGCAGGTGTGGCAAAAAATTAGTAAAAAAGCCGGAATTTTTATGGCTGTCAACTTTTAAAAGAATTGGGATTGGAACCCCTGGCGGTTCCACACATGCACAGAACACTCACAATGAACTTTTTCTTGTTTGTAACACTTGGGGGCGATGCTGAGTACTAGTACTGAAATTTTTGCATTCCCCTGGCGGTTCCACACATGCACAGAACACTCACAATGAACTTTTTCTTGTTTATAACACTTGGGGGCGATGCTGAGTACTATTACTGAAATTTTTGCATTCCCTGGCGGTTCCACACATGCACAGAACACTCACAAGTGACTTTTTCTTGCTTGTAACACTTGCAGGTGATACTGAGTTCTAGTACTGAAATTTTTGCATTACCCAAAATGCCTTTGTGTCCTACTTTGTAAACATTTATTCCACTTTTGATCAAAATGGTTTATTTGCCTGAAATTTATTTTGTAAAAAAAATTACGTAGCTAAAGTATTTTGGTCACATTTCAATTGGAAATGTGTAAATTCTTGCCGAAACTTACCATATTCGAAAACTTGATGTGTTACACTGGACCCTTCACTTCCAATGTGGAAACTTATCTTTGCGCAGTGGCAGTATCGTAGCCTATGAGGTTTAGCCGAGGCGTGATTATTGCTGGTTGAAAACTTAACCCAATACCCCGCCAAGACTGCTTGAAATATTAGCGGGATTGGCAATTTTTGACAGTCTCATATGAGGCTGGTGTTTTGGTTTAAACAGAGAAATAAAACTTGTGAATTTCTGGGTTTTTGTAACATTGTTATGTCTGCTCATGGCATTTGTTTTTGCATTTTTTTTTTCTGAGAGAAATGGGATATATAAATCTGTTTTTAAGGATCAATTGGCAGGTGTGGCAAAAAATTAGTAAAAAAGCCGGAATTTTTATGGCTGTCAACTTTTAAAAGAATTGGGATTGGAACCCCTGGCGGTTCCACACATGCACAGAACACTCACAATGAACTTTTTCTTGTTTGTAACACTTGGGGGCGATGCTGAGTACTAGTACTGAAATTTTTGCATTCCCCTGGCGGTTCCACACATGCACAGAACACTCACAAGTGACTTTTTCTTGCTTGTAACACTTGCAGGTGATACTGAGTTCTAGTACTGAAATTTTTGCATTACCCAAAATGCCTTTGTGTCCTACTTTGTAAACATTTATTCCACTTTTGATCAAAATGGTTTATTTGCCTGAAATTTATTTTGTAAAAAAAATTACGTAGCTAAAGTATTTTGGTCACATTTCAATTGGAAATGTGTAAATTCTTGCCGAAACTTACCATATTCGAAAACTTGATGTGTTACACTGGACCCTTCACTTCCAATGTGGAAACTTATCTTTGCGCAGTGGCAGTATCGTAGCCTATGAGGTTTAGCCGAGGCGTGATTATTGCTGGTTGAAAACTTAACCCAATACCCCGCCAAGACTGCTTGAAATATTAGCGGGATTGGCAATTTTTGACAGTCTCATATGAGGCTGGTGTTTTGGTTTAAACAGAGAAATAAAACTTGTGAATTTCTGGGTTTTTGTAACATTGTTATGTCTGCTCATGGCATTTGTTTTTGCATTTTTTTTTTCTGAGAGAAATGGGATATATAAATCTGTTTTTAAGGATCAATTGGCAGGTGTGGCAAAAAATTAGTAAAAAAGCCGGAATTTTTATGGCTGTCAACTTTTAAAAGAATTGGGATTGGAACCCCTGGCGGTTCCACACATGCACAGAACACTCACAATGAACTTTTTCTTGTTTGTAACACTTGGGGGCGATGCTGAGTACTAGTACTGAAATTTTTGCATTCCCCTGGCGGTTCCACACATGCACAGAACACTCACAATGAACTTTTTCTTGTTTATAACACTTGGGGGCGATGCTGAGTACTATTACTGAAATTTTTGCATTCCCCTGGCGGTTCCACACATGCACAGAACACTCACAAGTGACTTTTTCTTGCTTGTAACACTTGCAGGTGATACTGAGTTCTAGTACTGAAATTTTTGCATTACCCAAAATGCCTTTGTGTCCTACTTTGTAAACATTTATTCCACTTTTGATCAAAATGGTTTATTTGCCTGAAATTTATTTTGTAAAAAAAATTACGTAGCTAAAGTATTTTGGTCACATTTCAATTGGAAATGTGTAAATTCTTGCCGAAACTTACCATATTCGAAAACTTGATGTGTTACACTGGACCCTTCACTTCCAATGTGGAAACTTATCTTTGCGCAGTGGCAGTATCGTAGCCTGCGAACGATCTACGGAGAAGTGAGGATGTCCACAGAGGATAGAGTGCCGACCCACAGGGTGCGGTTGAGGAACACTGTACGGTTTGAAGTGGAAGAAGTTCGCCGAAAGGTATTTACTCTGGATTTTTTTGTTCAAGAAATTTTGTCTGGATTGTTTGCTGTGAAACCCGAATCAGTTTTCTGCTTGCAAGATTTTTCCAATCGAGGTTTTTTTGACATCACCTTTTTTTCTGAGTCTGCTTGTTTCAATTTTTATACCCGGTACATGGAATGCAAACATGCAGCAGCGTTGGAAGGAGTTTTGGTGGAGCTCCTTTATTCAAAGCCTCTACGTCCCCTCACCATCCATCTTTATAACCCTTTTGTTCAGGAGGAGGACATTTTATGTTTTTTGCACCGCTATTGCATTGATGTGAGAGAGGGAGTGAAACTAAAAAACAAGTATGGTTTCTGGAATGGAAAGCGGCGCTTCATGGTGCGCTTTCGGCAGGATGCATTGGGAGTGGGAGGGTTTGCACACCCACCTGGCGCTTTTTCAATTGGGCCTGACAGAGGCTATTTGGTCTACCCTGGCCAACCTGTGTACTGTCGACGCTGTGGCATGTTTGGACACCTGAAAGAAACCTGTACCGTCGAAAGATGCAGGCATTGTTCTTCTGAAAACCACAAAACAAAGGACTGTGATGCTCCCAAAATGTGCAGTCAGTGTGGGAGCACCGACCACCTGTTTCGGGCGTGTCCAGAGAGGAAGCGCACTTATGCTGGGCTTCTTAGATCTGGTTCAGCAGGTGTGCACAATCAAGGGGACCCGAAAGAGCGAGGAGCACCCCCTTGTGCAGTGGCGGTGGCTGTGCAGGCAGCCTCCACATCGGGGGTGTTAGTCGTTCCTGTCTCTGCGCGGCCTGCAGAGGGGGTGTCCGGAGGACTGGTGGTTCCTGTGGCTATTCCTAGTCCTGCTCCGATTCCAGCGCTGTTGCCTGCGCAGGGTCGTTCAGCTGGCCCCGTTCCGGTTCTTGCTCCTACTCTGGATCCAGCTTCTGGATCTGCTATCACACTGGAGCCTGTTCCTGTGTCTGGCTTTACTTCAGATCCTGATCTGGCAGAAGTCATTCCTGGGTCTTCTCCCATTCTTGGTCCTGTTCCGGCTGTGGCTGCTGTTTCTGCTTCTGTGGTTCCGGATCCCGGTTCCGGTTCACGGCTTGCAGCCAGTTCTGGGTTTGTCCACATTTTCGGGCCTCAGGCCTTGGCGGCCTCTGTTGAGGTGGAGCCCGTTGCTCAGAGCACACTTGTTTCAGCTTCTGCACATGGCGGCTCACAGGAGCTGTTTTCTCAGTTGGAGGAGCTCATCCTTCCGGACATCTCTGGGTCAGTTGAGGGTGCGGCGATGCTGACATCGGCAGACTTGGAAACACCATTGTCCTGGGCAGATTGCTTACCTTCCGAGGAGGGGTCGGTTGCTGAATGGGCGAAGGTGTCTGTGAGGAAGCGTGCGTTATCTGGAGATGTAGACCCCCATAAGCTCCTGAAGGCGGATCATCAGATTTCTTTGGAAAACCGCTATGCGGTGCTGGCGGGGTCCTCCGAAGGGGACCCATCTGGGGAGGGGGAGGAGGAGGGGATGCAGTTGGGCACTCTATCCGGCCTTCTTGAGTGGGATGTAGAAGGTTTGGTGGAGGTGATGGGGAGGCCTCCAGGTCTGGCGAGGGCTCAAGAATCTGAAAAGGAGGGGGAGGAATGACTATATGTCTGTAAGTGTTATTGTATTTTTCTTTCAGTATCTTGTTCATGGGTTTTGGTTATACTTGTGGTTTTTTTTGTCAATAAAATTATTATGGTTACTTTCAACATTATAACTATTAATGTTCGAGGGCTGCGGGATAAAGTTAAAAGGGGAGGGGTTTTTGCTTTTCTAGCCACATTAAATTTTGATTTGTGTCTTTTACAAGAAGTCCACTTAAGGGATGGGGAAGATGCAAAGAGTTTCTCCAAGGAGTGGGGCAGGGGAGAATCTAGGTGGGGAGTGGGTGGGGTGCACTCTTCTGGTGTGGGGATTTTGTTTGGGGGAAGAGATTTTAAAATAGTGGAATGTTTCTCAGTTGTTCAGGGGAGGGTTTTATTAGTTGATTTTGATTGGAGGGGAATTAAATTTAGGGTTGTTAATGTTTATGCTCCTTGTGACCCTGTTGGAAGGAAGGAGTTTTTCCAGTGTTTAGATATTGTTTTGTGCACAACAAGGGTTTTGATTTTGGGAGGAGACCTAAATGTTTCGTTGGATAAGGGGGGTGATGTTAGTCTAAAACCTTTAGTCACTGTCATAAATGGTTTTAGTTTGTTTGATTCTTTTCGTGCGCTTCACCCTATTGATGCGGGTTTTACTTGGGGGAACTCAAGGGGGAGTAGAAGCCGCATTGATTACATCCTTCTGCCAAAGGGCCAGGTTGTTTCTTCTGCGGGGGTGTCCCCATTGTGGTTCACTGACCACGGGTGGGACTTTTTTAAAGTGAGGTAAGAAGCAGGATTCTTGTTAATGGGAAGTTATCAGAAGCAGTGAAAGTGAACTGCGGGGTCCGCCAGGGTTGTCCGTTATCGCCGTTACTGTTTGTATGTTTAATCGAGCCCCTAGCACAAATTTTTAGAAGGGATGCCCGGATAACTGGGTTGGGCATTCCAGGTAGTGGAGGACAGCAGGCAAAATGTATATTGTATATGGATGATGTGACTGTACTCTGCACAGACCAGATAGCAATCGACAGCACTTTGAACAGGACCGAGTTGTTCAGCCAGGCCTCAGGGGCTCGGCTGAACTGAGACAAGTGTGACCTGAAACTGTACGGACAGTGGACAGAGACGGAATATCTTGGAATGCCCTTGACTGTCAGGACTGAAGAGGTACGTATACTCTGGGTTTAATTTTAATTTAGAAAGATTGGGTGAGGGGAATTGGGAGGGAGTTTTAAAAAAGGTGGAACAAAGACTGCAGTTTTGGAGGCTAAGGCAGCTGACATTGGTGGGGAAGGTTTTAATCTTGAAAGCGATGATTTTACCCTTGTTGTTGTTTGTTGGGGTTGTATTTGTACCGTCTCATTCAGTGCTGTCAAGGTTGGATCGTGCTGTGTTTCAATTTTTATGGGGGTCAAAATGAGAGCGACTAAGGAGGGTCATTGTGAAACGTACTCCGGAAAAGGGGGGGAAGGAGGTGCCAGATTTTCACTCAGTGTTGCAGTGTCAATTTGTAGCATTGCATGTGTCTTTGTGTGTGTCTATGTCATGTAAGGTGTCTTTTTTTGTTTGGTTTTTTATTTTTATTTTTTTTAAAAGGTGTGGAGTGATTAAGGTATTATTGACGGTCCCTTTGGCTTTTGAAATGTGTGGGGGGGGGGGGGGTTGGTACGAGAGGATGATTTTTTTTAAAGAGTTCGGGGTTGGAAGAAATCGGGACAGAAAATATGTTAAATCACAGGTCCCTTCTGTATTTTGTGTAGGGGTAGGGAGCAAATGTGCCAAGTGAGGGGGCTGGCTCTAGGCCGGACAGAAGATGTTTGGAGAGCGGTGGCCCACCTGGACCTGATGCACAGCTATCGAGACCTGGCCTGGTTGGTAACACACGAGGTCCTCCCGGTACAGTCAGTGTTGCATGCCTGGAGTCTCGCCAGAACAGCCGTCTGCCCACGTGTTGGATGTGGGCAGGAGGAAACCTTACGCCACATTTTGTGCGAGTGTGGGGCAGCTCAAGCCCTGTGGAAACAGTGAAGAGTTTTTCTCCAAAAGTACATGGATGAAGGGGAAACTCTAGACTGCCAACTCAACTCATCCTGTATGGGGGCGGCCATGTCAGAGGAACTAAAGCGTGGAGGGCGCTCTGGCTGGCAATAAGCTGCCTGAAAGGGGCGTTGTGGGCTGCAAGGACTGCGTTGAAATTAGAAGGGAGGCAATTAAGAGGGTGGTGTTGGCTGCTATAAGAGAATGCATGCTTCATGACTGTCAGAGAAAAAAGCAGGAGAAGGCGATCAACATGTGGGGGCATGCAACATGGACACTGGTGATGGGAGAGGGAGGCCCGGTTTTTCTTGACCAAGGCACTTGGCATGGCGGGGCAGCAGGTAAGTTGTGAAGGTAGTTTTTTAGTGGTACACTCTTTCCTGTACAAAAGTGTGTGGTTTAATTGTATTATTCTACTGGTTGTGGCAGAGTGGGTGTGTGTGTTTTTTAAATTTTTATATGGGAAAGCATTTGTAAGACTGGAATTGAGATCCCAGGGCACCTGGACACACAACACCGGGGGTGGAAGCCTGTAACGACTCTAGGACGTTATAAACCAGAACTTCGGTGCCGTAAAGTCAGCTGGGACCATCTGGCGTGACGTTTATGACGTCATCAGGGCAGGCCAAATCTCTGTCCTTAACATATTTTCACACACAACACAACATGGCTATAGATTACTTTTGTCCTCAAAAAGCTTAAAAACATACAGATGTGATTGATACTTTTGCTACATTGTACAGTATACACTGGAACTAGTCTGGGCACTGGAACATACATTATACACTCTTTCCAGAGAGATGATCATGTATTGTTCAGTTTTTGAGTGTTACATTAGTAAATACATCCAGTTAACGTACCTGAATTAACAGGGACAACTAGGGTGTAAATGTAATATTCTCAACAGGAATTCTGGGACCTTTGTGGCATTAATATCAATCACATCTGAAAACTATGCAGAGATGGGGAATCTCATGGCAACACAAACTTAGACCTACTCATGTTTGATATCATTTTGATGGTCTCGGTGTGAGTGGCGCAATGGTCTACATGTCCTAAATGTGCAACATGGATGGAATGTATATTTCATAACGCAGGCGTAAGCTGCCGTTGTGAAATTGCCCTTACAGAAAACCATTCTGTGAAACCCCCTAGAAGGGGGGATGAAAAGTGCTGACCAGTTTATGGTTTTACGACCGTCTGCAGCCAGATCAAACGCCGAGTTTGAGCATTTAAGCAAATGTAACAAAGCCATCGGGGAAGCTGTAATTCAGACTTTCCCACACATCTAACCTCAGGTCATTGTGTGTAGCGATTGCCAGGTATGACCAAGTATTTTTCTCTGTACTAGATTTGAATATTGACTGTTTTAATCTGTAACTGTGAATTGATGATTTAAGTAAATAACCTACCTGGTAATAACTTAGTGAAACTTGATTTGCGTGGTTTCTGTGAATTGTGTCTCTATTACTGGATTTCACACTGACTAATCTTGTTTGTGATATGTTCAAAACCTCTGAGTTTCTGTTTCTAAGTATTTGAGCCAGTACTAGAAGGATTCTATGTTCAAAACCTCTGAGCATCTGTGATGGTGATATGTTCAAAACCTCTGAGTTTCTATTTCCTAGTATTTGAGCCAGTATTAAGAGGATTCTATGTTCAAAACCTCTGAGCACCTGTGATGGTGATATGTTCAAAACCTCTGAGTTTCTGTTTCCTAGTATTTGGTAGATCCTATGGTCAAAACCCTCTGCGATATGTTCTAAACCCTCTGAGTTTCTATGGGCTAGGGTCTCTGAGCTTGTCAGTCCGATTCAGTGTGTCAGTCTGCCTCCCGTATCCGGGGCTATCAGCGTCCCCGGTATAGGTAATTTCAACAGAACAAAATTCCACTTGCAATCAAGCATAAATTCTAAATTATAATCTTAAATGGAGTCAGATAAACGAGTACAGAATCGGCGTTGGTGGCTGATGATTTAATGTAATGCACACAGACTGTTTTTTGGATAAACTGGGGTCAGGGTAGACCAGACTTAAAGCGGAAGGTAACGTGGTACGATTACCTTTGATTCGTGGTCCCTTATTAGGTGATCCCGTGAATCCAAAGAGCTGTCTCACCCGGTTGCAAGAACATTAATATTACTTTATTAACTTTCATAACTTTTCCCTTTTCCCAAAGCAATAGCGGAATACATCACGCTTAAACCTTCGCTCCGAGCTATTCCCTCATTGGTCTAGCTGCGCGGAGTTTTACAATTTGGTTTGTAACATGATTTCAGTTGCTGTTTCCAGATTTTACAATTTGGAGAACTCGACATGATTTCAGTTGCTATTTCCAGATTTACACATTATTTGTATCTTGTATATGGAGGGCATGGTTGGGGAAAGGATATTGGTACTGTTATGTGTGGACTGTTTTAAGTGTATTTAATTGCATCAAAGTCATGACTTGAATGTACAGTGTGATGTATGTGAAATTTGTGAATTGATATAATAAAATACATTTAAAAAAAGGTGTGATTATTGCTGGTTGAAAACTTAACCCAATACCCCCCTAAGACTGCTTGAAATATTAGCGGGTTTGGCAATTTTTGACCGTCTCATATGAGGCTGGTGTTTTGGTTTAAACAAAGAAATAAAACTTGTGAATTTCTGTGTTTTTGTAACTATGTTTTGTCTGGACATGGCATTTGTTTTTGTATGTGTTTTATTCAGAGAGAAATTGGATATGTAAATCGGTTTTTAATGATCAATTGACAAATTGTGGCAAAAAAATCAGTCAAAATGCCTGAATATTTATTGCTGGCAACTTTTTAAAAATTGGGATTGGAACCCCTGGCGGTTCCACGCATGGACAGAACACTGACAAGTAGGATGGGTATCGAGAACCGGTATTAAACTGGTACCGGCTCCTGATTGGTCAGGACCGAAATACCGATAAGCTCCTGGACAAACAGTGCTGCTATTGATATTTGAACGTAATTCACTTTAATTCATTCTAACATAGCTGGCAGGCATTTTAAAACTACCTACCGTAAAATAGCCTATATTTTTCTATTTGGGTCCTAACGATGAGGTCCTTATTTTCAACGTTGTCTGTTTACGTTTTGTGCACTCCAGTCACTAATGGCAGACAGGTTAAGATGTTCAAAAGTGTGGGCCCACTTTACCAAAGCGAACATAAACACAGCAAAATGCAATTTATGTAAAAAGCTGTTGCGTGTAAGGGGAGTAATACTAGCAATCTAATGAAACACTTACAAATACAACATGCCATAAATCTGAAGCAGTGCAGTGTATTTGATTGCTTGAGCAAAGCGGCCGCTGCACCATTCCCCAATATTACTGTATAGAGTACTCAAGTGACTGTCACACTAGTTTCAGAAGTAAATTCCTTATTCATTTAGAGTGTAGACATCAACTAAAACTTACTTTTAAACCATTTCTAGTGATTATGTCTTACCATCAATTTCCTGGACTGTTCACTATAATGCCCGTTCGCAAAATATGTAGTATTTCTGGACCAGCTTCGAGTATATTTTACTTTTTAGTATTTTTTTGGGGAATATACCAGCACTGGCACTGTTTAAAAACTCGACATCCCATAATTTCCTCCGGACAAGCAACCGTAGTGTTGCCTTGTCTCCAAACATTGTCATAGAAGATTAGCCAGCAGTTGCACACAGCTCCATTTTTAAACACTTTTTTCTAACGTTAGCTAGCTAGCTTGAAGGACTAAAAGCTAGAATTGCTTCATGTGATTAACCGTAGCGTAGTTTCTGACCTTGTCGGTGGGCTTCTCAACTTAGCAAGCTAACGTTAGCTTGTCTGCAGCGGCAGGCTACTGCCATTCTGCCGAAAATTCAACTTCAGCGTTGTCCATTCCCCTCAGTGCAGCCCTCGATCCGACACCGAAGCTGATGCGATTCCCCAAAATAACATGACTGTCTGGACCGCATCAAGTTAAAGCAACATTCGTTATAAGATAAAACAAGTAGTTATTAACTTCGGAAAATAACACCGTCAGCATTTACTAGATGGCCAGCGACATAGTAACAACGATACGTGCCTCTTTCCAATGATACTGAGTTCTAGTACTGAAAATTTTGCATTCCCCTGGAGGGCCTCATTTATAAAAAGTACTTTAGATCAAATTTGATATTACGTGTGGCGTACGTAGAAAATCATGACAAAGTACTGATTTATAAAATTTCAACGTTACTCCATTTGACTGTGGAAATGGTCGTAGCCCCACGTCTGGTCTTCACTTGACGTACGCACATCACCTGCTGGTTATGCCGAAGTATTGCAGGCTTGAGAGTCTTTCTATTATGTTTCTATTAAATGTATGTGACCAGTTATTATATGGGAAATGCCCACACAGCAATACATAACGATAATTCTCGATAATTCTCCATGACAGAACAAGGAGTGGGGAAATAAAATTTGAAAAGGGGAACAATTTATAAGTTGCATCTTTAATTTAGCCCCAGGGCGGGGGGATTTTACTGTGACAGTGACAAGGGCGGTGATTGCTCTAAACACGGCTGTGGTTTGGGCACAACGACTTACCCATTGTCCTTCCCTTTGCAGCAGAGCAGCCCCACTCCCTGCCTCGTCTGAGCATGCGCCCGACCCCCTGCCCCCCTGCCCCCCTGCCCCGGACTCCCTCCTGGAGGGGGCGATGGCGCAGATACGGCGGCGTGCCCGGGGTACTATCGCACCTGCGGCCTGCAAGCAGGCTATCAGAGCGGCCGCCACCCTTCCCTACAGCCAGGGGATGAGCAGGGAGAGAGAGTTGATGGATACCCTCTTCAACTAGGGGCAGGCCCGAGCCATGCAGCACTGCTTCTTCTCCCAGAGGTCCGTGGGGAAGTTGAGCACACACTGGGCGAACAGCAGGCCCCGACCTGTCCACAAGGCAGCCGTCGTAGGCACATACTGATCTCTAATTTCACACATGCCTACAGCTGTCAAACTGAATTGAAGAAAACCATATTTTTTAAATTAAGACATTTTCTTCTTTTAGCGACACAATGCTGTGACCTTGACACAAGCCAAACCTCTGAGGCTAATATCACACTGAATTAAAGATGTTAGAAAAATGTCTGACCTAGAATTAAAGATGCGTGTTACAAAGAGACTGACCGTAGAAGCAGAACTGAACATTTTACATTGAGCAGTGGAGTAGGATTAATAGGGGGGAAACTGCTTGAGCTGGCTGGTAAATTTAATTAATCCAAATTTTACACATGCAGTCATGCTCCATGCCAGAACACCAGGATTTGCCTGAAAATAAATGACTAGAATATCTGTTCTGTTATCCACCTTGTTTTTGTGCATGCTTGGAATTGCAAGGGTTTCCTGTGGCTAAGGCTGAGTTTGTTGTGAGACTGCAGCAGAGAGACTCTTTGTCTGGTCTATAACGTGGCTTTGGGAAGCCTTAGAGATTTTCAAATACAGGTCTAGTGAAATAGCTGATAAGAATTCCCTTTAAAAATGAATGTTCATCTGATCTTCTTGGGATTGAAGCATTTTCTTGTTTTCTCTATTTTCTTCACTGTTCATGAACTCTGAGGCTATCGGTCTTATCCTCACCTTAGCATCCACCTGCGCAGGATTATGGGATCTATTTGAAATGTTGTTTTTTTTATTATAAATTGTACAAAATTTAGAGGGTTTTATCTAGAGTGACTTATACAGATTACTTTTGTGCAAAATCCATTTATACCGCTGGATATTTTACTGAGGTATTTCAGGTGAAGCGCCTTGCTCCTGGGCACAACGGCATCATCGCGTCTGGGAACTGAACTAACATCCTTTGACTTACAAGCCCAGCTTCCTGACCATTATGCTACACTGCCTCAAGGCTCATAGCCCACCACAGTGTGTTCTCGGCATGGATGGAACCAACGAGACAAAGAGCTGTTGTCGCTCATAAAAACCTATCAATTGGATTGTGTGTTTGACAAATGTTACCAAATTAAAGGTTATGCTTTAGGGGCTGGCACACACCTTTTATGACCAACAGTGTGTATGATGTTGTGTAACTGCCAAATTCAATTCCTGGCAGACTGCCAGAGTTTATAGATGTCGGTCGTTTAATGAATTTATATTAAAACTGAACATGCACTGTCATGAACAGTGTCCTGTGGAGCCTGTAGGAGGGATTATGAAAATAAAAAGGGATGGTTAACTTTTAAACTGTAACCCTGGCTCTTCTCTCTTGGCAGGTAAATATATTTAGATCCTAATCAACAAAAAGTGTTTCTTGTTACAGCAGTCTTGATGGAATCCAAAAACAGGAAACCCTAAGCTGTCATGGATCGCGCCTTCCTTCCCTGATCTCCGCGCTTAGTATTCAGTTTTTTCATCTATCTGATTTTTCTGTGTTCCGCTACGGGTTTTGCTTTCGCCTCGGTGATTAATGAGTTCACCTGTCCTGCATTTTCTCTCACTATTTATACCCCGCTTCCTCCTTTTCTCGTCGCTTCCATGTTATTTCACGTAACATTCTAGCCGGTAAAGGTATAGGAAGTTGTACTGCTATCGACCGATTTGCTTCTCAACGCGGGACTTGTTAGCAGTACAATTTAGAAAAAGTTTAGTGCGCTCTTTCGCTCTTATGTCAGAGCAGAGGTTTTGGGTTCTTTGTTTTCCACCCAAACCTATGAGTGTTCTTTTGTTTTTCTCCTTCCTTTCTTTTGTTCACTCCAATACGGGAGTTAGATAAGTGTTAATTTCTAGCGGGTAAAAATATAAGAGTGTGCGTGCTATCGACCGCTTTGCTGCTCTACGCGGTTCTTGTTAGCAGTACAATTTAGAATATTTAAAGTGCGCTCTTTTATTTCAGTGCAGAGGTTTTGGTTTCTTTGTTTTCCTCTCATACCTACGAGCGTTCTCACCCTAAGGGTTAGGGTTATTTTTATTTCTCTCCTTCCTTTCTTTTTGTTCACTCTACTATGGGAGTTAAATAAGCCTGACTGCTTATTTCTTTTGTTTTGCTCAGATATCGAGCTCCTCGCTTTTTATCGCGAGGTTATTTGTGTTCTCCTTATTTTCCCCATCCACTACGGATTATTGTCCGTTTTAGTGGTGTTCGTTGAACACTTTAAGATTCTTTATCTGTCGCACCTGGACCTCCAATATTTCCTCCGTGTCTCTGGCATAGAGAACCCCTACATAAGCCTGGAAAATTATTCCCTGATCCCCAGGAAAAGAGACACTTATAGAAACTGGAAAAAGAACATGCCATGAAACAAAATTCAAGGGTAATTCCACCCAAAAAAGTAGCTTTCCTCCTGATTAAACTGAGCTCTCAGCCAACTTTCTACTTGTAGTGAGAGCAGAGATATAGCCCCAAACTACTGCGCATGTACCAGGTACCTGGTTTACTATAAACTACCAACGGCTAAGGTGCTTACAGTTCAGACAACAGGTTGCCAAGGGGCTGGGCATTTTACTGCTAGTGTAGTGCCTTGTCTGCAGCGTTTCTTTAAGACTAGAGAGGCCACATAACTCGCTGGCAAGTTAGCCACTAATGTAACATTTATACTGAAAAAATACCACCATCATTAGCTCAGTCTCCAGAAAAACGGGGGAAATACGGCCCTTCATTTATCTACGTTTGGTATCGTGAACATTAGCCAGCCTAGCCAGAAGTCTGTAACACTTAGCTAGGCTACGCATTTCTCACCCCAGAAAATCAAGCCCAACCTCCCGTTTATCAATATGAAATGCTTTTGTATCGACCAACATGCCAATACAGAATGATAAACATACAATTACAAGTTATAACGTCATTGTTGTAGGCTAGTTGTTAGCCTATGTTTGCTAGCAAAGCCAAAACTTTCCCAGTGCAACTCGAACGTACTGATGTCGGTAATAACACAGAAACGACGCGTTTACCACCCCGATATCCAACCTCCTTCCATTAACGAATGCAAGGTTAGCTACTATATCGTACTGCAAACCTATGGCAAACATTTAAAAACCAATTTGTTTTATGCCAAGAAACCTGTGGCTAACAACAGCTAACGCACTAGCCCAGAAAAAATACATTGCTTCTGTAATCGAATGCTCAAAGCAAAACCGTTCAATTATGGTCAGCTTGCTAATGTTAGTCTACTTAATGGTCATGGATCATAATGTAATGTTAGTTGACATAGTTCCTTACAGGATGATTCAATAAGGCAGAGAAAGATGTACATGGAATCAGCGAATACCGGAGGAGCTCCACTCTGTAACTGACAGCACTCGAGTCCTGTTTGGTTTAGTTTGCCAAAACATCTAGGAAATAACGTAGCCTATTGTTGTGACAAATTATAGATTATTCATTATTTATATACAATTATATATCATACTGTAGGACCAACTGTATTAAAATGTAGTGTTAATATGAATATGTTCTTCTGTGGTAGGATGAATAGCACAAAAGGCCCATATGTGCAAAACAGCACATATCCAAGGCCTCAGACACTCACGCCGGAAAATGAGCTCATTATTTGTATCGAAGTGTGCTCAATGAACAATGGTCCCACGCTAGGCACCCAATATGAGCTCATCTCGACACCTGTAAATCAAGGACATATACACACACCCACATGCAGGGGAATTGAAGAAAAACTCGCTCTCAGCGGAAAACAGCCATATTGCAATACACTCCCCAAAATGTATTTTAGTTATCTCAAAAAGAAGGCAAAGGACCCATTCATTCACACACACACACACACACACACCCATACACACACGTACACACACACACACACATACAGGCAATTAAATGTTCCTAGCCCGTCTGAAGAGATAAGCATGAATGACTCCCTACACATTCTCTGAGAAGAACATCCAGCACTCTGACCTTGGAGGTGTGTGTGTGCGGTTTGAGGAACTGATGGAGTTTGTTGAATCCAAAGAAAACATTTATCTTCTATCTTTACAAACATTGGTGTAAAAACTATGTATTGAACTACTATTGTCAAACCGTGACTAGGATGTTTCTGATATGATTAAATCATGGCATTTCATCAAAACTACCATATAAATAAGGGTCACATGTAATGCTTGATTGGGACCGGCAGAGACCGCTGCAGACCATGGAAAAGTAATCGTCCAGGTAATGGGAACGCCCCAAAAAAAGGGGGGGGGGGGGGTCGCAATAACATATAAGATGTCAGTTGAGCTTCATGATGCGCTTGTTATGTTTTGCTTCTGTCATTAACGGACCTGTTTTACGTCTTGTGGGTGAGCATGAAATTGACTGACTTAGACTGGACCGTGTGATTGAGAATGTTTTTAACATATGTATGTTTAGCCGATCAGCCTGGGTATGTATATTCGTGCAAATCTTTTTATAATAAATTACGTTATACCAGACTCTGGAATGTGGTGTCTATTTGGAAGAAAGTTTAAGTAAAGTGTAGTTGAATGGTCCTGACCCCTCCCTTTCGGGCGGTGATAGGATTGTTCGATTTATTATACTTCACTATCAATGTAATTTTCGGACATTATAATAAAATGGCAATGATAGCTAGCTTGATCTACTAGTTCTGTGGTTCCTATTCAGAACAGTTACAGACGCAGGCAGGATTTCTTCGCCTACGTGTCTATGTAATTTACACACCCACTTGAAAACACTGAAGGCTGTGCTCGAAATCGCATACTTGCGTACTTATCACACTTAACTGTGACGTACAATTAGTACGTCGTATGTTCCAACTACATAGTCTGTTCATTTTCAGTGCGCAAAAAGTACCCAGATGTACACTACAGCTGCGTTTGAAACCGCATGCTATCTGTACTTAGCATACTAACGATGACGAAAATGAGTATGTAGTGTGTTTCTACTGCATAGTATGTTAATTTTTAGTACGCAAAAAGTGCTTAGATTTATACGACATTAGCATCAATTTCTGAGTATACAACGGAGCTTGCTCAATGGCTAAAAGATGCCCCATAATACATTGCGGTTGCGTGTCATCATCTAAGCAACCAATCGTATGGTGTGATTGCAAGGAATAATGCCTGAGGGAACAACTAAAACAGCAACAACGCAAAGATTTTAAACGGACAGTTTGGAATTTTTGATATCCAGCCAGATTTTCGACTCACCCATGATGATGTTGTCAATAGGCCCATCTCACATTTCCGGATAGGCAAACCGGAAGGGGTGAATACTTTTTTCCGGTAGCTTAGTTTGCTTTGGTTCTGCCCACTGAACTTTGGTTCTGCCAAAGAGAGAAAACTTAATATTCGATCTCTGGTTCTGCTTTTATCTTCATTGAAAATTGCTGCAGTGTTTCTCTCTGCTCGATCGCCAAGAGAAAATAACCCAGACATAAGATAGGAAATTAGCCATGTCTAGAGGCATACCCGCTAGCTTGCTAGCTAACAAACAAGCAAAAGGTTTTTATCAGAGCTGCTCTTAAACTACACTGCCTGGTCAAAAAAAAGTTGCACTCTAATATTTCGTTGGACCCTTTAGCTTTGATTACGGCGCTCATTCATTGTGGCATTGTTTCAACAAACTTATGCAACGACACAACATTTATTTCCGTCCAGAATTGCATTATTTTTGGCAGAGATCTTGTATTGACGACGGGAGAGTCGAACCACTCCGTAAAGTCTTCTCCAACACATCCCAATAACTTTCAATGGGGTTAAGGTCAGGACTCTGGTGGCTAATTCATGCATGAAAATGATTCCTCATGCTCCTTTAACAATTTGAGCCCGATTAATTTTGGCATTGTCGTCCTGGAATATGCCCATTGATGGGATAACCTGGTCATTCAGTACATTCAGGTACTCAGCTGACTTCATTTTATTTCTGCATAACGTTGCTGAGCCTAGACCTGACCAATAGAAGCAACCCCAGATCATAGCACTGCCTCCAGAGGCTTGTACAGTGGGCACTATACTTGATGGGTGCAACGGCAACTTTTCTTTTGGCTAGGCAGTGTAGTTAACCTCTAACATTTGAGTGCTGGATTGCAATAAAGACGCTTTCGTTAGTAAAAACTAGTTTTGGTCGCTAACTTTAGTTAAAACTGTTATCTGATCTCAGTGCTCCAGAAGACAGACATGTCTAGGGCATCCCCACTAGCTTGCTAGCAAGCAAGCAAATTTGTTTTTATCAGAGCTGCTCTAAAACTAGCTACCAAGCTAACGTTGTCTAACGTTTGAGTGGTGGATTGTAATTGAAGACGCTTTCGTTTGCTAACTTACTCGCTACTAGTAAAAACTAGCTTAGCTTCTGTTGCTGATGTTAAAACTAGGAGACAGCTACGTCTGGGTATTATCCCCGCTAGCAAGCAAGCAATAAGCTTTTCATCAGAGCTGCTCTTAAACTATCTAGCTAACAAGCTACCCAGTGAGCAAAATTTAGTTGAAAAGACATCTAAAAGACGACTTTGCCATTTGTTTATTCTACATTCGGTTTTGGTTGAAAGTGAAAGGTGAAAAGCTTTCAGGTCGTTGAAATTACGTCGTTTTCAGGTCATTGAAAAGACGTATTTTCAGGTCGGTGAAAAGACGATAATTAATGGACATCAGTTTATGGCCAGTTTTGGTTGAAAGTTAAAAAGACATTTTTTTCCCTGTTGTTTCAACGACTTGCAAACAACTTTATTTCAACATTTAACACAGGTGGTGCCCACATTTGGTCCTGGACCTTATTTTTTTTAAATATGAAAAACTCTTGAAGCACTTCTTAAAGAATAAATTCTGTATTTTGCAACCTAAACCCTGTTATAAGGTTATTTACGATCATATACAACTGTCTATAGACAATTTTTGATGAACAGTGCAGTATTTAGAAATGTCCAGCTCCTTGCTGGTTCTCACAGCTACACAATGCTTAAGTGCATAGAGAAGCCTTAAAAAAAAAACACCTTCACAAAAATTGTCGCTTTGTATCAGGTTTTATTTAGCATTTTTGTAATTTGCATTGTAAATTGCATTTGCATGTCACCCACAGCTACTTACCAATGTTGCTAACATTAACTAGCTAGCGAGTTCTAAACGTTTACCATTAGCTGATAATGTTAATGTTAACTTTTTGCATGTAGGTTATGTAGCAATAGCGATTCTTTAAGCCATTTAGAAAAAATATGTTAACATTTTTTGCCCTTGACATAACTTGCTTTTTGTTTTTTCTCGAGCTCCGTGTTGTGTTGTCCGAATCGGCTAAGAACCTTCTCGAAATGGCGCGGCTGCAGTAGCACATAAGCTAGCTAGCCAGTTAACGCAACGTGTTAAAGTTGATCGTTTTAAAATACAATTGTAAAATGTTTTCATCATAAGGCATCACCAAAAATATCATATATTGTTGTAATTATGTTAGATCACATTGATCCTCATACTAAACATGGTCCAATTTTGAACTACTTTTTTCAGCCAAATGTGGACCTAAGCAGACGGACTAAACATGGCCCAATTTAGAATGACTATTTTTGGTGGAAATAATGGCCATGACAGACTGACCCGATTTAGCCAAAAACAGACGTCGGATGCGCACTTTTTTCTATTTTAATTATCTAGTGTGGTTCAGTGAACATTAATCCCGTCATTAGTTAGATTATGATATAGGTTTAAATTAACCAGGCAGAAATTAATTTAAAAATATAAAGCCATCTATAAATATAGGCTATACGTCCAAGTATCATAGAAACAAAGTTATTGTTACTCACAATTACATATTGTGAAACAAAAGCTTAAAACTAGCTAACGTAATAGGATTCACTCGCTAGCGAACATGCTAACGCTATAGTCTTACCGTAGGATTGTAGCTAACGTTAGGTAATCAAACTATAAGAACACATTTTTATGACATTTCAGCATCATAGCTAGCATATTAGTCACATGTTTATTAGTGCTTATGTAACATTTCTCACGTGAAAATAAAAGATTAAAACCAGTGAGCTGGACTGGGGTATCACCGGCTTCTTGCTAACTGAACCCAGCTCCAGCCACTGCAGCTACCACGTAACCCGTACGCCTTCATTATGCTTGTCATTAAGCTAACGTTAGCTTGGTAAAATATTTGTCAACCATCAATTTTCTGTAACGTTTTGTATCTCCTGCCGCAAATTTTTATGTTTTGTTGCACTGAAATTTCAAGATCAATTAGCCATGTAGCCACGTTAGCTAGCGAGGCTATGCATGCTAGTCTTTCTGTCTGCCTACCTTCATAATTAAAAACTAATATTTCAAAAAATAATGTGTAACACCTCGTCAGCAATGCAGATAACGTCCAACATTGTGACCTTTGGGAGGGATATTACGGGCTGGGAAAAACACACATCTGGTCCAGACCCATGGTTTCCAATGGGGAGTTACAGGTGTCCCCGGCAACGGAAGTAAGTATTCACCCCTTCCGGTCTGGATCGCCATCTTGTGAAGTAGGCCTATCGTACGTTATAATGGAAGTGAACGGAGGCAACCTTGAACCATCATGCGGCTCCAAAACTTAAACATACTCCATAGTGAACCTTCAGCAACAGAATCACACAGCTGTCACCAGGCATGTGCAGAGAATGTTAGAGGGGCAGGGGCCCAAATTCATAAAAGGGCACGCCAGCAATTTTTGCAAATAATTAAATAAATATAATAAATATATGCCTGGAATAACTACTTTCGCAACAGTGTTAAAGGGATATTAAAATGTACGTATTCAGGCAGGGTTTTTCCTGGCAGAGAATGGGTTTTGGCCATGTAGCCTATGTGAGCAGCAATTTTTTTTGCATTAATTTTACCATAAATACAGTTTTTGGAGTACAAAGAGCCCATGTAGGCTTTGGAAAGTTGTTGTAAAGT
Source organism: Ilyophis sp. 1 JC-2022 (assembly GCA_022702515.1). Lineage (NCBI taxonomy): Eukaryota > Metazoa > Chordata > Actinopteri > Anguilliformes > Synaphobranchidae > Ilyophis > Ilyophis sp. 1 JC-2022. Next base: position 52,120,650 of record CM040397.1, on the reverse strand, counting down.
TGTTTGTAAAGTACCAGTAGGGTTGTGTTTAGGGGTTAGGGTTTAGAAATCAAAATGTTAAATATTTTAATATTACACCATTTAGGCTATTTCGAAAAATAAAAAATATATATTTTATTATAGAAAAATAAATAAACTCTAAAACAGAAATAAAAAAATAAGTGTAGCTACAAGTTAAAAAAATTATTTTAAAAAGTACAAAAGCACCATGTGTGTTTTTACATAGTCTACGTTGCTATTTCAGCCCTAAATGCGATAGGTCACTGCAAATGTCGACTGTATGGGACAGATAAACTCTTCAGGGTTAATCATAACACAGTGGTAGCGGCATATAGCCTACAGGTAAGACATTTGGTTTCATTAACATATTTATAGCTACAAAAGATTTTGTAGGAAAAAAATGAGGTGTCATCTAAACTGAAAGTGCATCAGGTAGCCAGTAGCCTGCAGTAGGCTAAGCAATGGAAAACGCAGAATGCTTAGGCCTATTTGTACAATGTTTTAAATAAATATTATTGTTTCTAGCTATATCTGAGCATGATTTTCTTGTAAACGGTGCATTGTATAGTCTGTGGCTGTGGCAAGACGAGGGTCGTAAGTGTTTTGGGCTATTAATAGCACCCTTTTCTAAAAGCTATAGTCTAGTTAATAATTTAAGACAAACATGACTACTGTAATTGGGACCGATACATCTACCACTATAGTATGGGGCGCCAACATGGATCGGGTTAAAGCTTTTACCTTTTCAGAAGTTAGGGCTTCAAAGGTAGCCTATATCAAAATTGGAGCGTGTTCCATCCAACTCGCTGCGCAAGCTATGTATTTCTACCAAGTTGCTGTCACAAAGATTTAGGTTGCACTGTGCCGCAGAATAACTGAGCCGCATTTCCATACAGTCTATAGTTCTATGCTTCTTCTACTCGTCTCCTAGTACTGACATCTTTAAGGCGACGAGTACAATACACCCCAAAAAAATTATAAAATTAATTCGGATATGATTATATTTGCCTTTTTCACAATTATTGTCATTTTGGCGGTCGCGATTTTCCTTTGGCGGTCTGTGAAATCATTTTGGCAGCCGCCAAATAATTGACTATGTAGGAAAAACCCTGGTATTTAAAACAAACCTATGACTGAGGTTGGTTCAAACACAGCTACATGACAGTTAATTAATGATACATGTAAATAAATTAAGTGTATTTCAGTAAATTCTCCTCACATGTTACGTATTACATTAGCTAACCATTGAGACGATAATACAACATTACAAAATGCTGTGGTGTGATGGGACTGTTCTTGTAAGTTCAGTGGATGGGACACAATAAACCATATTCCACTGATTCCCACATTACTAGCAAAAGGTATTATTACGGATCGAAAACCCCACAATGTTGCAATAACAAGGAGGGTGGAAATAACCGTAATATTAAACCACCACAACCACACAACACAAAGACGCAACCAACACGCTGTAGTTTTTAAAGAGAAAACAATTATTTATTATTTACAGCTTAATGATTTCCTAGCACTAGCAGTGACTGTTTAGCTAAAATGTCCGAGTCACCAAGACTAATTAGCCTATCAGTGCCTCACCAAGCAGCCAGCACAGCGGTCCAGGTCTTCCGTGTGACCGGTCCTTCCAAAGAAGTTCAACAGCAGGGCCCCACGATGTCTGTCGTCCTGCTGGTAACATCCCTCAATACTAAATCTGTTCTATAATACACTGGGATGTAACAGTATCAATGCTAACGATAGCTAGTTGGCACATTTTGAGCTGCTAAATAGTTCATGCATAGATAGGACCTAGACCCTACTTGCCAAATAGTGTCAAGCAATTCCTAAAGTGATTTAAAGCAATTCCTAAATATAAAACGAAAATTAACAGTATATGTATACTTGGTTTGGCCACATACCTGATGTCCTCCTCAAAGTAACTCATCACACTGACTGACTCACGACTGTCAAGTGCCTATGCATGCGTATGCGTGCAATTTTGTGTGCGTGCATTTTTTCACCATAGAAAGGCTCGGTGCCCACACAGTGCTCACCGCTGCGGCGGAAACCAGGAGGGAGGGAGGGTAGAGGTAGAGGGCATCGCCCGGGAGCACCAAACTTCCGACCTGATATTTTGATTCAATCAATATATCTGTTCGGCAGGGCAGACTGTACGCAAACGGGAAATTATTTATTTATTTAAAAACATTTTTTGAGCACGGCAGGTGCTCAAGCCACCTTTGAGGTCTATGTATGCATGTGCATGGTTGTCACGATTTCGAGCCGTTATAGCATAGAATAGAATAACTTTTATTTTCCCGCTAGGGAACTTCAGTTGTAGCCCCAGCAACAACAAAAACAGTGGGGCAGACCAACAACACACAAACAAACATCAAACAAAGACATCCAACAGAATCATTACATCAATCAAGTGAGTTAAGTGAAGTAAAGTGCAATACAGCTATGATTAAAAAAATAGGCCCCGCTGTCCCAAGATGTCCAGTGTCACCAAGCAGTCCAACACACAAACTCCACCTCCACGACTCTCCTCCATACCCGCAGCGCCGCGGTGTCTGTAGCTACACTGCCGGAACGGAGCACCGAACTGCGTCAATCTTCCCAGTCGTCTCCTCACTCCTCCCCCGCATTATGTTCTCCTTCCCTGGTTGCCTTTTGAAGATTGCCTGCACTCGCGGATCAGTCCCAAAATCTTCAACTCCGGTGAAGAGCGATGGTAAACTTTGTTCCTGCAGTCTGCAGATCCAACGGACATTCCCGAGCGTATGTTGCGAATGCGTCTCCATGATGACGACCACAAACAAAATGATATCGACTAGACAATTCCTCAATATTATCAAAATGAGCAGCAGGAGTGCCCTGAAAAATCTCCACCCCGCTTTCCCGTCCCACTACAGACACACAGCGCATGATAAAAACAAAGACAAAAGCTCGACACAACAAAACACATTCAAATAACATAAACGAACGCGAGAAACAGCTGGACTACATTTCGCCATGACAGCGCCACGTGACGTCATATGTTGATGTCAAATGACCAAAATCTCTTAATGTAATTAAAATTCTCTGTATGTTGCTGTGTGCAGTGGAGTGATTGGTCATACAATATACGCAAGCACACACAGATACAAATTGATGTGATGCCTGAGTTGCATTGACTTGGCTTTGACTTAGCAGCTGGTGCATTTGTGCTGAGTAGTATATAGCATTCGGTAAATGTCAAAATATGATTGATGGGGTCAAAAGGTCAATTTATGAATATTAATGAGTTTATGAAAAATTATAATTATGAATAAAAATTTATTTTATGCATCATCATTCGGGGCGGGGTTTGTGGGTTTTTCGTTTCAAGGGTTTGGCGATGTCATTTTATTGGGAATTGTTGTAAACGTTGGTGAATGGTTTTGTGACGAATGTAAATTGTTTTTATGGATGGGCCATGGTGCTTAGGGAAACATATTGGCAATGTATTGTGTTGTACATTTTTTTATTTGAAAAACATCGTGAAAAAGTAATGGTGTATAAATGTATATGTTGTTAGTTGTAGCAGTAGTAGCAGCGGCAATTAAGTTTTATTTTTAAAAAGCAGTTTGTGTTAAACGCAACAGCCGCGTGTTAAAAAGAATAGAATAATTCAAGCAGTTTGTTAAAAAGCGCTGAAAGGCGAACTCAATACATAGCCAGTGAACATAGAGAATAGAATAAAACTTAGCGTCGAAAGGAGACCCCGTGAATAGCTACATAGGGAGAGACAGTGGACAAAAACACTTTGAAGAAATTTCGGGTTCCGTGAATTCACAATACTGTGCAAAATAGACAAAGATAGGTCCAAAATGCATGATAGAGAGTTTAAAAGTACGCCTAGAATGGTTCGAAATAAAGACTATGAAGAAAGAATTTAAATAAAAGAATATGTTACGTTTTAAAGAATTAAAACGAAAAACGAAAAAACACATGGAAAGTTTCAAGTCGTAGCGGAGTATATACTACCAGCATGTTGACAGCTCGCGGCTATCGGGCATGACTAAAATTGTCCAGAGAGAACATTGTATGTTTCAAACAGGAATACGCCCCCCAAACGGCCTGTTACGTGGAATTTGACACACGTTTACGCAGACCAACGCTGGAATTTGACGTAGTGACGTTGGCGCGTGTTCGTTTCACGGTTTCTGACAAAATAACCAGTTATCTGATTGATGGTTGTGGGTGTGTCACCCATGCTGTTATATCATCCAAGCCATTATGAACATCGCATTTATTTTAAGACTGGTTTTTAAATATATAAACTAGAAACAAAATATAATCTAAACGTATCTCTAAATGTACAAGGCCTATTAAAGCGAATTTCACAGGACACTTTTATAATGAATTTATTTATTTTTCACATCTTTAAATTCTTTTTTCTGCAGGGGTTAATAAGCATGTTTGGTATCGAATGGTTTGTAAAAGATGGGGCTATTCAATTTAAACAGAGTTGCTCTATTATATGTAACATACAACGTGTAATAATATCTACTTTTAAAAATGTGTCTAAATGTTTGGCTTGCGAAAACAAATTGCGAAATGTTCGTTACCCCCATGTGGTGCTTGCGATAAGGGTTCCAAGCCGCTGTAACATAAACGCGGGGGGGGGTCCACGCCATTTTGAACATTGCAGTTATTTTAAGACTGGGTTTTCAAAGGGTGTAATTAAATATGTGGTTTTTAAATATATAAACTAGAAACAAAATATAAAGATCTTTTGGGAAAAAACTTTTTTCCAAAACAGCGTCTCTAAACTTTTATAATTATTTTATTTTTCAGATCTTTAAATTCTTTTTTCTGCAGGGTTAATAGGCATGTTTGGTATCGAATGGTTTGTAAAAACATTATGCAATTTAAACAGATTTGCGTTATTATATGCAACATATAACGTGTAACAATATCTACTTTTAAAAATGTGTCTAAATGCTTGGTTCACGTAAACCATTTTGCAAAATTGTGGGCGTAATTGTAAAAGCATGGCACAACCAATCAAAGATGAAGGCTCCGACCAAAAGCACAAAAACAGACACTTACAGATAGCAGGATCAACGCAGATCTCAGCAACGCACATTACAGGCATCTACACCTATCGAGAAGACCGGAAAGACATGTCGGCGGGTTACTTTTCAACACAAGGTAGCTATGTGTTCATATATTTAATTATCGTACAAGTATGAGATTTACAAGTTGTTAATTAAGCATGTTGAATGTTCTATTTCTTAACATGGCTTTTGTTAATGTAAATGTATTACATACTACGACGATATATACGCTGACACAGTGGACGACATTGCTTTGGGGCCCGAACAAATTGTAGGCCTAGAAGATTTTATACGGTTGTTACCCCTTGAAACCGAATTAAGCAGCGCTATAGAACTTAGTGCAGGTAAGTTGTGTTATACATTTGTTTAAAATGTACTTTTAAAGAGGTTGTGTGTGTATATATATATATATATATATATATATATATATATATATATTTATTGGCGAATGTTTAAATGTATTAGACACGTGCTCTATACACAAGGCCGACAACTGCTTATATACAGATTCTCAACTCGCGTATATTTTATATATATATATATATATATATATATATCCAGAGTCTGAAACTTTTAAATACCTGTGTAAACAACGGTTTTTGGACTGTTGAACATCGTTAGGGTTTATTTTAAGGTTTTTATTTCACAAAGACCGCGCCATTAAACAGAGCATGATGTGTTTTTTAAATATATATATTTTTTTTTACTGTCGTTTAAATGATCCTTTTAAAGATGATTTATATTTATATATGATTGTTTAATGTTTAATTGTTTTAGACACGTTGGTTACAAGACCTGCACTCAACACCGAGGCCCAGGTTTTGGCACCGTTCGAGGACGCTCGATACACATATATTCAAAGTAGGAAACGTTTAAAAAAATGTTATCTGGTTTAGGGATATTGAGCATTTGTAGTTACCGTTTTGTCTGATTTTATAAAATTTTTATTTTTAAAAAGCCCCTGAAACACCTCTAGAAACGTGTACAGAGGAGTCAACCAGCAGACCTGAAAGTTCGACGAGGGAAACCACGTGCCCAGAAACGGTTGCACAATACTGTGAGTTGTACACGTTTTGAAAGCGTGTGCGGTGGTGAACGCTCGTGTGTGTGTGTTTGTGGGTTTGCCGGCTTGTGAGTGTGAACGTTTGTGTAATGTTTTTAAATAACAATTTTTGTTTGTTTGCTTTAAATTAAATATGATTATTTAAGTATTTTTAATTTAGAATTTTTAAAGTATAATTAATTATTTCTTTTTTTAAATTCTTTTTTTTAATTCTTTTTTTAAATTCTTTTTTTTTAATTCTTTTTTTTAATTCTTTTATTATTTATTTTCTTTAAATTTTAGTGTGTGTGTGTGTTTGCTTTAAATTAAATATGATTATTTAAGTATTTTTAATTTAGAATTTTTAAAGTATAATTAATTATTTCTTTTTTTAAATTCTTTTTTTAAATTCTTTTTTTTAATTCTTTTTTTAAATTCTTTTTTTTTAATTCTTTTTTTTAATTCTTTTATTATTTATTTTCTTTAAATTTTAGTGTGTGTGTGTGTCTGCTTTAAATTAACTGATTATTAAAGTATTTTTAATTTAGAATTTTTAAATTATATTTAATTATTTTAATTTCTTAAAATTTTGTGTGTGTGTGTTTTAAATTAAATATGGTTAAGTATTTAGAATTTTTTCTTACAGACGGCGAAGTAACGGATGAGGAGCTGGTGTTGATACCCGAACCAGACACCCCAACAAACTTCGAAGAAAGGCGACCGAGCAATCGTGGTGGAGCCGAACAAGCTACAGCGCAAGAGCCGGACCAAACAAGTGTGACAGAAGCCGCACAAACCGTGGACCACGGGGGCCGTCCGGCGAGTGTAACCGAGCAACTCCGTTGTATTATTGATAGAATCGTTGCCAATGATAGAGAGCGAACAGAACTCTACAGTAATTTTCACACAATTGTAAACCAAAATTTAAAATAAATATGGCCCCGAAAAGACCACGTACTGATTCTTGTTCCGAGGGGTCGAGCGGTAAAAGACCTGCTGCGGATGATGCTGAAAACACTAACCGTTTAGAGTTAATGCACGAAAATGTTAACCCGCATCTCTTAGCACTTGTTGAGGATGTTAATCAAGGCTCTATTGACACGCATGAAACAAGTAATGAAACTGTAGAGCATGATGTTTTTGCCGGGTTGTTAAGCGCGCTGGCCGCTGTAAACCGTGAACGCGCACGTGCTGAAACGGATATTAACCCAAACAACTCTGAAAATAACACGCATGGCATTACTGTGTTAGAGATGCCCCAAATCCCTGTAGATGATAACATGCATGGACTTACAGAAGTCAACCAAAATGGTGGTGCGGTTGATGACACAGACATTCAGGTGATACGCAGGCCCAAATTCAACAGTACAGAAATTCGGCACCGTTTTAACTTTGCATCACTGTACGACTTTGACAACTACACAGAGTTTTATGTGTATGTCTTAAACACTTTAGAACAGCTACTGGCTAAAGTTCGTGAGTTGTCGAGCCCCAATGATATCGTACAACTAGAATTAAGGGGTGATTCGTTGTCTGAGGGCGTAACTGTACAACTAAACAGCGACAACATTGAATTGGACATATTTTTGGACATGATTGAAAAGTTGGTACAGAGCAATTTTGAGATTATGGCTGATGAAACGCTGATGCTTGTGGCTCACATTATTCAGAACCCTAATGGCGGTGTGGGGGACCGGCGAAAATTATCGTCATGTCTCAAGAGCGAAATCATTCGCAAAAAACTAAAACACCTAATTGTTAGCTACAACCGCGGTAACAACCTATGCTTTGCAATGTGTTTGACACACCTTTTAAATCCGGCATTAAACACATGTGAAGCTGAAAGAGAGGCTGAGCAATTGCAACGTTCCGTAGGCTTGGGTGTTCAGCACAAGGTTTGTTTTTCAGACATTCAGATGTTTGAAAAGTTTTTAAACATCAAGATTGTTGTGTTGTCACACAGTGCAAATAACGGGGTCTTAATAAAGTTTCAAACATCCGAGGCTATACACGCAAAAACACTATTCCTATACCTCGATGGCATGCACTATTATGGCATCAAGTCATTGAAAGGTTTCTTAGGTAGTCAATATGTTTGCAACTTTTGTTACACACCGTACACAGCGAAACATAGCCACAAATGCAAACATAATTGCAACGTCTGTTTACATGCAGATTGTTTTAAGCATCGGTCGGCAACGATAAGGTGTGATGACTGTATGCGAATCTGTCGATCAAGCTTTTGCTATGCAGAACATAAAGTTTTGAAACGACAGACGTCAAGCGACAAGATGCTCAGTATCTGTGACACACGCAAGTTCTGCAACAAATGTGCCCGAACATATATTGTCGGTAAACCGTCTAAACCACACACATGTAGTCTAAAGACATGCACCGCCTGCAAGGCTTTATTGACCCCGGATGTTGAACATGTGTGCTACATACAGCCTGTGAAAACAGAGCACCCAAGCGTACGTTATGTGTTTTATGATTTTGAGTGTCGGCAGGACCATGGTGAACACATTGCAAATTTCATATGTTGCATTGATTTTAATGGTAAGCATTGGACGGCGGCTGGTGATGATTGTGTACACGCTTTTTTTAAGAGGTACCGAACACCAAAGTACAAGGGCTATACATTCATTGCGCATAATTCGAAGGGTTATGACGGGTACCTGCTGATGCAGTATTTGGTTAAGCAGGGTGTGACACCAAACATCATAGCACAAGGCAGCAAACTCCTATGTGTTACAGACGATGCTTTTGGGCAGAGGTATGTTGATTCACTCTGTTTCCTGACTATGAAGCTTAGTGACATGCCCAACGCGCTAGGTTTTGACAATGTGAAAAAGGGGCATTTTCCCCATTTCTGGAATAAAATTGAGAACCAAAATTACATCGGCCCGTACCCGCCACCCTTGTACTATGGGGTTGACACAATGATGGAGAAGGATAGGGTTGCATTCAATGCCTGGTATGATAATGTGTCTGGGGGTGTGTTTGACTTTCGTAAAGAAATGTCAGAGTACTGCCAGAATGATGTTGTTATTTTGCGGGAGGCTTGTTTACGTTTTAGGACCGAGGTGCTTGGGAGCACGGGTCTAGACCCGTTCCAATGCATTACAATAGCCTCTGTGTGTATGAAGCAATTCTGCACAAACTTTTTACCCAAAAACACCATTGCAGTCACAGCGCCCGATAATTATGTCCGACAGCAGAAAGCCTTTTCCACCGCATCAATCCAATGGTTAGAATATGTGAGCCACCGGGAAAAGTTTTTCATTCAACATGCCTTGAACCAGGGTGAGGTTAAGATGGGTAACTACCATCTAGACGGGTATTCAGTCGGACGGGGTACGTACGGCTTATGAATACGCTGGCTGCCTATGGCACGCTTGCCCAAAATGTTTCCAGCCAAACACGATTAGCCCTATCACAAAAACAGATTTTGGTTCAATCTACCACAAATTTCAGGAAAAAATTGACACTTTGCGCCGCGTATACAACCTGAATGTTGTCGTGATGTGGGAGCATGAATGGGTAAGACTTAAACGTGAGAACCCTGAGGTTCAGGAGTTCCTGAGACATCAGGACTATCCTGAGCGTATGGAGCCTCGGGATGCTCTGTTTGGTGGTCGAACTAATGCTTTGCAACTTTACTACAAAGTTCAAGAAGGTGAGCAAATGCACTATTTTGATTTCACCAGTCAATAGAGATCCAGGAGCTGACGTCACGCTATCCCAGAACGCAACATAGAAATCACAACACCGCCATATTGTCGGTCATACCCCGGTGGCCTACAGGCGTCTTATTTTTTAATCATGCCGGACACTTGTTGTGCACCAGGAAGCCAAAATAGGCGTCAAAAACAAAATGGCAAAGAATTTTATCGAATACCCAAAGATCCCGAACGAAGAAATCGTTGGATAAGTGCCATACATCGTGTCAACCTGCAGCCGACAGCCTACACTCGCCTATGTAGCGACCACTTCATATCAGGTACGGTTATCTAGCTAGTGCTAGCTAGCTAACGTTAATGTCACCCGTTTTTAACGAACGAGTTCTGTTTAGCTACCGGTAACGTTAGTTAGCTAATTGATGCGATGTAAAACACCACATATATAGGGCTACTGAAATTTGAATTAAATTTATGGGCCGAACACGGGCTAACGTTAGCATAACGTTACCGTAGTTAACTAGCTTAGCTACGGTAGTCACATTGGGGCTACTAGCCTTTGCTCTGTGTGAATGCTAGTTACCGAACAGGTCCACAAATTCCATGTCTAACCTTATCTTGCTATCTTAACAGAATATATTTTCTATTTAGGGAAAAAGAGTGACAATCCTATGTCCCCCGACTATGTACCCTCAATCTTCAAACACATACCATCACCAGAGAAAAGGAGGAGAAAAATGGGATTGGAAGCGTTTGAGAGAAGGCAGAAAAGCAGACTACAAAGAATAGAGAAGGCAAAAAGGTAATTTTTCTGCAAATTGAGTGGATAGTTTTGTTTTATCATGCTGACACACACGACAGAAAACACAAGCAGAACTCTACTGTATGCTAAGGCTGTGCTGCTTTTGGAACAGGGTTCCAGCCTGTAGCAGCCATCTTCCTCCTGACAGCCAAGATGCAGTTCCTGATGAAGAGTCTGCGGAAAATGAATCTACCCACAGAGAAACTGACAGCCAAGATGCCGTTCCTGATGAAGAGTCTGCGGAAAATGAATCTACCCACAGAGAAACTGACAGCCAAGATGCCGTTCCTGATGAAGAGTCTGTGGAAAATGAATCTACCCACAGAGAAACTGACAATGAACCAGGTCCAGATGATGGTGGCAATCCTGAGACTCCACCATGCTGCAGTGAAGACTGCAAGAAGCACATTCAAACTCTTACCTTAGAATGTCAAGCTCTGAGAGCTGAAAACATGCTGTTAAAGGAAAAAATAGACAGAACTGCACTGACTGAGACAAGTCTACAGAACAGTGATAAAAAGGTCAATCTGCTCACTGGTTTGGCAACATATTCATTACTGATGACAATCTTTTCTGTTGTAGCTGCCTATCTGAAACCAAAGTCCAGCTTAACGTGTTTTCAGCAGTACATGCTAACTTTATTTAAACTGAGAATGAATTTGTCTTTTGATTTTTTGGCTTATTATTTTGCTGTTGATTCAAGTACTGTCTCAAAGCTTTTCAAGCACTGTGTTAATGTAATGTACTGTAGACTAGTGCCAAGTCTTGTTATTTGGCCTGACAGGGAATCATTAAGGAAATCTCTTCCATATTCATTTAGGAACAGTAACTTTAAAAATACTGTTTGCATTATTGATTGTTTTGAAATATTTATGGAAAAACCAAGTAACCTATTAGCCAGTGCTCAATGTTATTCTACATATAAGTCCCACCACACAATGAAGTATCTAATTGCCATTTGTCCACAAGGTTCAATTAGTTTCATTTCCACTGGTTGGGGAGGTCGCACAAGTGATAAGTTCATCACGGAGCAAAGTGGTTTTTTATCAAAGTTGCTCCCAGGGGACCTAGTGCTAGCAGATAGAGGGTTCAACATCAGAGAGTCCATCGATTCCTTCCAAGCTGAACTTAAGATCCCAGCCTTTACCCGGGGAAAGAAACAGTTAGATCCCATTGATTTAGAGAGCACAAGATGTTTAGCATCTCTTAGGATACACATTGAAAGAGTGATAGGAGTTCTCCGTCAGAAATACATCGTTTTACAAAGCACTGTCCCCATAGCGTTCACTGACATAGACAGAGAAAATGAGGTGACATACCTTGACAAAATTGTTCAAGTGTGCTGTGCTCTTACAAATGCTTCACCATCTGTTGTACCTTTTGAGTGATGTACTAGGTGTAAATACAGTACCAAAACAGATGACCTGACTAAAGATGTATTGTACATACTGTATGTGGGAGATGTAACTAAAACAAACTTAAGTTAGATATAAATGACATGCGCTGACTAAATAAACATTTTCTTTGCACTTAAGTTGCTTGTAACATTTATTTTGATTTATTCATTCATTATTCACAGGTATTCACATTACAGATGGCAGATATTGATTTTGAAATCTCCTTACTGGGTGTTTCTTTTGCGTGAATTGATTATTTTCCTGCAGCTGGGACATATCCACTGTTTAGGAGGTCTTTTCAAGTGCAGACAGGTTTGGTGAAATTTTTTAACAGAACAAAAGCCTGATACGCAGACCAACATGGTCCCGACTTCTGGCTTTCTGCAGTAGCACCACTGTTGTTGATTCTGAGTAGCGGACACTAACGGTTTTGGTGCTGAAAAATACTTTGCAATCAGCTCTGGTAGTATACATTTCTTAAAAAAGACTCTAGCACTATCCAACTCTTTCTCAAAAAATGTAACATCTGGTTCCACACGTTCCACAAATGGTGAGCTACTTTCTCTTTGAGTCCAAAGTATAAAATCACAGTATGCTTTTTCAGTAACAAATAGCTGCATCTGTACCTGATAGTAGTACGCATGGTCTCGCTTCAGACTCATGTTTCCTTGCTCATCCTTTTCAAGGCAAAAGTTTGCAATAGTGTTTGTTGCCTCACTGACAGAGAGGTCCTGTGCACAAAACGGGCACTTTATTTCCAAAACACCTGAACCACAGCAGCTGCAGGACACGTAGCCATCAGGTGAGGCCCCGATAAAAGGATGTGAGGGTGAAATCCTGAACCCAGCTGTTTGCACCAGGACATCCGAGTGGGAGAGGCGATGCTGCATCTCGTAGTACTTTCTCGCCAACTCCTCATGCTTGCATCCCCATCTGTGGAAAAACAAGTGGAAATAACCTTAGTGACCACGGCGACATCTGTTTTTACCTAGCCTAGCTGCATTAATACTGAAGAGACTTAAATGTTGTGTCGTAAATGCTGCACAGCCCTAAAGGTTTGCACGTTCCTAAATGTTTGCACAGTCCTAAATGTTTACACTGTCTCTACTGTCTTAGATGCTACACTGTCCAACAATGTGTGTTTACTGTCTACTGTCCTAGATGTTTAATGTCTACTGTCTTATATGTTACACTGTTGAAGCACTTGTGTTGTGATAACTGCCGTTTAATTTTACATAACGAGATACTAGGATTCGTTTTGACAGTTAACATTAGCTACGTTACCTAGATAAAGCCAAATCGTGCACTGACATTGCCATATAATGGCTAGCTAACGTAGCTAGCTAGCTATGTAACGTAGCTAAAACAGATGAGATAACTTACCCTTCCAGTGATGACAGAGCAATGTTTTGCTGGTAGTCTCCAGAGCTGAACGTTTGACACAAATTTGGATTGAGTCCACTTGTACCCTTCGAGGCTTTTGTAGGCTTTCAGTGAATCCCCAGAATAGGACGAAGGAAAGTTGACCAGGTAGTTGTAGATATCGGGGTATTGCAGATCTGGGAGTTTTTTTGCGGCCGAAGTGGTACAGAAAAGGACTCCGGGCGCATTATAAGGGTCAGTAATGTTTAGTCTCTCTAGTTTTGTAGTATAACGGGCAATATCATCCAAATTGAAGTGCTTAGTGTATTCTGAAGGCTCAAAATCTACAACCTGACCGCCATCCATGATATGACCGCCAATATGGCGACGTAAACAGCGAGAGTCACGTGACGTCTGGATCTCTATACCCGTTTGTGAACAAAACTAAAGTTTACCCAACAAATCACCCCGTCATCATCTTCCGTGACTTTGAACCGATCGAAAACAATTTCGGTCTGATCAAAGCCCGGGTCAACACCCCAAGAAACCTTAAAATACCAGTGTTACCATACAGAGTCTCTGGTAAATTAATGTTTCCACTCTGCCGGACCTGCGCGGAATCCGAGCATCAAGGTTGCTGTCAGCATTCTGATGATATGCGCTCTCTAACAGGTGTATGGTGTACTGTTGAATTGCTTAAAGCTATTGAAAAAGGTTACACCATTGACAAAATTTTTGAAATCTGGCACTTCCAAGATAGCTCCGAGTCTCTTTTCAGTGACTACATTAAGACGCACTTAAAGGGTAAACAAGAAGCATCAGGATACCCCTCTTGGGTTTCTGATGATTCTGACAAGGCGGCATATGTGCAGAGTTACTGGGAGAAGGAGGGCGTCCGATTGGACCCAAACAATATCACAGTAAACAAAGCCAAAAGACAAATTTCTAAACTGTTTTTAAATAGTCTTTGGGGCAAATTTGGCCAGAGAAGCAATCAGTCAAACACAACCTTGATCCGTGATCCCGAGCAGTTTCTGCAATTCATGTTTTCAGACGAGTATGACATCTCACACTTTTCATTTCTTACTGAGACAGTAGCCCTGGTCCAGTGGAGACTTGCAAAGGGTTTCCCAAAACCACCCAGATACAGCAATGTGTTCATCGCGGCCTTCACCACCGCTTATGCCCGGCTCGAGCTTTATAAGCTCATGGATAAAATGCCCGACAGAGTTCTGTACCACGACACAGATTCTGTAATCTTTGTGAGCCGGCCGGGCGACTGGATGCCTTCTCTCGGTGATTTTTTGGGTGAATTGACTAGCGAGCTAGACCCTGGTGACCACATTGTTGAATTTGTTTCAGGAGGACCCAAGACGTACGGCTATAAAACACTGCTCGGTAAAACTTGCATGAAAGTGAAAGGTATAACCCTACATAATACTAACACACAAGTTGTCAATCTTTCATCACTCACAGACTTGGTACAGCACTATGTACAGAATCCAGAGGCACCAGCTCGTGAAATTATGACCAGCACAAAACAAATTGTTAGGGATAAGAGAGGTTTCTCTCTCAACACACGAACAGTTTCCAAAATATTCAGAGTGGTTTACAACAAAAGAGTACTGCTCCCGGATTTCAAAACCTTACCATATGGATTCTAAACAAGTGCTTGGGTGTGAAGGATTTGACAATCGTCTTCAGCATCCTTTTTCATGCATAATCTCCGGCCCTTCAAACAGTGGTAAAAGTGTTTTTGTGAAAACACTGCTCCAAAATGCACAACATGTTTTGTCGAAAGTACCGCAGAACATTGTATGGTTTTATTCCTGCTGGCAACCCATGTATGATGAGGTGCTTCATAAAATAAAGAATGTACAATTTGTAGAAGGGCTTCCTGAATCTTTGACCGATGAAGTTTTGCTACCTTTGCACAAAACCAATATGGTCATTGTTGATGATCTTATGCAAGCGGCCAGTCAGAGCTCTGAAATTGAGAGAGCTTTTACCAAGTATACACACCATAGAAACCTAAGCATCATATATCTTGTGCAGAATCTTTTCTTCCAGGGTCGAAACAGCCGCACAATAAATCTTAATGCAAACTATATTGTTCTGTTTAAAAATCCAAGAGATAAAATGCAAGTTAATGTTTAGGCCCGACAAATGTACCCCAGAAATTCAAAGTTTTTCCTAGAATGTTTTGATGATGCTACCAGAAAACCTTATGGATACCTGTTGGTGGACTTAAAAGCAGACGCCTGAGGACTACCGCATCAGAACTGGTTTGTACGCTCCAGAGTGGCCGGTTGCTTACGTGCTAAAGAAAAAGTAATATGTCGACACGTATTAAACGGAACTGGAGTCTTCTAAAAGCTCTATTTGAAGGTGATGCCCGGCAAAGACGGGGTATATTACAGTCTGCTTCTGATGAACTCATAAACACAATTTGTGAACTAGCTCTCAATGTTTTGCGTGGTAATATTCCCCTAACGAACACACAATTGAAAAAAATAAGAAAACAAAAGGCCGGTATTAAACTGTTGGCTAACAAGAAAACATCAATTAAAAAAAAATTTAAAGTTATAAATCAAAGGGGCGGCTTCCTTCTGCCTCTACTGAGTGTTGCGATACCTTTTCTAACCAGTTTGATAGCTGGTCGCGGTGGCGGCTAAAAATATGGAGCATGCACAAAAGATGTTTCTGGTACCTCAAAGTCAGATGGACAAATTAAAGAATCTTACTTTTACGCCGGAACCCATCCGACAAACTGTTGAAAATGATTTGGATCAAACCATACGTAACATCTTGTCGAGGACTGATGTTGTACCACACGAGAAGGCAAAACTGTATACGATTGCTTTGCAACGTTTTATGGCTCTGATTAAACAAGGTGCTGCTGAAACACAACATTTG
This sequence comes from Ilyophis sp. 1 JC-2022, assembly GCA_022702515.1. Lineage (NCBI taxonomy): Eukaryota > Metazoa > Chordata > Actinopteri > Anguilliformes > Synaphobranchidae > Ilyophis > Ilyophis sp. 1 JC-2022. Next base: position 52,104,376 of record CM040397.1, on the reverse strand, counting down.
ACCCTATCAATGCCTGTCGAGACTCACGATCCTGTAAGACCTGAGACCGCCCGAGTTGACGATGATGTCTTACAAAGTGTACCACCTAGAAGCCGGAAAAATGCCACGTACGTGTTGGATAAAATTTCTAAATCAGGAGATGTGGTAACGTGGAACGCTGACGGGGAGTTTGTGTTTAAAGGCACCGCCGTAAGTGGCTCACATATGTTGGATCTAATAAAGAACATAACAGCACCTCACAAGATTTCTGAGAATAGAAGACCCAGGGGCTGGGGTGAATTTATAGAGGCTATGGCCATGCTTAACATGCCTCTTTCTGTTATACCTAATCAAAATGTTCGCGACAAGATAAATCGGCACAAAAAAACACCAAGTGCGGGAGTATTTACGCCAGAGCATGGTCCTAGGCCTGTTTTCTCATCCCCGATTTTAGACCACTCAGCGTGGTTAGATTTCAGAAGCAGAATTTGTGTGCGTGTGTGTGTGTTTCAAATGCTGAAAATGTCAAATGTCATGTTTAACATGTTTTTATTTTACAATAAAATACATAAAATAAAAACCAAACGAAACATGCTTGTTTATTTTAATTTTTTATTTTCAACAACCGTGACAGATATTAAACATTTCGCCACAGCCTGCCGTCTGTACACAGTTTAACATGTTTTTAAGGCATTTATTCAAATATATTTTGTCAACATATCTTGACACCATAGCATCGTTCTTTTTCAAATTATCAGAGTATAGGTCTATAATGTGGCTAAACGGTACCCCTTTGGCCCTGTTGTGTAGATAAAATATACAATGCTGGCCACACTTTGCGCTGAGCGGGTCTTGCATCTGTACAGTGTTGTAAATAATCCTTGTGCAGTTCTTTTGCAGAAAAGTGTTGATGCTATCAGGGAAGTAAATGTAGTCAGGTGGGTTGCCGTAGGAGTCGAAAAATTCGCCTGTCTTATCCGCACACACATACAAAGCCAACCAGTGCTCCCCAGGCTTATTTCGAGGGTGTGTATTCACAATGTACATGGAGGGTAAATTATCTAGTTTATCATCCGAGCTCATCGCAGGCCACCGTTCCATAAAAGTAATTTGTGGTGTAAGGGTTGTTGCACAAAATAGCATCTAGTTCTCGGGTGTTCATGTTTAATAATCATACAAAACGTTCCTCCTCTGGTTCACTTCAATAATATTGTCGAAGCATGCGTAAACAATTAAATTAACGGTTCTGGGTAGCGGGGATCTGAATCTCATCTCCAGACGTATATTACCCGTCTTGATCAGGGATAGATGTTGGCTGCATCCTTCATCGGGGGTCAGATTGAATGCATAAAGTGTGTAGCCTTTTATGTATTCTTGACGATTTATACACAATGGTGAATCTTTCAGATGTCGCCCCGTTGCAAGTGTTAAACCATAAAATTCACGAACCGCTGAACCGGTTGTGTAATCTGGGGTAAAAGCCTTTGCCGGAATCTGAAGACCATCCATATTGAGTGATATATGTTCGGCGTCATAATGTTTGAAATTGAAAGGGTTCTTATTGTAAACTCCTGTAAAAGCGTCGTTATCTACTAAACCTATGATGACCGATTTCGGTAATTGCCCCAAAAACAAATTTTCTTGATTGCAAACTCTAAGACCAGCCGCCAAGCTGAAAGTTTTAAGGCTAACACGATCAATAGGATATTTAACATTCACAGTTAGTAGTGCCTGTGCATGGCCTAGTTTAACAGGGGGCGATATCCCGATTTTTTTAACAAACAGTGTTGCCGAGACTATTTTAAGCCTGTACTGTTGTTGTTGTGCATCAGCGGTCATTAGGCAGAAATCATCCTTACAGCGCACCATCTTGATTTTAATATCGACACCGTTTATAAGTAGTCTCTCCTGAAAAAACATGTCTGTGTGGATGGGTCCGAGCAATTCAAAAGTGTTGCTCGCCATGGTATATAGGGCTCTGCTTTTCAAACCGCTGTTGTTCCCCGCCGGGTCTGTTTCGTCCATATGGCCACCAGTATCCTTATAGAATAAGCCACTCGTAAATTGATTAGACATTGTGGCTTCAGAATAATTAAGTAGACATTCCATAATTGCTCTGTAGGGGTACGTATTGCTAGACTGGCTCACCAGCCTGTCACCCAGTGAAACATCCACCTGTGAAAAAATGGTCGCTATGGGGTAATTAATAATCCCAACCTTGTCTGCGGCGGTGATATTGGTACCATCTGCACGGGTTATCTGACAGCGTAGGTATAATAGAGTGTTGTTTAAGTCAAGGTAATCTTCACCATTGCCGGCTATATAGAACTCTAGGGGGCCTGTGTCCGAAAGGGCTGACAGGGGGGATACTTCAACATAGATGTTCTTATCAATGCTTGTTTGCGTATACGGTACTGCGAAAAGGTCCAGTTCTGACATGTTGTGTATGAATGCCATTTAAAAAGAAATGTATCTCCTTTTTCTCTTAACCTTCTTGGTGCGCTTTTTCACCCTCCGCGTTCTTTTCGTCACTGTGGCTCGACTGTTCACTGCGCGACGCTTTTTAGCTTTAGACCTGCTCGTGACACGCTCCCCTGGGGGCCTCTTACGTGCACGTCTTGTCATGACCATAAGCCCCGAACCTTCCTGGTCACCGGTGTTCAAACGACTCATCACAGCTTTGTTGACCACATCTTTGGCGATGTTCTTGGCTGCTGCTGTCAAATGTGGTTTGGCTATGTTGAAACCTTTCTTTAGTAGGGGCAAGGCCATTCGGAATAAACCTCGAAATAGTCCTCCAAGTCCACTGCCATACATAACACTAGCACCCTTATACCCCGGCAGTCCATTACCAGCTTGTTCCGTATAATAGGCTATATACCTATTTGGGTCTACGTAGAGGGGTGTCCTAGCCATTTTTATTCGTGATAGCGATATTTCGCAGGCCTAAAGTGTAGTTTTATGTTGGCTTTGCCGTAAGTAAAGGCTATGTTCTCGTTCTGATCTGATTTCAGCTCAATTGTTATATCGTCAATGTGTTTCTTGCTGACATGTACGTAGTGTGGCTTCTCGTAAGAGATTGTGATTACATCGTTGCTAGATCCTGTTATATGTACACATCGTAGCAGTGGCACAAAACTATCTCCGACTCTCTGGTAGTCAATAATGTCTGTGTATACATACATTGTGTAGAACCCCGCCCGAATATCCGCTGGGTGGGGTGCCACAGGCTTTGCCCCCGATAATGCAACATTTGACTCCAACCCCAGCATTCTGGCGAGCTTTCCGCTAGCCGACAGGGATAGATTTTCGTCTGCGCTAATATAAATTCTGTTTTTCATTACGGCGTGGCCCACCTCAATAGCCATTTTTTTCATCTTTAAACTTCTGTTAATCTCATCCACAAGCGCTTTCAGGCTCTTGTAATAACCCCAGCTTACTAGGACAACAGAGCTTGTGCCTTTTTTCGTGTCGTGCACGATAAAAGAGTTTTCGTCAGCCTTTAGCATGCACCATGTATAGGGGTATTGAATCTCTGCCAAAGCAACCTCCCATTGTCCTCGTAATTCGAGGGCTCATGCAAACTTTGTTGTGTAGCTTGAAATTGTATTCCCCGGATAAATATCTAGACACGCATTGCTCGGGAGAGTGACATAAAAACCGTCGTCTTCCATGGTGTTCCCCTGATGATTTGGTCGGGTCTGTAAACTTTTCAACTCTTTTAGAGATCGACAACACGACTTTCGGGTATCCAGCTGTTAAATTTTTCGGGCCAACCCACCCATTTTACTAAAACAAACTTGTGTCTATTGTGCGTTTTCTCAGCAACTATTTTTTCGACCTTATAAGTTTTGTCTTTTCCCACTATAACTTTTTGTAATTCAGCCTCATAAAACACACCGTCAATGTTCGTACCATCATAATCCTTCAATCTGTATACCGGCGGTCTTCTGTGAACCCTTTCAACAACCGTGAAATATTCATCTGTATATGTTTGTTCATATCCTTTTGCAAACTTCCCACGTACTTTGGAGACCCTGACTGTGTCACCCTCCTCAAACTTAAACTTTGGCTTTTTAGATTTTTTGGGAAAGAGACCATACATGTTTTTAAAAACTTTAAAAACATTATCTTTGTTTACTTCAAGGGGTTTCATTTTAATAGTGCTGTGATAGCTATTATTGTACCCCTGTACCAAGGCCGGCACAACATCTATATAGCGTCTTGTATTGTGGGCTGTAAAATAACGCCACATTCTCGTTTTCAACGTTCTATTGAAACGTTCAACCACCGATGCTTTAACATCTTCGTTATCTGTGGCAAAGTGTATTATTTTGTTACGTTTCATCAGACTTTGAAACATTTTATTGAAAAACTCTTTACCTTTATCTGTTTGTATTTTTTTAGGTTTTCGACCTTTTGTGAGAATGCTTTGAAAAGCCCTGTGCACTTCGGCAGCTGTCTTGTTTTTAAGAACACATACCCATGCATATTTTGACAATATATCTATACATGTTAGCATAAATTTCATATTATCATTATGTTCAGAGACATTTGACATGTCAACTAAATCGACCTGCCATTGTGAATCAATGTTACTCACTAAAACCCTGTTTCTTTTGAAATTGACTCTGATGGGTTTGTGTAGTGTGTACGCATCTTCACCAGATAACCAAGCAGCAACTTTCTTGTCTGAGACTCTCAAATCTTTTGTATCACAAATACCCCGCTGTAGGCGCTTTTTGCCACCGTAAGACCCAGGGTTTTCTGGAGAATAATACACATCTTTCAGGTGCGTATCGACATCCATCCTTACGGTTATAGAAGTAATGAAGCACAATATAAAAAACCACAGTATTTATTATTTCTTATTATTATTATTATTTTATTTATTTATTTATTTTTTAAACAAAGATTTCATTTTACATTACAAGTGTGTATATGGCAATGTTTCGCCTTCAGAACATATGGACCACAGGTCTTCCTTCATGGAACCCTCGATTTCCCAGAAGTCTGTATCGACCGCCTTAAAGGCCTTCTCGCTGGCCGGGTCAAGCTCCGTTCGTAGGATTTCATGCAGCTTGTCACGAATGTTTGTTTCCTCGCGAATTTCTGCAATAATCGTATCAACAGAACCCTGTATCCTCATAGGCTCTGGTTTAGCCACAAACAACTCCATGGCTTTGACAAGCAGCGGACTTAACCATGGTTTCTTCACTCTTGCAACGAAATTGTCAAAGTGATATGCAAAATAGTGTGAGTCCGTCTCGGTTAAACAACTGTGTCTAAGCTGGCTTGGATGGTCAACTTCACAACCCAGACATTGACTCTTCAGTTGTTGTTCAATAGCGCAGTCCAGAAGTCTCGCGATGATGATTTTCAAAAGTTTAATCATCGGCGTTGTTAGACAACCGTCTGTTTCACATCCTTGTATTTCGAACGAACCCGCGTATAAAGCATTGTCCACAGCGTTCAGTTCGTCAGCGAGCCACGGCCCTGTAGCCGGTATGTCGTTGTGAGCTGGATAATCAGTCTCCCAATATTCTGAACACTCGGACACCTGTAGGGGCGCGTACATTTTGTCAAAATTCTGAGACATGTTGGTCAAGAGGTTTGTACCGGGGTATGGTATCAGGCTTTTACAGAGTGTCTTTTAAAGACCACCTCAAACTTATAACCACGCCTTGAAACCCTTGAGTTCTGAAAGGGTGCTTTGATTGGTTTTCGTGTTTGTGGGGCGTGATTTGAATTTAACATGGTTGAAAGGCCTTCATGTTTGGGCCGCGCTTTGAATTTAAAATGTTTGAATGGTTGATATAACAATGATGAAGCTGGTCTTTAGATAGTATGTAAAAGAAATACTTTTATTTTTTATTTTAAAGTTCACAAAACAATCATAAATAACGGAGCCACAATATGTATAGAGATAGTAGCGATATACAAACGCACACACACACACACAAACCAAACTAGAACACTTTTTTTTTTTTAAACGACAAATTTATGTTATACACGTTTGTAAAGCTAATTATACAAAGTTTGTGTAATAATCTTCATCAGAGACACACGGCGTTGATGTTGCTGTGTTTTCCACATCATCCGACATGTTGGCCGCAGCGTCAAATCTTGCCCGCAGGTTAGTTTTCACAAAGCCAATGGATCGCAACACACCATAGTCCTCAATCATTGTATTGGCCTGTTCGATACAAAGTTCCAGCAACGGCAGGTCATCAAAATGAAAGCAAATTTGTACATCTGGGACTTCGGCTGATGCGAATTGTTCGCTAATAATCAGTCGATTAGCTTTTCTGCGTCTTGTAACACACACCACAGAGCAGATGGGTTCTTGCCAGCTTACAAAATTTCTAGTACGATGTATATTATCGACAACATCGTGGTAACAGTTTTGGAATAGTCTCCATTCCTTAGGTTCAAAAGTCACACCGTCTGTGTTCTCATCAAACAACTCGCCGTCACACATGTTGAAAAGGGTAATTCTTGGTACGCCAGCCTCTGTGTGAAGTTTATATCCACATTGGATATAGTCGCAATCAGTACAGCCCCAATCCTTGTACACAACGTCTGTACGTAGTCTGGATATAGCGGCAAAGGGTTTTCTTGGTCTTTGCAACACCGTGCTGTCAGCAGTCGTCGCTTCTGGAGAGTTGGGTGTCGTAAGTTGGGTGTTTTCTTGTTGCTTTGACAAGTTACTGCTTCGATACCAGCTTCTGCTAAATATCTGTACCGAAAAGTCTGTCTTTTATGCCTGTCTTTTCGCCAGCAACGCATGTGGGATACACCCACAACCATCACATGGTGATACACCCCCATCAATCAGATAACTGGTTATTTTGTCAGAAACCGTGAAACGAACACGCGCCAACGTCACTATGTCAAATTCCAGCGTTGGTCTGCGTAAACGTGCGTCAAATTCCACGTAACAGACCGTTTTGGGGGCGTATTCCTGTTTGAAACATACAAAGTTCTCTCTGGACAATTTTAGTCATGCCCGATAGCCGTGAGCTGTCAACATGCTGGTAGTATATACTCCGCTACGACTTGAAACTTTCCATGTGTTTTTTCGTTTTTCGTTTTAATTCTTTAAAACGTAACATATTATTTTATTTAAATTCTTTCTTCATAGTCTTTATTTCGAACCATTCTAGGCGTACTTTTAAACTCTCTATCATGCATTTTGGACCTATCTTTGTCTATTTTGCACAGTATTGTGAATTCATGGAACCCGAAATTTCTTCAAAGTGTTTTTGTCCACTGTCTCTCCCTATGTAGCCATTCACGGGGTCTCCTTTCGACGCTAAGTTTTATTCTATTCTCTATGTTCACTGGCTATGTATTGAGTTCGCCTTTCAGCGCTTTTTAACAAACTGCTTGAATTATTCTATTCTTTTTAACACGCGGCTGTTGCGTTTAACACAAACTGCTTTTTAAAAATAAAACTTAATTGCCGCTGCTACTACTGCTACAACTAACAACATATATATTTATACACCATTACTTTTTCATGATGTTTTTCAAATAAAAAAATTTACAACACAATACATTGCCAATATGTTTCCCTAAGCACCATGGCCCATCCATAAAAACAATTTACATTCGTCACAAAACCATTCACCAACGTTTACAACAATTCCCAATAAAATGACATCGCCAAACCCTTGAAACGAAAAACCCACAAACCCCCGCCCCGAATGATGATGCATAATCATAATCATAAAAATGTTTTTATCAATTTGCATTCATAATTATAATTTTTCATAAACTCATTAATATTCATAAATTGACCTTTTGACCCCATCAATCATATTTTGACATTTACCGAATGCTATATACTACTGTGCTGTACACAAACATATAGCTATAGACTACTGTGATCGAACCATGATAGACTAGAAAAATAACGAGAGCTAGCCTATTGTTACTTCTGGTAGTATAGGCTATGTTAAGTAGGCTAGCCTAGCCTAAGTGCAGACGTCATAGCTTTTGTTTACCAGGCAAGAATAGCAAGCTCAGCAAAAAAAGTAATAGCAAGGTCAGCCTCATGTTTGTAGGCTGTAAATTTTTCCTATTCATTTTGGTTACTTTCAAATTAATCTGCGCTCGCTTAGTTCATCCGCCTCCCTTCCCTCCTGTTTTCACACAGCTGGGATACTGTAAAAACTCAATTTCTGCTTTTGATCCACTCCTAACACACACACCCACACCCATGTAACGTTAGGCCTATTCGTGCATGATATTGTTGTGGATACTGGATCCAAACCTGTCTGATTATGCCAAATTTGTTGTGGATCTCCGAGTGAAAATATCTCAGAGTTGTTTTCAGAAATTCACAAATTTCTCTAAGTGTTTAATCATAGAGGATGAGGCAATAATTCTCAGAGAATACTAGACTTTATTTCATTAAATATACAACAAAAGTCCAGCGGAGTGCCCCCGCAGAGACTATCAAAAATGCCAGACCTTATCCCATACACCGCACGATCAAGGTCTTGGCATCTCCCCAGAGACACTCCCAGGGCAGTGCCTCTCCCCAGAGACACTCTCAATTATTCTTGGTTTACAGTCCATCTTTATACAGTTTCTTATCAGATTGTACATCTCATTATTTGTCCATCTGACCTATTTGACCATACAAACACAGGCAATCTCTATCCCCGCCTTTCTTCGAGAACTTTACAAACTTTCCTTTGTAGGGCCTACTCCTATTGGATTGTATCCAAGTGACACCTGGATTCTCAATCACCCGGCTCCGCCCCCCAAAGATAGCTTTCAAATTCCCCCCCCCTCCCTGAGATCCCCAGCCACCCATCTCCAGCTGCGTGCCCCCCCCCCCCCCCCCCCCCCCCCCCCGGCATCGCCCTTTAGGCCTGGGAACCATCTCTTATCAGACTCTGGTTTCTTGGCTACTATCCAAGTTCTTCTTCAAATGCCTGGACTGCTGACTGTGTGCAAAAACAACAATAGCTAATTAGTATATTGGAATGTGTTGTTCTTATTTTGTACTGAGCCTTGGTCGGTCAGACAGCAGGTGTCCAGGCGCCAACTTCTTTTATCTTATCAGATTCTCCGAAAAACAGCAGCCCCTGACTGGCCCTCAGCTCCCTCTAGTCAGAGAGACAGAGAATATGTCTCTCTGCTCTTATAATATTTTACTGTGCCTATGAATGCATTTCTCTGTTCTTAATACATTTATACAGTCTGTATATTGCTCTTAATACATTCATAGATACATATTCAAATATTATCAATACATATTATCACAGGTAATATAGTTTAAAGGTAATACATATTCAAATATAGTCAATATATATTATCACAGGTGACTAATGGATTTAATGGAATTCCCAACAATCCCCCCTTTGAGGCTAAATAGCCTCACCATTACCAATTCCAGTATAAATATACAGTGCTGTAGGGGATCGTTCATATATCCGACCCCCTCTTTACCAATGTTTCTTGTTTTTTAACTCACCGGCTTTTAATCAACCTTCCACGACTTACTCTAGGTGTATGGCAGCAACAAGCGTACTCTGGGTACATATTTGCAGCCACACTAAGCACCTTTCTGTCACTGTCATAAAATAAGGGATGTATTAAAATACATACCTTATCTAAGTTTTACATACAGTTATAGTTGTACTGCAGAGTGTCTCCGCCTACAGGTATACTGCTGTACCCCTGCAGCAACTAAACATAAAAATAAAATAATAATAATAAAAAATAAAAAAAATAAAAATTTAAAAGTAAAAAAATAAAAATATAAGAAATTTATTATGTTATGTATACTGCAAAATGAGATCAATTATCTCGCAGCCAGTAGTCCTTGATGCCTGGCCGCCGCTTTTATCTGATCTGGCGCTAGTATACATTTATATGATTATAAGAGTAAATATGCTTAATTTTGTACTGCAGGACTTTCAGCAGGCGGACAGCCGAGGGGTCTGCACGCAGTTTCAAAGGCAGTAGTACCACTCTGCCTTCCGTTTATCTCTGATGCACTGACACTTCCCGGCCGTCCATCCCGCTTCAATCCATGCAGCACTGAAAAAATACATGAGTAAAGAATGTAAAAATTGATTATATATGGGGCCCATGGACACATTTATACAATGTCTCAATTATTAGACACTTTGATCCTTCAAGCCTCCCTCTCTCCGGGGCGCAGCTCCAGGCTAGATCCCTTTCCGCTGAATTCCTTTCCCCAAACTCCTCTGAGTGAAAGGAAATTCAGCCTTCCTGCTTCCCAATGCTTTCTTTTCAAAAACACTGATCACAGAAAGCACTACTCGCTTACTAACTCATTCGGTTTCAGCTTATAGTGGCCTGACTGTACATTGAGCCGGATGCGGCGGCCATCTCTCATGGTCTTATTACCCTCTGCGATCCGACCGGCCGGTGACCCAGTCGATAGCGATCTCCAGTCCTGCATCTAATCAGGACCCCGTAGTAGCTGTTAACCACCCGGTTAGGAACCGACGGTCTGATCCCTATCCCACTTTGCTATGGGTATAGAAACTTTGACCGTTTTCACCAGCCTTGCCTGTTCACAGAGGTTGTCTCCCCTCTGCTAGGTGTGGACTGTCATCCACGTACCACGTACTGCCTGCACACTTACATGCGATAGCCACGCCGACTAGACGGTACCACGGCAGTATGTCCATTCATACTTCATCAGACACGGGGGCCTTCAGTCTTCTCCCCAGCACTATAGAACGTTTTTAACGTGCCCTCGGAACTTTGCAATTCCGCCGCCGCCTGTTACTGGCTAGGTTCGGGGTGCCTACCCCCTGCCTAACCAGTGTTCCACGCGTTATCTAAATTCTGCAGTGCCGCAGGGGAGCGTAGAGATATGCCACCAATCGCAGCACACAGCCACTCCCCCCCCCACACTTACAGTTTAATACTACCCTATCCTCGGTCATATCTGGAGCAGGTGTCAAGAGGCACGCATACTAAGTAGATCACGTAGATCTTTTCTAAATATAAATAAATATAGCTCTCTATCGCCCGTTCCAGAGGTGACTAAGGGCCCTGAGACGCACAACCAAAAAACCTCCCACTCTTGTCTAGGGAGGAGAAAAAGGTTGCACTCCTCTTACAACTCTGAATTCCTCCTATTACTCAGAGTAAGCTAGTTGGTCAGAATGAGGGATTTACACATTATCATATTTTGTCAACTGGAGTACAGTCATTGCAGTTTCCATTGGATGGTGTTCTCCACGTTGAAACCAATGTTCATCTGTACCCAGGTGCAGTATCAGAGAAGGGTCCTTTGGGGTTTGAGATGTCTCGGCCACCAGAGGATAAGCTCCCACAACTTTGTAGAGCCGTTGGTCTCGTTCTGGTAATTCGGAATGGTCCTTCTGTCCTCTGCTCGTTCCACCGTCTCTGGAATTTCCTCACATAGACCCAGTCACCAGGTCTCAGATGATGCTCCTCTCCCGGATTCTCCAGCTGGTTTGTTCTTTCCTGTTCAGATATTGTCTGATGTATGGCAGTTAGTTGTTTCATGTACTCTCTTAGCTCTAATTCCAAAATTTCTAAGGTCGGACCCCCTGAAGGCCCCCTTAGTGTAGGTGCTGGCATTGTTCGCCCTGTCAACATCTCATGCCAGTGGTACTGCATCTATCCAATTAAGCCCTGTGTCTTGACAGATTTTGTTTATCTTAGCTTTCAAAGTTCCATTGATGCGTTCTACTATCCCCTGCGATTGGGGGTGATATACGCATCCAAACCTTTGTTTGATTCTCACTGTTTGCATTACTTGTTTAATAATTTTGCCCACAAATGCAGGTCCATTATCAGAACTTATCATAACAGGTATGCCAAATCTTGGAATTACCTCGTTCACCAGAAATTTCACCATTGCTTTTTAGGAAGCCTCGATTCTTCCATACTGCTCCAAACAAAATGACATACACCATGTGCGTATGCTGAATCAGTATAGATGTCTTTTTTTTTTCCTCACTTTATTTCACATGCTTTGCTTAGGGCTTTTATCTCTGCCAATTGAGCTGAGCACGGTTGAGCGCATCTCTCCGCCTCTAATGTTACCCACTCTGTCCCTCTCTTTTCTATTATGGCATATCCTGCATGATTTCCCTCATGATCCATATAACAGGATCCATCTACAAAAAGTATTCTCTTTCCCTCCTCCTCTAGGGGTTCTCCTTGTAGATTAGCTCTGAGTTTCATAAACTCCTTACTCTCTTGGACGCATTCATGAGGTGTTCCCTCATGTGCCAATGGTATGTACTCTGCTGGATTTATTGTATCACATTTTATTATAGCTATATCTGGATAGACAGTTAACATGTAATAATTATGAATTCTTGCTGGAGTCAGTACAAATTTACCTTGTTCGATCATTTCTGCTACTTTGTGATGGGTATATATCCTTATAGGATATCCCATTGTGACTGCTACTGCCTTTTCATAGGCCCACCATACTCCTGCTAAGTCTTGATAGCAGGGTGGATAGCCTAATACCACCTCGTCTAGCTTAGTGCTATAATAAGCTATAGGCTGTTTACGTCTTCCTTTACACGTTTCCTGTAGTAACATTGCTGTCGCAAATCCTCCTGTTTTTGTTGACACATATAATTCAAATGGCTTGTCATAATTTGGTAAAGCTAGTGCTGGCACTTGTGTTAATTCTTTTTTAATGTTTTCAAATGCTGTGTCAGCATCCACATCCCACTTTAATTTATTTTTTAAATTATCTTGTCCTGCTTCTTTCATTACTTTTCTCAAGGGGTGTGTTTTTTCAGCATATTCTGTTATCCAGTCGGTACTGAAACCTGTCATTCCCAAGAATGTCATCATTTGGCCTACTGTCTCTGGCTTTGGTACAGCCACTATAGCACACTGAAAAATGCTGAACACAGATCTATTACAGTAAACCATTTTGCTGTAGTAGGAATATTAGTTAGTAACGTATGCGGGTTTGGAACTTCTGCCAACGTATCTTGCACTGTGTCATTTACCGCTCTCAGATCATGTACTAATCTCCATTTTATTCCATCTGCTTTTCGAACTGGTAGCAAAGGAGTGTTACATGAGCTTACTGTTTTTCTTAACACACCTGCCTGTAATAGACCTTCTATGGTTTCTTTGATTCCTTCTATGGCTTCTTTCTTTAAAGGATATTGGGGTCTATATGGACCCCGATATCCAACTTTGAGCTTTATTTCAATTGGGTTAGCCGATTTTACCCTGCCAACATCTGTGTCATGTTGTGACCACAATTGCTTTGGAAGTGTATTTAGACGTTCTTATTTTTGTGCTTGAATTGTGTTTGGAGCCTTTAATTTGAATTTTCACTTCTTCTGGTCTTCCTGTCAGTTCATTTTCAGTTATTATTTTTATCATCGTCTGGTCTTCAGACATCTAAATTCTCAGGTTTTCTGTACGGTAAAACTGCATGTTTTCTGCTTTTTTTATCATTGCTCCTAAGTCTTTTGATCTGTAATCAGGATTCACTTTTAGCGTCACATGAGGTGCTGCTCCTTCTATTTTAACCCATTTTTGTGTCCATTCTGTTTCATCCACCCTTAGGGCGGCTCCTTCTGGTCCAATTAGAAGAGCTTGGGATCGAATATATTGTTCATTTCCCTTTTCCAGGGCCCATTTTTGTTCCAATTCTTTATCTTGAGCAGGGTCAAATCTCATAGTACAATGTAATTCTAGCTCAGGCCATGTTGCTTCAGGTATTTGTGCTTCCACATATTTTCCCCATTCCTTCCAGGCTTGTGCTCTGACTTGCTCTTCTATGCCTCCCAACCAGTAGACATTGGCCCAGTCATTTTCCTTTTCTTTCTGTACTCCATACATTCCCATTAGATTAATTCCGTCTTTTTGGCACTGTATTTGCAATTCTAAATTTAAAATAGCATCTCTACCTAATAAATTCACAGGAGTGTTACTACATACTATCAATGGTAAGTAGTTTCTTTTCTACCTATTTTTACTGGCACTGGTATTGTCAACCTATGTAATTCACAGGACCCTGGGCCTGTGCTGGAATCAAAGGCACTTGGAGTCCTCCCTGATGCTGCTGTACATGCTGCTGTGGGAGCTGCTGACTTGGTCCTACCTGAAAATACTGCTGCTGTCTCTGTTGCTGATTCTGTTGCTGTGGGGGGCCATTCTGACAGTATCTCTTTATATGCCCTATTTGGCCACACCTCCAGCATACTGGTGGACCCTGAGGGGGTCCTTGCTGATTCTGCACATAACCTCCTTGACTTTGTCCCTTATTCTGATTCTCCTGTCCTTTGTTCCATGGGTTCTGTCCAGTTCCTCCTTTGTTCCCTTGTCCCCAATTTTGTGGCGGGGCTCCCTGCATTGCCCCTTGAACGTACATTGGTGTCGGGAATCCTGGCGGAGGAACTCCAGCGAAATTATAGATGATGGACGGCTGGGATCCGCTCAGGCCTCTTCCTCTTTCAGAGAGTGGGGGTTCTGGTTCTTGCCAGGTGAAGTCTGCCATGATCGGTGCCATTTTCTTTTCTTTTTCTGTATTTCTGTTCCTGTTTTTGTTTTTCAAATCTTCCAGCTGCATCTGGAAAAGTTTTCTCTGCACCTCTCGTTCCTGGTTACTTAGTCTCTTTTCTTCCAGGCGATATCTTTCCACAGCATGGATCACATGGTCCACAAACTCTCTGTGTGACATGGAAGGCAGTCCCACTACCTCGTCCAGACGGTTTTTGGCATGCTCTGGCAGTCCCTCTAGGATGGCTGTGGGAAACATTGCTGTCATAATGGGATCCTTTTGGATGTCTTTATCCAATGTCATTCTCCAGTTTCTGTACTGATTCTCCACAAATGCTGCTGGAGACTCCCCGTCTTTCATAGGCACCCCCTTTAGCATTGCCATGCTCGGCCTTGTGGGGTAGGCTTCTCTCAGGGTCTCCCATATCTTTTTCCTGTAAAGGTCAAATTTTCCCCCATCCACTTCGGAACTGTCTGCTTATTTGTAACCTGCTTGAGTTATTATATCCAGCATTTTTTCTTTTCCCACTACCTTTCCAAGGAGGGCCTTCACATCTCCCAGCGCCAGCATCTTTCCCACCATTTCCTCCTCCAGTTTCCTTATCCAAATGGCCGCTCCATCCTGTATCTCCGGCAGGGTTGTGATCAGATTTTGGAGGTCCTGGGCAGCCCAGGGAACATACTGTGGGAGTGGTCCCTTCATCAGCATTGGACAGATTTTGTTAGCTTCTCTGCTCCTTGTATTCATTCTTACCTTACCTTCTTCCTTGTCGCTTGCTTCGTCTGATCCCTCAAGTAATTTATCCTCATCAGCACTTTCCCCTCTCATTATCTGATATCCCATTGCTCCTTGTGTGTCTACCTGCTCCTTCACCCTGTCTTCCTGCTCTTGGTCCTCTTTTGCTCTTTCATCTCTTGTACTTCCCCAGTCTTTTCTTGTTGCTCTCATTTTTCCAAACATAGTTTGGCGCCTCTCTTCTTTCTTTCTTAGCTTTTGCATTGCTTCTTCTTGTTTTATCAGCTGTACTTCCATCTCTTCAATTCTTTGTCTGACACTTTCCTCCATTGCTCGGCTTTCTTTTATCATTGCTTCTCGTTCGGTCTGTATGTCAATTTTCCCTTTCTCTTGCTCCTCTTGCAGCTTTAACCACATCCTTGAATTAGCTGCTACCTCTTGGGCTTGTTTTTCGTCTTTTTCGTGTAACTCATCTTCACGACCTTGTGCTTGCTCGCGCAGTCTTCTTTCCATATCTTGGAATTTAGCCTCTCTCTCGTGCACTTCTCTTTCCTTTTCCTCTGCTTCTTTTATTTGTGTCTTTGCTTTCTCCTCTTCTATTTCTTTTGCTTGTCTCTCCTCCTTAGTGGGTTCTAGCTCCACTGGTCCAGTTATGTTCACCAATCCCCTTATTATTGGATATATACCTTTTTCCTCCTTCTTTGGGTTATCTTTAGCACACTCCTTTACCTTTTCTGTATAAGGTGGCAGCTGATTCGGGTCTTCTAGGGGCGGCTTGGTCTGCGGTGTTGGCTTTCCTCTTTGCCCTCTGTAAGCTCTTGCCACCTCTATTCCTACATTTTTAAACATTTGCAATATTTTCATCTCCTTCTTTCGTTTATTGGCTCTCTTTGTTGATGTATCGTTTGCTTTATAATTTATCACTATTCCTGTCATCTCTTCGCATGTTGAAAGGTCAAATGTTCCTTCTTTTGGCCAGTGTGTGATTCCTTTTTTAGTTCTTTTTTCCCATTTGGCTGATATTGTGGCTATATCTTCTTCTAGGGCTGGACAGCACTTTCCCAATTTCTCTACTGGTGTATTCATAGTTATATGTTAATTTGCGTTTATGTGTTAATGTATTATTTTTTCCCTATATCTGTTTCTTTTTAACACTTTGGAGATCTATTGTCCTGAGTGTACTATCTGGCTCCAATATTTAAGTCGGAATTCGTACCACGTTATTTTGTCCAATTTGTAATCAGTATATACTTTCAGAGTTCTTCTGAACTCAGAAAAATTGTTTAATGTTCGCACTACCCACGCGTCTCTTATGGCCCCAAGACACAATATACCTATTTTTTCACTCGAAAATAGGATCATATTCATGCTGTTCCCCATATTGTAGAAAATGGGTAAATAATTATGCAATATGACTATAACAGGCTAATATATGAAGATCATTCCTCATTTCTTTTAATTACTTTTGTCTTTTTAACTTCAATTAGTTAATATACTCTTTTATTATTTACTTCGTTATTTATCTTTAACTGCAATCACTTTAGTCGCAGTTTTATTTCTTGAATTCTTTCAATCTTTTTAAATTTTACTTCAAACTATTGTTAAAACTTTTTCCTACTTATTTAAACACCATACGTTTTGTTCCTTTAATTCTTAACTTATTCTATTAATTATTTTATCTTTATTTTATACCAAGCAATGTATTCTCTAAATTACTTCACACTCGCATTTATTTAACTGCAATATCTTATATTCCGTTTTTGTATCTTATTGTTTATTTAATTTCATTTGCACAATTTTTAGACACTCTCTGTTTGTTCAGACAGAAAATAAAATTTTAATTTACCTTAATTCTTATTTTATTTTCGTTTTATTCCAATCAATTTATTCTCTAAATTATTTCACACTGGCATTTATTTAAAGGCAGTATTCTATATTCCCTTTTTAAACATTAAACAAAAAGTTCGGAAACCCGTGCCTGGCAGACCACCCCTCCGCCGCAACAACGGCTCCCGGTAACAAACCCCACACCGCCGGAAAGCACGTCCAGCCCCCCCGCAAATAGCACTCCCACCCGTAAGGAACACACACCCGCGGGACAAGCAGCACAGCCAAGAGCGCGGGCCATGCCCACGCAAAACCCGACAAATCCTCTCCTCCCACAAACGCATTCCCCCCACAAATGGAGTATCACCCAAAAGGGAAACAAACAGGACCCCAACGGTACAAAATTCACCGCAAGAAGCACTGCCACAACAGAGAAACAATATACCAAACACAAACCCCCCCCTTCCTTATCTTATGTTGTCCTTCAACTTGTTTTTCAAATTATCCGAGTTCTTCTTCAACACACTTTAAATGCTCAAAACACTTTTGTCACTCAGACACCACATGCCCGTTCAGACAACAGACACATTTTCATATTATGACATTAATTCTTATTACCTTATTTTTTCTTTATTACTTTCTGTTATTTCAAATTTCTGAACAAACCTTCCTTGTAATATCACTTTAATTTTTTCTGCGTGCTACTCATGCTGTGTATTTTCTCAAATACAAGTTCTAATTTTTTCCGGTTTATTAGCTTATCATTTTTTTATTTTCTTATTTCCCCAATTTTATCCACACAACAGATTAAGTTATTAATTTGTTCTATTTTTTTTTGTCTTTATTAATTTTTTATAACTCTTTATTAGTTACAATTTTTTGCATACACCTTCCGTGTAGCATTTACCCGTTAATTGTTCTTCATGTCACTCACTTCGCGTATTTTCAAGTGCAAGTTCTGTTTTTTCACTAATTTTTCTCTCGATCATATATTTAAATTGTTCTCTGGATGTACAACCCTCTCCGTTAATACACCTATCAGTTATGCCACCTCCTTCATGTAACTTTTTTGTAATATACTATAATGCATATTGCATTTCAACACTTTTTTATAACACACTTTATTTACATCAATACATCAAAAAAAGAAGAAAGAAAGAGAAGAAGAAGAAA
Organism: Ilyophis sp. 1 JC-2022; assembly: GCA_022702515.1. Classification (NCBI taxonomy): domain Eukaryota; kingdom Metazoa; phylum Chordata; class Actinopteri; order Anguilliformes; family Synaphobranchidae; genus Ilyophis; species Ilyophis sp. 1 JC-2022. Next base: position 52,086,150 of record CM040397.1, on the reverse strand, counting down.
GAAAGAAAAAAATAAAATAATAATAAAATAAAAAAATAATAATAATAACCTTACCCTACACCGCGCTAGACATACCCCTATTTCTTTATATTATTCACATTACCCATCACTGGTTTATTTACCCCACCAATTTGTAAATATCAACCGTATGTCTGCGCTGAAACAAGTTTGGAACTCCAACCGCCCCAAACTTACAAGTTTAACTCCGACCGTTAAAACTTTCAAGGTTAACTCCAACCGTTAACACTTTCAAGGTTAACTCCAACCGTTAACACTTTCAAGACGTTTAACTATTCTAACCGGGGGTACCCCCTTTCCTCCGCACGCCTTTCCACGGAAACAAGTTTTTGACTCCAACCGCCAAAACTTACAAGTTTAACTCCAACCGTTAAAACTTCTAATACCTATATCGCTTGCGCATTGATTCTCCCAAATTACTGCCGTCCTCTTTTATACAATTTTATTAATCTCTATTTTACTTTTACACAGGTTTTTTTTTTTAATAGGCAAGGTCTCTGGTTTCTGGTTTTACAGAACATGGAAGGCGAAAGAGAGCCTCCTCTTTCCACACTATATCTATACATATATTCAACAAGGTCTTCTCAAGCGTTCTAAAATTAACTTCGCTTACCTTGGTTTCTTTTAATCAGCCGGCTGGAAAAAAAGGTCTCTCTCTCCGTCTCCCGTTCACACCGCAACCGGTCTGACCTTGGACCTATTCTGCACGACTACGCCAATTTGTTGTGGATACTGGATCCAAACCTGTCTGATTATGCCAAATTTGTTGTGGATCTCTGAGTGAAAATATCTCAGAGTTGTTTTCAGAAATTCACAAATTTCTCTAAGTGTTTAATCATAGAGGATGAGGCAATAATTCTCAGAGAATACTAGACTTTATTTCATTAAATATACAACAAAAGTCCAGCGGAGTGCCCCCGCAGAGACTATCAAAAATGCCAGACCTTATCCCATACACCGCACGATCAAGGTCTTGGCATCTCCCCAGAGACACTCCCAGGGCAGTGCCTCTCCCCAGAGACACTCTCAATTATTCTTGGTTTACAGTCCATCTTTATACAGTTTCTTATCAGATTGTACATCTCATTATTTGTCCATCTGACCTATTTGACCATACAAACACAGGCAATCTCTATCCCCGCCTTTCTTCGAGAACTTTACAAACTTTCCTTTGTAGGGCCTACTCCTATTGGATTGTATTACATTACATTACATTACATTCATTTAGCAGACGCTTTTATCCAAAGCGACGTACAGTAAGTGCATACAGAAAGGTCATCGAAGTAACTACAGAACAGATAAGAAAGCACATTCTTCCCATACAGTAGCAGCTATCCCTAGTAATGAACACAATGCAGTTCAAAGTGAACTGGGTAAATCAGCTCTAATACAATTCTAACTATTATAAACTTGACTATCTTGAGTATTGTATCCAAGTGACACCTGGATTCTCAATCACCCGGCTCCGCCCCCCAAAGATAGCTTTCAAATTCCCCCCCCCTCCCTGAGATCCCCAGCCACCCATCTCCAGCTGCGTGCCCCCCCCCCCCCCTGGCATCGCCCTTTAGGCCTGGGAACCATCTCTTATCAGACTCTGGTTTCTTGGCTACTATCCAAGTTCTTCTTCAAATGCCTGGACTGCTGACTGTGTGCAAAAACAACAATAGCAGCAGCCCCTGACTGGCCCTCAGCTCCCTCTAGTCAGAGAGACAGAGAATATGTCTCTCTGCTCTTATAATATTTTACTGTGCCTATGAATGCATTTCTCTGTTCTTAATACATTTATACAGTCTGTATATTGCTCTTAATACATTCATAGATACATATTCAAATATTATCAATACATATTATCACAGGTAATATAGTTTAAAGGTAATACATATTCAAATATAGTCAATATATATTATCACAGGTGACTAATGGATTTAATGGAATTCCCAACAATATCCGTGCCGTTTTTTCGTGTGGTCGGCTAATTTATTCAGACCTAAATATAACTGGAAAGTAGCATTTCATGCATCAGAAATATTTGGCTTTTTCAGAAGCTGCTGTTGTAGTGGCTTGTGTTTGGGGGAACACTCTCGTGTAGCCTATGGAAGAAAATATTTTTTATTGGTTGTTTTAATTATTTTTTAAAACCATTTTCACACATAATCACTCCATCAGTCAGACATCACATTATAAAAGCACATTTACAGGGGGGGGATTCTTATTTTCCCATTTGTTTTTAATTTTCCCATTAAAAGAACACATAACAGTCAAGACACCACATTACATACATACAAGAAGAATGACTCCAAGAGAGAAAAGGGGGTCAATGGGGTGAAAAATAAAGTCGTTCTCGGGTTATCAGGTGGGCCATAATGTCCGTTGCAATCTTCTCTCTCTTTCTGTTAGATGGGGTGGGGGTGGACTAGATGATAATTACTTCCTTCCAATGGTCCACCCCCCATATCTCTCGCCAGATGCATGTTTTTGTCCACCATAACGCCGTCCTGGAGGAGGTTTTGTGTCCTCCTCCTGAGAGTGACCAGGTCCACTGTTGTTCTTTGGTAGACCTCGCCTCCCACAGGACCTGCTTGACGGTGTTCACAATCCTCCACTGACGCTGGAGCTCGGCGGTTTTGCAGCCTTCCCTGGGACCGTAGAGAACATTCTCAGCCGTCAGGGAGGACCTCGGCAGCAAACTATTGTGGGAGACAGAGGAAACAACAAGGCCCCAGACCTGTCTGGCCACGGAGAACTCCCAGAACAAATGGTACACATGTTCAGAGTCAGTGCATCCATGGGGGCAGCGCTCAGTCAGGGCCAGGTGCCGCTTATGCATAAAAACCATGGCATTTGTGCAAGACATTTACCCAGATTATTGATGGGTCCAGGGTCAGGCTGCCCCTTCGGAGTGTCATGGTCTGATTTGATCATAAATGAGCCATGATTATTTTATAGCTCCACGAGGTCAGCCCGGTCCTGGGCAATCCCGCCACAAAAGCAAAGTCCCTCAGGGCTTGATATACATATGTGGGGTCCCAGCTATACGGTATGGTCAGGTCCAGCACACACAGGCCCATTGCCCTCAAGAAGGGAGTGGCATAGTACCTGGCAAAGGTACCAGAGGCCTTCTCAACCTTCTGGACGTTCTGGACCAGTGTGGCCAGACCCTGCACCAAAATTATGTTTACTATGTCTGGGACCCCCCTGCCCCCATTCTTCTCTTCTTTGAGGAGGGTAGCTCTTTTAAGTTTTTCCATGGTGCTCCCCCAGACAAAGCAGAAGGCGATTCTAGTCATGATTTTACCCGTCTGAGTCAGAGGCCGCATGCTCCAGGTCTGGAGTTTACCCTGGACGTGGCGGAGGGCTCCCTCCCAGCTCAGCCATCCCTCTCCATCTGACTGGAAGGTCACCCCCAGGAGCTTGATGTTATCGCTGCATACAGGAAAGGAAGCAGTTAGTGGCTCACTCCAATCTCGAGACAAAAACAGTTCACTCTTGTCCCTATTAACCCCTTAGTGCAGATAGTCTATTTTGTCTCACATGCGAGACATTTTTACGCAACTGAGACACGCGTTGCTCCTGCAGCCAAACTATTAGCGGAAAACCCAAACGCGGTATTTTAACTTTATTGGTAGACGATTCGCGACTATTTCTGGCCAATGCGTAGTTTCTAAGTGTCACTATCTTTCCGTAGCAAGTCCATTTAACAAGCACTCCCCACCCAGCCTATACCTACCCATGCGTGACATAGTGGGCAATAGCGTCTATGTTGGGAGGATTCATATATATGTATTCATCATATATATCAGAATTCCGTCCAGCAACCAGATAAACCCACAATAGCCCGACCGTATGCAAATACAGCAGTGCAAATCAATCAATACCGACATAAACAAGTGCAAATGCCATTCTACTATATCTGCTATTAAATATGGAATTCGTGTGCAATCCCCCGTGGATTTAATATCAGATGTCCGTCAAGAACCCGTGGTCAACCATTGAATAGCCCTACAATCCGTATTGAAATATACAATTGCAATGGAACAACAATCTTTGACAAATACGAAACTATCAATATCTGCGTAAACCCCCCCTTCCTTATTGCACTGCTGTGACGCTTTCAATTTGGTTTGATCGACAATTGTTTTATCCAATAGAAGGCACAACAAGCTTCCCAAAAGTAATTTACATGTGTAACCCCCCCTTCTTGGATTAACTATTATGTGACGCTTGTAACTGCAATCGACAATTGTTTTATCCATAGGCACACAACCCAAAGTTTTACATGTGCATTGAAAGCTTGATAACATTAAAGGGCGCGTAACGCAATTTGTTAAATTTTGACGCAGACGCATTTGGTATGACGCAGTTGGTATGACGCATTTGGTGTTACGCAATAAAAACTGCGCGCGCAACTTGAAGTTACTTTTTAGTAGTTTTCCCCGAACTTTTTAGTAGTTTTCCCCGAAGTCGGTCAGAAGAGGACAAAAGAGGACAACAGACAGAGATTCTTCTAATCCCTGTAGCATAGATTCTGTGGAAGTGGAAGAGGTGCCTAGGTCAATATGGGGAAGGAAATATCCTCCTCGACATGTAAGTATTACTGCTTGTAATATTTTGATTATATACATTCGTTTTTCCACTGCGTGCTATATTTTTTTCGTTATTTTTGTATTTGCATCGGTCGTAATAGACCACTGTTAGCCTGCTAATAATGCTGAACATATTTGAAAACACACTTTTTCAGACTCCACCTTGAATAACTACATGTATAAGGCAAAATTATATAGTACGTCGTTATATCCGTTTTTTTTTTTTTTTTTGGTTTAGGCTATCTCATAGCTTAGAATGTATAGCTGACTGTATTCGGTTGATGACTAGCGATAGCTTCTACGTTGTGAGAAAGTAGCGCTTTCGTGACTTTGCTTCGTAGATTGTGTCTATGACCTTCAATATGCACTTATTGTACGTCGCTTTGGATAAACGCGTCTGCCAAATAACTGTAATGTATTGATACTATTGTGTTCGTGCCGTTCCCGTAGTGGCTCGTGGTGGCCTGCTTTGTTAGAATTCATAGCATTCACAATGAAATTGAGTATTTTAGCGCTGTTCTGTTTGGTTGCTCAGTCGAACGTTATAAACTCCTCAAAAAAAGTTCGGAAACGTTATTTCGGTCGATTATTCCTCCCCTTTAATAATACCAATTGGTATTGTATTTTATATCGTTGGAAAGCCTGATTAGTCACCTTTACAACGAGGTACAACTTGTAAGGATCGTGCATTCGTGGAATGAGCAACACAGCTAACCGTGTGGGTAGCGGCCCAAAAAAATGTGCCAAAATCCCCTGCAATGTTCTTCTGTTGGTATTCACTCTCGTTTTGAGTTGCTTGGTGGACTGGATGATTGCACTCTCCCACAGTAATAAGGAAAAAACAACACATATTGGCCATTTTTACACTTTATTCATTTTACACTGTCAGGGACCTCAGTAGCGTGTGGAAGATCCATACGCAGCCACAACAGCTTGGCACCTCCTCCTCATGCTGGTCACCAGCCTGGTCACACACTGCTGTGGGATGGCATACACCTGCCAGCACTTGAAGCTCAAAACGAGAGTGAATACCAACAGAAGAATATTGCAGGGGATTTTGGCACATTTTTTTGGGCCGCTACCCACACGGTTAGCTGTGTTGCTCATTCCACGAATGCATGATCCTTACAAGTTGTACCTCATTGTAAAGGTGACTAATCAGGCTTTCCAACGATATAAAATACAATACCAATTGGTATTATTAAAGGGGAGGAATAATCGACCGAAATAACGTTTCCAAACTTTTTTTTTGGAGTTTATTTTATGCCTCGATTTGCCGTGAAGCTAGAACATTGGTAGTGTTTTCCGATATTATTTTATTGTATTGTAATTTCTTTGTGCATAATGTACTCTATGGGGTATTAGTATATCCATGGGTGATGCTTTTCACTTAGGGAATGGAAAATATGTATTCAAATGTACTGTGTCCAGATGTGTGCAAGATGAATGTAAAATAAAAAAAATAAAAAAATAAGCAACAGTTGTGAAACACACTACAGAGTAATGCCATCCTAGAGCACGCAACAAAATATAACATAATGTAGCATACAGAAGAAAGTGTTTACTGAAGTACAAGAGTGAATGATTTCATATTTAGCTGTGTGTACCACAGTGTTATAATGCTTCTGCATTATGTAATTTGTTCCTATAACATGCTTGACCCTCCACCTCTGCCACTCCAGCAGTGCCCTCTACTGTTCAGAGTGAAGCCACTGCAGGACCAGATCCTTACAGCATACTGAAGACCGTGCCATTGATGAGTGGATGTTGGCCACGAAGGCACCGCACAGGATGAAGCAGTATATGAAGGATAATGGTGAAAAAATGGCACAATTGGCATCAAACACTGAACTGAAACTGTGCAATATCAATGTTTTCATCCATTAAGTGATCGTAAGGTAAAATGTATATGCTTTATAAAGGACAAAAGGCTTTTTAATAATTTCTCTGAGAGGTTTTGGGTAGGTTATTGGACACCTAGATATCCACCCCCCTGTACTGATCCAAAATAATTCCCACATGAAAATGATACAAAGGTGAGTTAAATGAGTCAAAACGGTTGATTTGCACTGAAATGTATGATTAGTTTAAGATTTACAGCTAATCACATTTTAGCCAATTTGGATAGGTTTGGAGACCCTGGGTACATCAGGCTACACTGCTTACATTTTGTGTCATAGATCTTTAGTAGTTCTGTATATCACCCTGTGATTATTGAATGCTTGTGGACAAGGAGTTTATGATCCAGGAAATGTGTAGTTTTACCTGTTTCACTTATGTAGCTCTCAGTATTTTGAAGAAATATGTTATTTTTTGAATTTTTTTGAAAAGTTTTGCTTGCATTTCCGGCACTTTATTTTGACTTAAATTATGCAAATAAACAAATCTAAGTTTGTACAAAAAATGGTACACCGGTTTTGTTTCATTTAAGCCATTTACCAAGTTTATGTGATGCTCACACCTGGAGTTATAAAGCCTTAAACAGAGTACCCCCATGATTTACCAAATATGCCATCTGCACTAAGGGGTTAACTAGGGCGCCCGTGGCTGCGAAGAAGTCATCTAACACCTTGTTGGCAGTGGTTATAGAATGACTATCTGTGCCGACGATGGTAATGTCATCCATGTACGCCATCACCCTAAGCTGCTCCCCCTGGGCACCGGGCAGTGGATATCCAGCAATGCCCGGGTTAACTCTGATGGCCTGGAGGAATGGCTCAAGGTAGATGACGTACAGGAGGGATGCTAGAGGACAACCCTGCCTGATGCCAGACCTAATGGCGAAGGGGACAGAGGGGTGCTTGTTAACAACCACCCTCCCCGAGATGTCATTCAAGCACATTTTAGTCCAGCGCAGGAGGGAGTTAGGAAAGTTACATTTCTCTAGCACCCTTTCCAGGCACACGTGACTGGACACAGACACTTCTCCTGGTCAAAGCTGAGAAGGCCCAAGGGGGACCTGCGCTCCCCGGAGTGGATTATGACATCTCTCGCGAGGAGCAGGTTGTCATTAATGGACCTCCCTGGAATACTGCACGTTCGGTTGCTGCCGACCACCGATGTTATCAGGTGTTGAAACCTCCTCATCAGCGCCTTTGCCATGATCTTATAATATACTGAGAGGAGGTTAGAGGAGTGTCATAGGTCCTTCAGGCCCCCCCAGGCGTAAGTCCAGGCAGCCCAGGAAGGTGTCCATGAGAGCCCAGTCCACGGGCCTTATGCTGTACAGGCCCGCATAGAACTCCCTGGCCACCTCCCGGACCTCCGCCTCTTCAGACACCACCACTCCTCTGCTGTTGTAAAGGGAAAAGATGTTATTGACTTTTGACCATGCTCTGCGAAAGAAGTACCTAACGTTAACGTTTGGGGAATCCTCACCAAACACATCAACAATGATGTCACTGCATTGATATTTTCAGTGAGGGACCCCTGTCCGTTGGATGACTTTTATGGATTGACACGTCCTTTCTCACTTTTCTGAAAAGGTCCTTCCACTTTTTTCTCACGTCCTGACTACAGTAGGTGTCCCCCCGAATCGGTAGCTAAGTGTATTGATGGCATCTGTTATAATTTTCCACGTCGACAGTTTTTTTTTGTGTGATAACACTGCATGTTTTGTAATCAGTGTCGATTTATGCTGGCTTATACAGTTCACTCACTGAAGTTACTTTTTTGTCTTTTTTTGGTACATTTCAAATGTAAATTAGCGAGTTAGTAAATTGGCTTATTCTGGCTAGCGGTAGTAGACTAGTGTAGGCTACTCGCGCATAGCAACGCAAACAATTTTGCTTCGCAACACACACTACTTAGCAACTGATATGCTTTCACAGGAACGTGCACTACTAAGACAGGTCATAGCTGCGTCTAGGCGTAACTTTAGTTGGTGCAACAGGCGTAAACCCCTTTATGAAAATAGGTCTTAGCTACGACCTTTCCGGCAGTGAAGACAATCGTAGTTAAGACCTGTTAGTGCAACCGGACCCTGGAGTTTGGAGCTTAAGGTGTATTTTTTCTGCTCCTCCTGATAGAGGGCGGAGAGGTTCTGTTTAGCGAGTGCAATCTTGCTGCTAACCTCCAGGCCTCTGGACTGTAGGAGGCTCAGAAGTAGCCCTGCACTCGCTCTTTCACCATCTCCCACCACTCTATCGGGGAGTCAAAAGGATGTTTAAGATTCACCCACTCCAGGTACCGCTTCAAGAAAGAGAGTCACACTTTGGGTCCTGGAGATGGCTGGTATTCATTCTCCAAAGACCCCTACCTACGGTTGTGGACTTCTCCCATGCGAGGGACACAGTTACCATGTGGTGGTCTGAGAAGTGCACCGCCCGGATGGAAAAACCGTGCACTCTCAGGCCTGGGGAGAGCAGGAACACGTCAATTCGTGAGGAGGATACACCAGAGGAGCTCACCCATGTGTGTTGTGGGGGAGAGGCGCCCCCGGCGTCGTGGAGAGAGAAATCTTTTATGATCGACCGCAGCTCGTCACTCGATCGATCTTTTCTTGGTCTGCTGCGGTCTTTATCCCTAAGGGCACAGTTAAAATCCCCCCCCACGACAACCAGTATTGTGCAGTGAATATATGGTTTTATTTTCTGAAGTAGGGAGACCCTCCCGGCAGCGTTGGTGGGGCCGTACACAGTGATTACCCTGAGTGGGGAACCCCCAACATTGAACTCTCTGATGAGGATTTGCCCACTTTCTACTACGCTTAGAAATGTTATTCTAATGTAGGGTTTTTTGACCAATGTGCCGACCCCATCGGCTCGAGTGACATGAGAGCTGGACCAGAGAGAGTGCCCCATTCTCCACTCTCCCCTCAGCACGTCATTCATCTGGCAGTATGGAATCCCGTATTCCTGTAGGAGGATGATGTCCGAGGGGAGCTGCTGTATGAGAGAGAAAACTGTCTTTTATTGGGGTCTTTTATGCTTCTTGTATTTATTGTAGTAATAGTAAATGTCATGTTGACAAGTGTTTATTGTTTGTCTGTGTTATATGATCCAGGTTTATTGTTTGCTATGTCCTGACAGATTTTGTTGAGACGATCCATAACTGTTTCCGGGTTATTGAGGCACCTACTCACCCCCTGACTCGGTCTGCCCACAGGTCTCCCCTCCATACTGCCTGGCGGGTTCCGTCCTGGAGAGGTGGGACAAGATGGTTTTTCCCCAGGGTCCCCCGTTGCTTCGGAGGGTCCCTAAAAGGGGGTCTGATGAATTGGTGTGGAGTTGGGGGGCCCGGAAGTGGTCGGCCGCTAGTGGATTTATTTGAAAATGTGATGGGCTTTTTCAGGGTTTTACGTTAATGGGTGAGTGGTGGAGATAGTTTGCTAGGCGAGGTGGAGGTTCTGGCCTGTTTTTGGGGGGGGGGGGGCTGTTATGGCTAGTATTTTTAGTTGTTTGCTATATTTTCCATATGGGTTGTTTATGCTGGTGGGCAATTGCTGGGTTTGGGGGTTGACCAGGTTGTTCTGTCACGTGTGTCTTGTTATTTTTTCCCTTCCTTTTCCTGTTTGCCGTCTGCCATGGTCTGGTGGTGTCCGTATTAATGTCTGTGTCAGAGGAGTCTGACTCCTCCACCATGATGGGGGTGTCAGAGTCAGGCTCCTCTTTTACGTTAGTGCCTGTCTGTGTGAGTAGTGGAACTTCAGGGGAGTCTGTGTGTCGGGGAGGTCCAGTGCAAGTGGTGCTCAGAGGGGCTTGTGTGGTGTCTAGTGGGGCAGTAGTAGTTATTTCAGGCTGGGGAGGTGTTGTGGCAGGTGTCCTTGTTCTGGGTATTGGGGTAGGGGGGTTTTCAAAAATGTCCCTCTGACCCAGAACCTTCACCAAGCAGTTAAGGTCAGCTGGCACAAAGCCCAAACCTTTTTGTAGCACTACCCTGCTAAACTCCAGACGGGTCAAACCTGTCACTCTCATCTCGGGTCGAGTTGGGTTTGGGCCAGCAGCACGATTTGCCCCCCCTGCAGTTGCTGGCTCAAGGGCGCCCCCTGTGGCTGCGTCCTCAGCCCCCTGTACCACCAGGGGGTTCACACTGGTGCTGCTGTCGCCCTCCTCGGCTCCCTGGATCCATGTCAGGCGAACGGCGTTATGGCGTCGCGTCCCTGGCACAGCTCTGGCTGCCATCCCTCTTCCTCTTTCCAGGCCGGACTCCAACTGTTGGTATAAGCACAAGGACAGCACTCAGGAGATGGTGTTCCTTCCAGGAGGACCAGCAAAACAGCAGTGTAGCAACAGAGACCAGCCGAGTGCTGACCCCCTCACCCCACTGTGTGGGGACCTCCTTGTTTGGTGCAGGCAGCAAGCGTTGATCCTCAGCTGTTGGTGAGGTCTCAGGAGGTCTTCTGGTCTGGTCCTCCCAACTGCCTGCTCATCAGCTTCATCCTCCGGGTCTGGCCTGTTGGTTCTGCTGCGGGCCTAGGAGACACAGAGGGAGAGACGGAAGACCAGGGCGAAGGCCCAGCAGATAGCTGGTGGGGCCCGGAGAGAAAAAAACCCCTTCCGGGCCTACTCTCTGGGGAAGTTCTGCACTCCCCTCGCAGCTCTGGTGTCAAGCGTCCGCAGCAGTAGTGCCAATCCCTGGAGCGCGAGAGTCTTCCGGCAGTGGGTCCTCCTGGTGCTGTCTCGGCTTCGGCATTAAGGTTTGGCAGGCCGCGGTCAAGTCACTGGTACCTGCCTCGCCACAAATGCTGGTAGCTGTCCAGCCTTGGATGTAGTGTAACTTTACCTGTGGGAAATCTTTTGGTACCGGACCATGTAGCTAGGATTAGTTTAGTTTTCTGTACTGCAATGGACGTATAAGGCATGTTGATTCACTTTGTTAGCCTAGCTTGTACCTGCTTCCTGACTGGCAGCTGACTGACGTTTCTCTGGCAAAACTAACGTTGGCTAACAAGCTTAATTGGACAATGCCTATTTACCAGGAATCATAGCCAGAAAGAAGACAATAGCTAGGCCTACTACTAAGAAAGTAGCCTACCAGAGATTATTATTCTGATTATTATTATAATTAAAAGTGTTTGCAATAAGCTACATTGTCTGCAGAGTAGTGTAGACTAGAACCATGGTCGGAGGCTAGCGTAATTTTGACTAACCATGAAACAGATTAGGGATTTGACAGTTTAGAAATCTGATTTATAAGTATAACAGTTGCACATTGTTTTTATCGAAAATAAACTTGCACCCTGGTGGGGATCAAAACCCCCAATCCTCTGTGTGGGAGGTAGCAACTCCAGCCAGTAGGCCACAGTAGCTTCATGGACAACACTCAGCCATATAGCGGTTTTGTTTGTGATTCTGTGATGTGTCCACATTAGTTTGAAGCATTTTCTTTTTGGTCGATAAGCTTGGGATAGCAGTAGGGGTGGGACAATGCACCGATGCATCGCGATGCATCGATCTGAATGTGTAAATACAACTGCATCGATCTGTAAGATTAGAATTGATAAGCATCGATTAATATCGCATTTTAAATGAATGTGCACATGTATTCATTTATTCAAAAAAAATATTCATTTCATTATTTAAAATATATATTTCTGAGACACGACTACTTTTAAAACTGTTTTGACCAGCTTCAATCCATGTTTCTGCTCCAACCCCCACGTAAGCGTGAGTTGAAAGCAGGGACAGGCGGGAATCAAGCGACAATGAGACGGACAGATCTGAGCAAAATGGCTAGCTGCGTGCTCGCTGAGTGCGACAAAAGAGACAGAAACTTACGAATGTTCCGAACAGAAAATCAGTGGTATGGAAGCATTTCGGGTTTAGAAGGAAGGAGGGTGTACTTGACAAAACCGCTGCAATATGCAAGATCTGCCAAGTAGAAATCAGATACACAGGCAACACCACAAACATGATAAACCATTTGAGCCGACGACACACCTTTGACGTGAATGACAGCAAGCGGGTTAGCAAGCTAAACTCGGGAGTCATTGACACTTCCCCTGAGTTTCCTGGAGAAATGGCCAAACAGTTCAATTTTTTTGTACAATTGTTTTTATTAGTTATATATACACATACCGTGTCCAGACAGTTAATTGTAAAGTGCTTTCTGATATTTAAATTTAAACCATTTTGTATTCAAAATCAAGTAGACGTTAGAGACAAAAAACAAAAATAGTAAGACTATTTCCAATGTCTTACGTTTAATTAATTATTACTACGTTAACTGTCCGATTCACTTAATGAATGTCGTGGAACCTAGATACACCATACCACGCAGAAAACATTTTAGTGAAAAATGTATACCTGCTCTGTATGAAGAGGTGAAGAAAACTGTTTGACTCCTTGCAAAACGCTACGAGAGTAGCTTTAACTACGGATGGATGGGCATCTTGCTCCACCGAAGGTCTAGATCGTACTAAGATTTAGGAAAGTACTATGCATGACACTAACCTATAGGCTATTTCATTTTTCTTGGCACAGTTTAGTAATTGTTATACATTTTGCCATTTTCATTTCGTAAATAAAAGAAATGTATTAGGGTGCCATGTCTGACACTGTTTGAAAAACAATAACCTAAATAGGGCAACTTTAGAAAATACACTGTTAGTCATGTTTATTGCTGCATTATTTGCTGCAGACAGCTGCAAAATGTATGGCATTCCTTAACAATAAACATAATTCTGTGAACTTGGTGTAAGGTTCTAACTGAATATTTAATTACTGCTGACTGTATCGGTATCAAATCACATTAGCATACCTATTACATTTTTTAAAAGTATCAAAATGAATCGAACCGAATCTTATCGAATCGAATCGTGGTCAAATGTAAGATGTTATGATGCATCGAACCTTTGCCTAAAGAATCGTAGTCGAATCGAATCGTTATGGAATTGAATCGTCCCACCCCTAGATAGCAGGTATGCGATGTTGTTATCCAATTGGGAGAATTATTCTTTGAGGGTACGAAGGCAGGAAAAATAATAAGAAGAAGAAGAAGAAGCAGAAGAGGAAGGACAAAAACCGGCAGAGAAAATCGGAGAAAAATAACCCAAGTTTGGGGCTTTATTGTGTAGATGTGTGAAGTTGTTTCTGAATGCTGTGTGGTTACATGAGGTCAGAACGTACATAAGTTAATGTTTTTAGGGGCTGAGAGACTGTGGTCATTGTGGTTACTTCTGTAGGAAACCCTGAAAAGTGCAGAACTCTCGGTGCTGTATAGGTGTGGGGCATGCCCCGACATACCTGCCATCCCAATGTAAGTATATAGTAAGCGGTTTTGAACACGGCCATAGTCTTTCAAAGACCAGGAAGTGATAGAGGTATACGTCATTTTGATGTATACCTCTACTGAATTTTCTAATTTATGTTCAAATAACTCAGTACAGATTTTTTTTTGACCAGCCACAAAGAGAGACTTAATTAGTTGCGCCTTGATCTGTTAAATAAGGTTAATGTTGTTTTTGTGTGGAATTGCCCTTTAAGGCTTGTAGTGTAAATGTAGTGTAATAGCCGTGAGCTGTCTACATACAGTAAAAGTAGTGTTAGGTATTGAGATGGATAGCCATTAGTAGGGTATGATTGGGGTCTTCCCACCATCCAACAAGTAGCGGGAGTGATATTGCTTTTCCTGTATGAACTGCACATAGTGTATAACTATATAATATCATAATTGCACAGCTCAGCTGATGGATTTCACTCAGAGAAAAATGGCGGCTGATGGCACATGTTTGGTGCGACACACATGTATGTGCAATGGCGTGCTTGAGCTATCAGACTCTACGCTCTTATTCTCATGGTAGGTGGTCTATTTTTTTGTATAATTACAATGATTACTAGCACCTCATCTAAAATGGCGGCGTGCATTTTATGTTCATCTTTTTTAACGTGTATCCAGGTGTCAGGGCGTTGTAGTGGTACAACGATGAGCCAAATGCGAACAGAGAAAAAACAATGCGAAAGAACTTCCCAGCCGTAGCCGAAAACCAAAAACACCCTTGATAAACGGGATAGCCACGTAAACACGGGCGAACAAATACTGATAGGGATAGTACAGCAAAACCGAAAGACACCTTCGGAACTTGACTAGTACGCCCGATAACTGGTGAAAGAAATGAAAATAAAATAACACTCACACCCTCAAACAACACAGAGAGCGGGAGTAGAAAGGAGAAGAGGAAAGGGAGAAATACAAAACAATACTCCCTGAGCTTCTACGTGATTATTTGCAAAAGCTCTGCTACGCGAATAAAGAACAAAATCTTTTGATACTTGCGTGCAGAGGAAACAAACAACGACCTAAAACATTCGTGCAGGTACGAAGTGATAACGAAGCGTCAGGAAGCGGAACTCAGGGATATAAATACCTCCTGACGCAGACGACAGGTGAACCAAATAATCACCTGGCGAAAGGAAAATCCCGCACGGGAATGCGGGGAACAAATCCGATAGACAGAAAGGTATGAGGCGTGGAATTTACAGGAAAGGAAGGGAAAACCATGACAGGACCCCCTCCCTAAGGGACGACTCCAGGCGATCCCTCAGCTCGACCACTACGGAAATTCCTGATAAGCTGGGGATCCAAGATATCTCTAGAAGGAACCCAGCAACGCTCCTCAGGACCATAGCCTTCCCAATCCACCAAAAACTGGAAACCACGGCCTACCCGTCTTTCCGCCAAAATGCGGTGAACCGTGTAAACCGGGCCCCCCCCGACAATCCGAGGAGGGGGGGGGGGTCTCTCGGCCGGAGACAAGGCACTGACTAGTACCGGCTTTAGTCGAGAGACGTGGAAGGTGGGGTGAACGCGCATGGAGCGCGGCAACTGGAGGCGAACAGTAACGGGATTAATCTTGTGAACAATCTTGAAAGGGCCAATATAGCGTGGGGCGAGTTTTTTAGACTCGACCCGCAGAGGCAAATCCCGCGTGGAAAGCCAGACCCGCTGGCCCACTCGATAAGAGGGAGCCGCGCGACGATGCTTGTCGGCGGAAATTTTCTGGGTGGCAGACGCTTTCAAAAGAGAACTGCGCACTCTCCTCCACACTGCACGACACCTCCGGACAAATGAGCCGGCAGACGGGACCTCCACATTTCTCTCCAGCTCCGGAAAAAGCGGAGGCAGATACCCTACCTGGGCCTCAAATGGAGAAAGACCCGTAGAGGCATTGCGCAGGGTATTGTGGGCGTATTCAGCCCAAGGGAGGTACCGACTCCACGAAGTGGGGTTAGAGGCTGCCAAGCAGCGCAGAGTGTTCTCCAGCGTTTGGTTAGTGCGTTCAGTTTGTCCGTTGGTCTGTGGATGGAACCCAGAAGACAGACTAACGGACGCCCCCAACTGTGTGCAAAAAGACCGCCAAAACTTGGCGATGAACTGGGGGCCACGGTCAGAAACCACGTCGCGGGGCAACCCGTGAAGCCTAAACACGTGTTCTACTAATAACTGGGCCGTCTCAGGTGCAGAAGGCAGTTTAGCTAAGGCTAGGAAATGTGCCGCTTTAGAAAATCTGTCCACAATTACCAGGATAACAGTGTTGCCCTGAGAAGCGGGTAACCCAGTCACAAAATCAAGAGCGATGTGACTCCATGGTCGACTGGGGACGGGCAGAGGACGTAACAACCCCGCGGGTGAACGCCGAGAACCTTTGTTCCGAGCACAAATGGGGCAGGCAGCGACAAATTTGCGGACGTCTCTCTCCATACCAGGCCACCAGAAACGTCTGGAGAGAAACTCCTTAGTACGGTGAACGCCTGGGTGGGCGGTGATTTGTGAGGAATGACCCCACTGGAGCACTTGAGACCTCACCGTGGGCGCCACAAAAAGGCAACTGGCAGGGCCACCACCAGGATCCGGATTCCGTCGCAAAGCGTTCTGAACCGCTACTTCGATGTCCCAAAATACCGGGGCTACAATCTGAGCGCCTGGCAAAATGGACTCCGGGGAAACGGAACTGTCGGACTGATCGAAAATACGGGAAAGTGCATCAGGTTTAATGTTTTTTGACCCGGGCCGATAAGTGAGTAGGAAATTAAAACGGGTGAAAAACAATGACCAGCGCGCCTGCCGAGAATTGCGTCTTTTAGCCTGCTGGATGTATTCCAAATTTTTGTGATCAGTCCAGACCGTAAAAGGGTGTTCAGCCCCCTCTAACCAATGCCGCCACTCCTCCAGAGCTAATTTGACAGCCAGCAGCTACCGATCCCCTACATCGTAATTCCTCTCAGCCGGAGTAAGGGCCCGAGAGAAATATGCACAGGGGTGCATCTTGCGATCGATGGGAGAGTGCTGGGACAGAATGGCGCCTGCTCCCAACTCGGAGGCGTCAACCTCCACGACAAACGGGAGGGAGGGATTGGGCGTGACCAAAATGGGCTGAGAGCTGAACCTCCCCTTTAACTCCCTAAATGCGGAATCCGCTCTGGAACTCCATTGAAATTGCCCTGCAGTCTTTTTGGTAAGGACGGTAATGGGTGCGGCGAGCTTGCTAAAGTTCCTAATGAACCGCCGATAAAAATTGGCGAACCCTAGAAAGCGCTGAACCTGCTTCACAGAACGAGGAGTAGGCCAATCAAGCACTGCAGAGACTTTCTCGGGATCCATGTGAACCTTACCCTCCGACACGATAAACCCTAAAAAGGAGATGGTGCTGGCGTGAAACGAGCACTTCTCCGCTTTCACAAACAGTTTTGCCTGTAAGAGGGCCTTCAGAACCTGTTTCACGTGCTCAATGTGCGTCTGCAGGTCTGCGGAAAAAATTAAAATATCGTCTAAGTAGACGAAAACAAATTTATCTAGCATCTCCCGTAGTACGTCGTTTACCAACGCCTGAAACACAGAGGGGGCGCTAGAGAGACCGAAAGGCATGACCTGGTACTCGTAGTGGCCGCTATGCGTGTTAAACGCGGTCTTCCACTCATCGCCCTCGCGCATACGCACCAGGTTATAGGCGTTGCGGAGGTCGAGTTTCGAAAAGATCACTGCCCCCTGGAGGCGTTCAAATGCCGAATTCATCAGGGGAAGTGGGTACCTATTTTTTATAGTAATGGCGTTAAGCGAGCGGTAATCGATACATGGTCTCAGACCCCCATCCTTTTTCTTTACAAAAAAAAACCCCGCCCCAGCAGGAGAGGTGGAGGGTCTGATGAAGCCGTTAGCCAGCGCCTCCTCGACATACTCCTTCATGGCTGCGCTCTCGGGAGCAGACAAGGAGTATAAACTGCCTCTGGTGGGGCTGGTGCCAAGATGCAGTTCAATGGCGCAATCGTACGGGCGGTGAAGGGGGAGAGTGGTGGCTCTTTGTTTACTGAAAACCTCAGCCAGGCTAGCGTAATTGGAAGGAACGTTAGGAGGTAATGGGAATTCTAACGACCCTGCCAAGCTAACCCTCCCCGTCTTGGAAGAGGGAGGGAGAGAAGGTGACCACCGAATATCAGAGTCTGAAAACTCCTCCTGGGAACTCTCCTCCCAACCAGACAAACTATCAGCACGAGAGTCCCATTCCAGACTCTCATCCTCAACCTCCGATCCCAGGACGGAGTCTTGAGAATCAGAGACAATAATACTCTCCTCTGTCTCTGAGTCGGAGCTGCAGTCAGTAGCTCCTGAATGTCCCCTCGACCCCACGGATAGAGGAACGTGGCCCTGGGTAGTGCACCGAGACCCCCACTGAAGGACACTAAATTCGCCCCTCCCCCATTTAATATGTGGATTGTGCTCCACCAACCACGTATGGCCCAATACAATGGGATAAGAGGGCGAATCCACAAGAAAGAACTGAATAGTCTCTGTGTGATTTTCATGAGCAATGATCATAGTGAGAGGAGCGGTGATCTCTTTAATCACACCTCCTCCCAACGGTCGGCCATCAAGAGCGGTGATGTGGCGCGAATGGGAGAGTTTGCGGATGGGAAAGCGATGTTCTCTAGCCCACCGTGAATCCATAAAACACCCAACCGCCCCAGAGTCAATAAAAGCTTCTACCAGTAGAGGGCGCTGTTGCCTCATTATCCTCACTGGGAGTAGAGTCCGAGATGTAATGTCATTTTGTCTCGCTAGGGGTCCCGGTTCCTCTAGCGAGACGGACCTTTTCCCGATCGCTTAGGACAATGGTTGATGGTATGTCCCTGGCGCTTACAGTAACGACACCAACCCACCGTGGAAGAGGAATCTCTGGGAGGACCGTAAGACGCACCATCTACCTGCATAGGCTCCTCATAGCCGCGCGAAGTGGAAGCGGCTAGAGGCGGAATGGGCACGGTAAACGGTGTAAAGGGAGCAGTAGCGGTGCATTCTCTCCTGCCTGCCTTAATGCGGGCCCGATCTCTAACACGGTTGTCAATACGGATCGCCGTGGCTACTAAAGCATCCAGTGTTTCACAAGGCTCTAATACCGCCAGGGCATCCTGAATAGGATCACTCAAAGACTCAATGAACTGAGTGATAAGAGGAGCCTCTGGCCAACCTGTCTCGCCCGCCAGGGCACGAAACCTGATGGAAAAATCAGCCACTGTTTCGTTACCCTGACGGAAGCGAACCAGGCGCCTTGCTGCCTCCTGGCCCGAAATTTGCTGGTCGAACACGGTCTCCATAGCGTCCATTAGCGATTTGGCCGTGCTAAGCGTGGGAGAGCTGTTCATAATTAAGGGGGTAGCCCAGTCAAGAGCGGGACCGGTGAGAAGGGACAAAATAAAGGCCACCCGGGACTCTTGGGTAACAAACCGTGTTGACTGGGCTTTAAAGAATATAATGCACTGAGCGAGAAACCCCCGACACTTCCCAACCCGACCGTCATAGCGGAGAGGCAGCTGTAATTTGGGTTCTTTAAGAATCGCGGAACCTGGGGAGAGAGAGACTTGAACTGCCGGTGGAGGCGTTTGTTGTGCGCCCGTGAGCAGCCGCATACTCTCCGCCAATTCCCGAAACCAACCCTCCTGGACCCGCAACTGGGTTGTCAGGCTTTGCACTTGACCGGTAAGTGCCTGCTGCTGTATGCGGAGAGCGGAGATACTCTCCTCAGAGGGATTATCTCCTTGTTGACCAGGAGATAATTTCGCTGGCTCATCCATATTGGCTTCGTTATACTGTCAGGGCGTTGTAGTGGTACAACGATGAGCCAAATGCGAACAGAGAAAAAACAATGCGAAAGAACTTCCCAGCCGTAGCCGAAAACCAAAAACACCCTTGATAAACGGGATAGCCACGTAAACACGGGCGAACAAATACTGATAGGGATAGTACAGCAAAACCGAAAGACACCTTCGGAACTTGACTAGTACGCCCGATAACTGGTGAAAGAAATGAAAATAAAATAACACTCACACCCTCAAACAACACAGAGAGCGGGAGTAGAAAGGAGAAGAGGAAAGGGAGAAATACAAAACAATACTCCCTGAGCTTCTACGTGATTATTTGCAAAAGCTCTGCTACGCGAATAAAGAACAAAATCTTTTGATACTTGCGTGCAGAGGAAACAAACAACGACCTAAAACATTCGTGCAGGTACGAAGTGATAACGAAGCGTCAGGAAGCGGAACTCAGGGATATAAATACCTCCTGACGCAGACGACAGGTGAACCAAATAATCACCTGGCGAAAGGAAAATCCCGCACGGGAATGCGGGGAACAAATCCGATAGACAGAAAGGTATGAGGCGTGGAATTTACAGGAAAGGAAGGGAAAACCATGACACCAGGTGACCTTGTATCCATTTTGCTATATCCGAGTGTTACTGTAGTTCCTGACAGCTGCGTTTCTCTATACGATTCCAGAAGAATGCCTGCCATCGGTGCAGTGGGCTGTTCCATGTTGTCTTGTATGACTTTGCCGAGGCCAGATCTGCCCATTACAGTGACTGAAGTCTAAAAAGAGATTAATCAGTATAAGTTCTTTACAGATTGAGTTGTTGTGAGCGTGTTTTTCCTGAATAAATGGCGGTATTCACTAATGTTGCATTTATGCTTTCATTGAAGAATGTGCAGACGTAGACATGATTCAAAGTGATTGTCCTTCATAAAAGTGATTTTCCACAACAGGTGAGTGTAAAGAAACACTGTATTGACACTCAGCAAAGTATAAACTGACTGTTTGCTGTATCTTAACTCTCTGATATTCAGTTGATATCAAGTTGAGTGTCAACATTGGAGACTCAAAATAAAGTGGTACCAAAGTGTTTGACACCTGAAAGCCAGCACTCTTCCAAGGGCTTGCCTCTTGGATCTTTGCTTTACTCAGGGTTACTGTGTTTGCGTAAGTGGAGCGCAGTTTGCACATGCTTCAGTGATGGGACATTGATTATACTGTTCTTGGCTTTGTTGGGCTATAGCTGTAAGCTGCGATGCTTTGAAAGGTCGGCAGACTGAATGGAGATTTGCTTAGAGAATGCAGAGCATGGTTCCACTACAGAACTGAAAAAATAACCAATCAAAGGGTAAGCGCAAGGTAATCCTCCCAGAGCAGGGGACCCTTGCTTTTTGAGATTAAACCCATTTAGAAACCTATTTTTAAAGCTGAATTAAAAATGTTACTGTAATCACTGATTAGATATGGCTATATTAATGATCATTAATTTGTTCCCATTGTCTTTCAAGTCTTTGTCCAGTTGATAAAGGAAAATACTTGTGATGGTCACATATTTAAATACTGTATAAAAATGATGGTTTTATAGTTATACTTACTTTCTTTTACTGTTGGATCCTGACTACAAAAAAATATGTCTAATGTCAGTTAATAAAAACTGTGCCTCCACTAAAAACACCTTTTATTAACAGGAAGCAAAAGATCATTGAATGGGATACATTCCAGACTAAGAACAAAAGTTGCACAATTGTATTTTCTCTTTTGATCCTCAAACTTTATCGCCAAAATGCTTTATTCCATCTCATTGCTCGCCCTCAGTCCATCCCTCAATCTCACTGATGCCAAAACTATAATACTTGCTTTTATAGCATTGCATTACTGCAATGCCCTATTCTCCGGTCTTCTATACAAAATCTCCATAAACTCCACGTCTAGAAGCCAGCTGCCATGGTACTCGCGCGCACCAGGAAATATGCTCACATAACCCCAGTCTCTTGTCAATTGGTTTCCTATAACATCACACATACAGTAAATTACAATCTGCTTGCCACCATATTCAATGCATTTCATGGTCTTGGTCCCTCCTACCTATCTGTCCTTCCTTAAACACATCGATGATTGTACTTGCATGTCCAATCTCCACTAGATTTACTCTGCTATTCATATTAATGCTTCTATTGTACTTGCATACATTTGTGCTCTGGTTTCCTCCCACTGTCCAAAGACATGCAGGTTGAGTGTGTGAGTGAATGTATGTGCCCTGCAATGGATTGACGACCTGTCCACAGAGTATTCCTGCTCCTCACCCAATGCATACTCCAAACCTCCTCCCCGCACACACACCACACATTAAAAACCTTATTAAAATCAGTTTGTCCATATTTATGTTCTTAGTTCAGTTCATAATCAGGGCAAATCCGTTACTGTGAAAGCCTGCTATGTGGTTTTACTTTTAAATTGCAACAGAAATATTGAACGTAGACTACCGTCACTGCTTGTTACAATAATAGTCTGTATCAGAATACATATTTAATTAATTGCCTTATTTTGTCTAATTGCTCCAGAATAGTTGTGCAAGTGCATTAGTGCATTGCTAGATGGTGGTGTCTTGCCATATTGCTGGCTACCATTTTTCAAAATTTAACTTCTAACCAAATAATTTAACGACTGCAGTAGGCTACATATATGATATATTATGAATACAATTACAATAGGCCAATAGAAAAGAAACCTACAGTAGTTAGCCATTTGTTACAATAACTCTTAAATGTATTTAATAAAATTTCCGTATTGATTTTGTAGAAACAGTGCCACCAATTGGTGTGTGTTAAAGCTGTTTTTCTCCCTGCCCAACAGAGCAGAGGGAGGGAAGGGAAATTGCAGTCACTTCAAACGTCATTCTTGCTCGTTCCCCCTCCCTGGATACATTTTACCGACTCTTAAACACGGAGCGTTGAGCGCAGGATATGTTACAGACGTTCCGTACGCAATTGTCAGCATTCCATTTTTGATGTAGGCTAACACTCCCAATTAGCTGTACTGCTGGTTGTTATTTTATATTGGCTATAATTGTTTGCCATTTATAGCCGTTACTTTTTGTATTTCCTTATCAAGCGTGCTGAACGTATTTACTTTTCCTTGTAAATAGAATGAAATCTAAAAAGAATTTCCGTTGGTCATCTAGCCTACTTGTTATTAACATCTTCTTGTGCTTTGTCACTATTATAAAGACGCCTCTGGTATTTTGATGGGATTTTCTTCTGGAGAGGATTGCTCTTCTCTTAATACAGATGTGTTTGTGCATAAATATAGCACATTCCGAATCCTTTATGATCAGACGTCTCGGAAACTGGGGCTAACTGCAGTCATGCAGCTCCGCATCGAGAGTAACCGGATCCCGCGACTTCCTTCTGAGTCGTAATAAAGTTGAAAACACAGAAGGGCGTAGAGGCTGGAAGTGGCAGAACGGAACAAGGAGCTGCAGCAGCATCTTACAATAAAATCCAGATGCTCACTTTATGGATTTAATTTAAGACTCTTAAATGAAAGAGGTTGCGTTTTTTTGTAAAACAGACAATTCCATGTAGCCTACATTGGAGTATTTTTTTTACAAGAAAGCTGACATCACTCGGGCAGTATCTTCCTGTTTGAGATTGCATAAACTTTTACTCAGTTACTTTTACGTAATGCATATATTTTTCTGAACGACGGTTTTGAGAGTAAAGTAAGGACACTAGGAAACCGTTTTGAAGACACACACGTGATATTTTTGTTGACAGAAATACCAACTGACGACCTCGCTTTCACTTAGGTGATTTCTGGAGTCTTGCGTGTGTGTTGTGCTGTGATTTGATCAAGGGATTTATATGATGGCCGGTTCTGGAGTATCCAAGAGCGACAAGTTGGACGAGGCGCAGGCGCTTGCAAAGAGCTGCGCCGGGAGACCCGACTTTCTCCCATGCGATGGACTGTCCATCTGCGCCACTCACAGCCACGGAAAGTGCTTCAAGCTGCACTGGTGCTGCCACTTGGGTTGGTGTCACTGTAAGTATGCCTTGTGATCCACATCTAGACGGTATGCGAACGTCGAGTCAGCGCTGATGTGGGTTACCGCTATTTGAAACATCCCAACATAATTATGTCTGATATGGTATAATTCTGTGTGCGCGTTCTGACATAGCCTACTTTCCTTTTCATGGAGGATATCCAAACAAATTGTGTATAGTGAACCCTAGGTTAATTAGTAAGTGTTAATATGATCATTGCTTTCTTGGTAGTGGATCCACATTCCGGTTATAAAAAAGGACATTAGGATGATAGGATCGGAAGGCTAGGTTACTTTGTTCCACTTAATAGTTGACTGGTACGCTTATGGTTGTGGAGCTGTAGGCCTATTGTTAATTTAAAATAATAAACCAACAAATATTGTTATGGGATACATCATCTACCGACAGAATGCTGCTTTTGTAAGGGAGGAATTTCGCTCCGAACAGTATACGCCCTTGGGAAACACTGTCTTGTGGGTTCTTTCCCCTCACTATCTGAACTGCAGAATTTGTGTTCCGACGCGCGCGCGCACACTACATTTGTTTTTCTATTATAGACTACTGTAACTGTAGCAACAATCGACGATCAAGGAATACAACGACTAGCCACATGTCTTGCCGCTTATTCGCGACCACAGACTAAATGTTACACTTCTAAATGTTACTGCTTGAGAAACTATCACTTAGACAACCTTATTCGGAGTCGTTTTAAATACAAATATTAATGACGCAATAAGACAAATATTGTTAAACATTTGATAATATAATAATGCAATATTGCTTTATTCCAATTCAATTAAGCTACAATCAGTAAACAATTGAAGAAGATAGGATAAGAGAATACCAGGGAAAATATATAATAGCCTACCATAGACATCACTGTATATCTTTGGAATGTTTCTGAAAAACGTGTAGGCTATTTCTGTGTCGTTGCCTGTACTTAGTTGGATATTTCCAAAGAACAGAGGAACAAGGTGATAAGTTCTCCAATGATTTCACAGGTTCAAAAAATAAATAATTAAATTCAAAATGACAACAGCTCCGTTAGTACCCTGGTATCTTATGTTACACTATCTTAGATTTCAACAAGTGTGTATACAGTACATGGATGGGTTATCACGAGGGGAAAGCAAATGCATTTCCCATCAAGGGTAGGCTATTACTGTTGAAATAAATTAAATAAGCCATTCATCCTTGCTTTACAGTGCAAAGGAGATATACTGTTGTTGCAATGTAGTTGTAAATGCTTTCCAAATTACTTTGTGGCTTTTTGGCTCGTGCTTTCAAACTGCTCTGTCCTGGCAAAGATTAGCTGCTTGCTGTTGCAGTTAAATGTTCATTTTTCAGGGATAAATCCACAGCTATAGTCCCTGTAGACAGAGGCTTTACAGCCCTAAGCAGTTTTCCTGTTCAACAAATGCTGACAAAGTTAAAGCAGTTTAAAGCAGGCTGTTTAATATGCCAGCCACATGCATTTATTATCAAATCAGCCGGGTCTCTTTGTCATCCTTTTGTTTGGCCAGTGGCTGTGTTTATATCCCCTCCCATGCCGCACATCTTCAGCTGGTTCCTGAAGCATGCACTATTTCAGAGGTTTAGCACCTGCAGCTCATCATGGGTTCAGGTTTGTTATTTCACACCATCACTGACTCCATTGCCATGTGGATTGGTCTCATGTGGCCTTTCAGTTAATTTGTGAAGTAGAGCTCACAGAATAAAGATTTTCACTATGAGCTGTAATTCTGGTGTGGCTCAGCCAGAATGCCCTGCTGTCATGGAGTCAAGGAAATATTTCTTCTTGACCAATCTCACTGCCACTGAGGTGGTTATTAAATCACTCCTGTTTTAGGTAAACAAAATAACCAGTGTCAGGACTGGTACTGTATGTTTACCTTTTTTATCTTTAAATCTATGGGAGGGCTCCCTTACCCGATATACCCTTTCCAGAAACACATTCTGTATTACAGCAGTGGTGTGTGGTGATGCTATCACAATACAGAGAGATGCTTCCTTTCCTAACTGTCCCCTGGGCATATTCAAACGTGCAACCTCCTACTCTGCAAAGGGAAGCGTATCCCCCTATGAGTGATATGCATATATGCAATGAATGAACTGTGGTTGGACTGTGACTGTGAGTGAATTAAATGTATAAAATAATTTTGCAAATCCTCTTGAATAACTTGTGATTTCTGGGATGTAGGGTCAATAGAACTACAATCCCATACAGTCCACAGGAAACTCCTCCTCCGCGTTGAAAGTGACGTAGGACTTTGTCCCAGCTGTGATTTCCGCACCAATGCGATACTTTGCGGCCGAAACGCGTGACTGGCAATAAGTTTATAAAAAGGGCAACATGGCCCACCTCTCGTCAGTTTTGTTGTTATTCGCTCCACCCGCCAGATCTGCATTGGCTGGTCTCACCTCTCGTGTGCGGCATGCATGCCCCGGGGGAAAGAGCCCTCGCTCCACATGAAGCATCGGCCGTCCGTGACACTGACCCAACTGAGCGAGGCGGTCTCATCTACCACCGGCCGGCTATTAGCCACAGAGAACCGGAGACAAGACGCCAAGAGGCAATGCGAGTAGCCTAGCGGTGGTCAAAGAAGAAGGATTGTATCCTACCACTGCCACACACCGAATGAGTCCGCAAGAGGCAAGGGGCTGCACAAGGATCACGCTGCATATTTTGGGAGAAATGAGGCAACCAGTTCCTTTATTAATTAACCCTACGAACTGCACACAGGAAACTCGCAATCCGATGGAGGAAACGGTTAAAGGGACCCAGAATGGGGTGACTGGATCCCCTATTCATCTCAATCTGCTTAACTAAGGCTGTAACACTGGGTATAGCAGATCAGTTAGCTACTTTATATTTGTTGTAAAAGTTTTGTGTTATCTTTTTTTTTTGGATGGCTCCAAGCCATCCACTGTGCTGCGTTAGTTTCAATATACATCACGCATAGAAAGGAGCTTGCATGTGATCTATCCTAAATACTAACCGGTGGTAACACTGCATGATCTCGACGCACACGCACCGATAACCTTACGGTTATCCCTTATCCTTTATCTGTTTGGTATGGTTCATGCGCCATTGTTAACTAGCTCCAGCTAGTTTCAAATTTCCCTCCATGTTAGTTTCTTTGTTCTCTCTGAACATGTGTCTGAGGCAACCCCCCACATGCAGGAGAACATGAAAAACCACCACATGCTTACGTGCACATGCGCCCAATGCACGCACACACACACACATAGTTTATTGTACATTATAGTAGTGAATCGTGCTTTGCTCTTTTTGGTACTTTCTGTTCAATACATTTTATTACATTTTCCAAGATTGTCTGTGTTAATGTTGCTCTTGTGTTGAATTGAGTCAGCCACTGCGAAACGCAGGAATTTTCCAAATGCCATCACCTCTTAGCTGAATCATTTATATTATAGCTGAAAAATGTATATTAATCAACTGAGTACATAATATTGTGAGTTTGTTAAGATAATTATAAATTTTTGTTAAGATAATTATTAATATTTATTGATAATTAATAAAATTATGAATTGAAGTTGCCAATCTTTAGTTCGTATATTCTCCTTTGAGAATATGAAATTTAATGAGACTGATTTATTATACTAAAAATATGCCACCAGTTGTATAAGGATGGTAGAGGCGTGTCCCCTACATAAATGGTGCTGCCCGTGTGAGGACTCAGACGTAATTTTACTAATCATCTTGCTTATTGCTACCAAAATCGTATACATTTCCAACAGGGAGTAGGATATTCTTGAATATATCATTTAAATGTTAATGTTTAAAGCTGGGAAAAAAACTGTAAATTAAGTTGAGTAGAGATGAAGAAAGTCATGAACTTAGGGGTCAAACTGAAAATTTTCAGTGGGTGGAATGGTCAGTTGTTTTTTAAATGTAATTTTGAACAGGCAGCTAACAACATTTCTGAATGCTACCACTATTATTTCACGACAGGAAAGGCTGTAAGTACCTGCCATTAAATGACACGCCAGTATTGCAACCTGATGAGAGCTGATGCTGTGTTGAATGTATGTGTGGGGTTTACCACTGATCTGTATAAGCCATTTCAGTAACAGCTGCTGGTGTCAGAGAAGCAATTCGATTGGTGATTTGACTGAATTAAGTTGCCCTTAACTTCTTTGCGCAGATGCCTAGTGACTAGGGATGTGCACGTTTAGTCGACTAGTCGATTAAACGTTGCTACCCTCGCTAGTCGGCACCAGAAATACTAGTCGGTTAAACTTATTATTTTATTAATGTACACATTTAAATTACATATTGACAAAATTTGCACTGAAATGTCATGTTTTCCTGGTCAAATGTTGCTTTATAAAAAAACGAGCATCCGTTACTAATGTTAACAACGCCGGATTAATAAATAAATAAATAAAAACAACGAAGGAAAGAAACAAAACGCATTAGCCTGTTCGCCCTGCAAGTTAAACCAGTGAGGTGGAAAGAGTAAGTAGGCCTATCGCGTTGTTGAATAACCCAATAAAACTAATCTAATGGCACGTCGATCAGTAGGCCTAATTGTTATTTTTTTGTGGGCCTATTATTGGGAGTTTTTCTGATGACCGATTATAATTTTTTACTGTATTTGCTATGCGATCGCGTTCACCCAATGAAAATGCCGTTGTAATAATCAGGCACCTGAAAATGTTTTGTTACATTGAATATTGTTTTCAATAAATGTTATTTGTTAAAATTTTCAGTGGGTGGAATGGTCAGTTGTTTTTTAAATGTAATTTTGAACAGGCAGCTAACAACATTTCTGAATGCTACCACTATTATTTCACGACAGGAAAGGCTGTAAGTACCTGCCAATAAATGACACGCCAGTATTGCAACCTGATGAGAGCTGATGCTGTGTTGAATGTATGTGTGGGGTTTACCACTGATCTGTATAAGCCATTTCAGTAACAGCTGCTGGTGTCAGAGAAGCAATTCGATTGGTGATTTGACTGAATTAAGTTGCCCTTAACTTCTTTGCGCAGATGCCTAGTGACTAGGGATGTGCACGTTTAGTCGACTAGTCGATTAAACGTTGCTACCCTCGCTAGTCGGCACCAGAAATACTAGTCGGTTAAACTTATTATTTTATTAATGTACACATTTAAATTACATATTGACAAAATTTGCACTGAAATGTCATGTTTTCCTGGTCAAATGTTGCTTTATAAAAAAACGAGCATCCGTTACTAATGTTAACAACGCCGGATTAATAAATAAATAAATAAAAACAACGAAGGAAAGAAACAAAACGCATTAGCCTGTTCGCCCTGCAAGTTAAACCAGTGAGGTGGAAAGAGTAAGTAGGCCTATCGCGTTGTTGAATAACCCAATAAAACTAATCTAATGGCACGTCGATCAGTAGGCCTAATTGTAATTTTTTTGTGGGCCTATTAATTGGGAGATTTTCTGATGACCGATTATAATTTTTTACTGTATTTGCTATGCGATCGCGTTCACCCAATGAAAATGCCGTTGTAATAATCAGGCACCTGAAAATGTTTTGTTACGTTGAATATTGTTTTCAATAAATGTTATTTGTTAACTTTTATTTAGTGAGTTGTTGTCATGTTTTGTAGGATAATGTGCAATGTTCATAATGCAAGGCGCAAAGTGCCACACATTTCAGCGGCATTTCAAATACAATTTGGTTATTGAAGAATGTGATTAACGGTTTCAAATGGCTCTTATAATATACGCAATATTTTTTCGGACAATGTTTAACCTTATAGATTAAATTGTGCTCAATTTTGACTGTTTTCTGAGTGTTTTCTTACTTTTAGACTAGTCGACTAGTCTAAGTTTAAACTTCCGTTTAAACATCAAGGAAATTAGTCGTTAGGAACATCCCTACTAGTGACCATGCCGCCGGCAGCAAGATTTTGCTCAACTGAGACATTGTGTTTTAACATTATTGGTAGACGATTCATGACAATTTCTACTGAATACGGAGTTTCTAAGTGTCACTATTTTCCGTAGCAAGTCCATTTAACAAGCAACCCCACCCAGTCTATACCTACCTATGCGTGACATAGTGGACAATAGCGTCTATGTTTGAGTTCATAAATATATTTATTCATCATATAAAATTAGAATTCTGTCATTTGTGATGCAACATGATAAACCCAAACTATAGTCTGATCGTATGCCAAAAAATCTGTGAAAAGCCCTGCTCACTGAAATGCAAAATAAACGTGAAATGATTGTCTCATTATACCACATATTCTACTATGAATATCTGCTACTAAATATGAAATAAATATACAATCCTACCATTGGTTTTACACATAGAGATGTTCCTTTCAAAATTCAGTGGTCATTTATTGTCTGGTACAATCCATTTGAGAAATATACAACACTTTATACCGCTATTACACTATCTGAAACGTCGACTTGTAATCCCCCCCCCCCCATGGCCCTGCAAGCCTGTCTCATTCATTACAGTTCATTCTGGTTTAATTTTCAGCTCTTTTATCCAATAGAGTACATTATTACCTTAGCAACGGTATATTCCATGTTTTATTGAGTGCTTTGAAAAATTAATTACAGCCCAGCATAATGGCAGTTCTCGTTTTAATGGTCTAGTATTACGCAAGCTCTAGAGTATTACGTGTTCCACAACTGGAGTTTTCCCTTCCCGATATGTAAGTAGTACTGCTTCTAAAATGCGGTTGGTCTCGCTGGCTACATATGTACATTTGTTTTTCCACTTGAGCACTGTCTTTCCAATATGATTGATAGGCCTATTGTTATTTTCGCATTTTGAATGCATTTCACATACTGTCGTGCAATCGTTAATTTTATGTGTGATGTAGGCTACCGATTTTTATTGAAGATCAGCATTTTGCAGTTGGTGGATTTAATTGTCATGTTATCGTACATATATAGCCTATGGCAGGGATCTTCAACAGGGGGTCCACGACCCCTAGGGGGTCCGCGGAGGTACTGCAGGGGGTCCCCCAATTTTTCTGGGATTTAAAAAAAAAAAAAAAAAGAAATCTAACCATTTTTAAATGTAATTTCGACAAAAAAATATAATATTGAGTAAATTCAAAGCATTAATAGGCAATAATAAGCTACTTTTGTTGACAAAAACTATATAAAAAAGAATGATTCCCATGATGCAACCACTTGTTGTTTTTTTTTTAAATATCTGGGGGTCCCCGCTCTGTTTCTATCGGCCAAGGGGGTCCTTAGGGTGAAAAAGGTTGAAGACCCCTGGCCTATGGCATATATACTTGTCACTTAGGGCATGGAAAATGCTCATTCCAATTTACTGTGCGCTGATATGTGGTAGATGAATGTAATGTAATGTAATAAGAACATTTTAAAAATGTAAAACTACAGAAAAATGCAATCCTCAGGCAAAAGTATACATACTGTAGAGTACAGGGAAAAGTGATGTTTCATTGAGGTACAAGAGTGAATGATTAGGCTACATATTCTGGTGTATGTTACACTGTGATATTGATGTTTTTTATCTTAAACCATCAGAAGGGGGAAATGTATATGCTTTATAATGGACACATTTTTAAAATTAATTTTAATGTATTGGATAGGGTTTTGGACCCATATATATCTATCTACCCCCCTATACTGATGAAAATATAGTAATTCCACATGAAAATGATGCACGTGAGTTTTATGAGCCAAAACTGTTGATTTGTAGTTAAATATATCATTATTTTCTTTATTTAGAGCAGACACAATTTAGCCACTTGGATAGATTTTGGAAACACAGGTACAATGGACAACAGGGTACACTGCCTATATTTTGCATCATAGATTTTTACCTGTTTCACTTATGTAGCTCTCAGTAGTTCGTTGCAAACTAAAGAAAAACTTTTTTTTTTTAATAAAAATTTTTTATCCAAAGTTTCTTTGCATTTGTGGCACTTTATTTATTTACAATGAAAAGAAACAAAGTTTGTATTGTAAATGCACAACTGTCTGATGCTCACACCTGGAGTTATAAAGCCTTAAATAAAGCACCCCTTAAATAGATGAGAATCAATCTTGGACCCCATCAGCTAAATGAGTTAGCCAAAAACAACCCACAAAAGAGGGCAATAGGCTCGAAGACTCAAGTAGGAAATAAAAATAAACAAACAGGTAAAAACTCCTGGCATATAGCCAAACGAATAGCAACCCACAAAAGAGGGCGATAGACTCGTTGACTCGAGCAGAGATAGAAAAAAGAAAAGCGATGCCTTTAGCTCAACAAACTACGGATGAGCAGAGAAAGAGGCAAGAAAGAGAACAGGTAACAAAGATAACTACCTCAGGGAGGCAGGAAGGAAAAAACCAAAGCGAGGAATGACAAGTGCAAAAGAGAAAACAAAATCCTACGGAGGAATCTCTAATAGCAACTAAAAGACAAGTCCCACGTTACTTTATAGCCAAGCTTTAAAGCAAAGTGGTCACCTTAATCTGTACCTGATACCGGGCTTAATGAAAGACACAAAAGCACAGAGACTGGAAGGCATTGCGCTTAAATAGCCAGCGGAACACCTGAATCAGGTGAGATCAATCAGACCAAACGGCGGAAAAACACAGCAAGGACGGCGTCCCGGAGCTGCAAGAAAACCTCAGCAGAGAAGGAACGGCAACCTGCAAAACCGTGACACTTCAAGACTCGCATCAAACATATAAATTCTATATATAGAATTCAAGAAATAACCCGGCGTTCCTCTTTAACTATTGCTCCATAGCCAGCTAATTCAGAGTCCAAAACGTTCCAAGAAAATAAGTGGAGTAAATAACTTTAATTAATAAAGAAATGAAGCAGAATGTAGCTACTTTCTTTCCTTCAGTGACTACTGGATGGCAGATGTAACTTATGCCGCCTCGTGGACCGCAAATAGTAGTCTAATTTACTGCAACTGGGCTACAATTAGCCTAAGTTTAATATCATTGTTTTTAATGCAAATGCAATACATGGCTAGGAAACTATATAGGCCTAGTTACATTACCACAGAGTTAGCTACGCAGTTTGGTGTTTATATGTGCAATGTTTAATCTTTAAAAAAACATATTTTTTTATTAACGTTAGGCCATCTACTGCGAGCCATAGATTAGTCTCTTCTCTGTATCGTTTTTTTACTGCCACATCGTTTTTGTCAGATGTTCTCCTTCTAGTCCACATTTATGTTTTTTCTCTGGGTTTTCTCAGGCGATTCATCCATTTTGTACCGATCATATCACTACAGTTACAAAAAGTTGTCATGGTTCGTGGGTTATTTTTTCCTTTTCCGTTGCGGTTCTCGTCCTTTTTCTCCTTTTTCTCCACGTTCCGTTCCGGGGTTTTGCTTCACCTCGCTTATTATTAATTTCACCTGTGCTACTACCTGAACTATTTAAGTTCCTCCTCACTTCCGCTTCCCCGGTGCTTCTTTGTCATTCTGTATTACATATAGCCAGGTACAAGCGACCTTGTGATATTAAACTTGTTTTATGTTCACGAGGGACTTGCTTCTTAGCTTTATTATTCGGGTATAGGATTATTTCCTCCTGTTAGCTTCACTGTGCTATTTTGTCTGTGCTGTTCTTACTGAGACAGTTTTTTTTTGGTGGTTTCACTTTTGTTTCACTTTCTTCTGGCCGTGTTAGTGTTACGTGCCGAAGGTGTTTTTTTCTTTTCTATTTTTCCATGTTTGCTCTACTATTGAGCTCGGGAGACTTAGTTTTGTGTTCTTACTTGTGTTTCGAGTTCGCCCTATTTTCCTGGGCTGATTATTATTTGGCTGTTTTAGCTACTAGGATTATTCCTTTTTTTTCTACCCTTTTGGGGTTTAAGTTATTAGTGGTCCTCACCTTTATGGGTGACTTGTTCTGATTCCCATTCCCATCGCATTTGATTCTCCGTCACTGGAAACCATTACAAAAGTTGAATTGGTACATCAGTACCCATGTGGTGTTTCCCATCAATTCTGTTTACATGCGCACCGCCCAACCGTGATTGGTCAGGCCAATCAGCTTCCGACAGGAGGTTCTCGTCTCTACTTTAATTTAGGTAACGCCAGCTTTTGCATGTGCGCTGACAAATGTTCATATTTATGTGAGCATCTGTCAAGAAAGATTAGGTGAGAATTTACCAAATTTTCCATTTGCACAAAGGGGTTATAGTGTGGTTTATTCCTCTGAAATTTGCATTCCCAAGACAAAGCACCATGAAAGGACAGTAAATGGAATGTATGAAGTCAAAACAAATTACTGCAGTTTTACCAGTATTAAAAGGCATAATAATGTCACTTGTGTGTGCATGTGTGTGTGTCTGTTACAGATTTCTGCATGTATATTAAAAGCTACTGGTTGTAGAGTTCATGACTATGCATGCCCTGACTGCATGCAACTGTTTATTGATTCCCTCTGGAAATACACTTTGTTCCTACTTTGTTCTTTCTGGAGGTAATTAATAAACAGAAACCCAGAAAAACACAGATACATCTGGGAATTAATTTGAACTTTTGAACTAGTCCCTGGCACAGTTATTAATGTTGTGTATAACACTCTTGGAAAGCAGTGGCACGTACACCACAGAACAGAAACAAGCTTGTAATATCAATATATCAACAGAAACACATTTTCAACATACAAAAATGCCAAGTTACTCAAGCATAGCCTAAAAAGTACTGTAAGCCATTAATTATAACTTGCAAAAACTAGGCATGCTGTTAAAAGTATTGATATCAAAATGAGTGCCAAGTCATAACAAACAATATTGCCTATCATGGCTCACATTAATTAAAATAGCTCTATTCCAAAGCAATGCTGGCCAATCTTTCCGAAATTATTTCATGTAACTTGGCCGTGTGTTTTTTCATTTTGCCATCTGAAGAGAACGTGGTCAGTGAAACATTGGTTATGTGCCACATCAAAGTGTCAAATAACAATAATTTATAGTGGAAATAATCTGCAATTCAGATGTAACATTTGCTCATTTTTATTTATTTTATTGCAATTAAATCTGGGCCCAACTCAGTTTAAAAACTGCTTTGCAGTGGGTTTCCTGTCCCGTAGAGAGAGAAAGAAAAACAGCATTTTAAGGAAATGACAATGAAGTAGAAAGGAAAAAGGGAATCAAGCAAGAGTAAGGGCACTGGGGGGAGGAGAGTAAACAGATAGAAAAAAAATTATCAAAGGGTTCAAAGAGGGATCAATGAGGACATGTCTGGCAAATTACTTGTGGAAGATTGTTATTTTGTGCCTGATAATAATATTTAATATAAATTAAGGTGCAATAACTTTCCAAATTTAAGGAATTTGTAGTTTGAAGCGCTGTACAATGATGGAGACAGTATGGAATGGTAGATAGAAATATGGCATTGAGATATGGCATTAATATGGCATTAATGACACAGAAGAGGTGAGGTATGGCCTGATTTTACTATAAACATACAAAAGTATTTTGATTTAATAGTAGTGTGAGTTTATGAATATGTGACTTATAGGTGAGGTGTGAGTCTAAAGTAATTCCAAGATATTTGTATGTATAGGTGATATTCAGAGGTTGTTGGGCTAACATAATGGGGTTGGTTGCAAGAAGTTGTTTTTGTGGAGATCTAAAATACATGCATTCAGTTTTATTGATATTAATGGACAGGTGATTATCATGTAGTCACTTACAAAGAGAATCTAAGTCTGCCGTTAGTTTTGAATTAAGTGGTTTATGTTATTGTCTGAGAAAAAAAGCACTGTGTCATCGGCATAGAGGAGGGAATTTGCATGTTTGCATACTGAGGGAAGGTCGTTAATATAGAGTAAAAATAGGAGTGGGCCTAATATTGATTCTTGGGGCAATATTGCAAGGGGTAAAATCTGATTTTGCAGTATCAATTTGAACAAACTGTTTGCAATTTGTTAGATAAGAAGACAACATTGAAACAGCGGAGTTTGATAAATTGTATTGATGAAGTTTGTTTATCAACAGAGGGTGATTGACTGTATTGACTGATTGACGAAGGCTTTCCTGAAATCAATAAATATTGCACCGGTAATTCTACTATTATTTAAGGATTGACGAATGTGTTCTGTGAGATAGAGGATAGCTGCCATGGTGGATCTGTTAGGGCGGAAACCAAATTGGTGATCATTTAAGAGATTGTTAATTTCCAGGTGATCTAGTAATTGGTTGGTTCGTATTGACTCTAAGAATTTTGACATGATGGGTAATATTGAAATTGGTCTATAGTTGACAATTAAAGTAGGATCTCCAGCTTTTAAAATAGGGGTGATTTTATGAGGGAAAAAATAGATTTAGTGATGCAAAGATTAATGAGATGATGGAAGACCAGCATAAAACTATCAAGGTTGAGATTATAAACATCAGATGTGTTTGTGTTATTAACAGAATTGATAGTGGTAAGGATTTGTTCGTGAGAGACCTCAGTAAAATAGAAAGAGTCAGATGACTGAGTGTATGTTGAGCTCTGTATTAGATGAGGGTCATAATGTGAGGCCAGCTGCTCAACTAAAGATATAAAGTTGTCATTAAAGATTTGTGTGAATTGTCTGGAGTCTGTCTGTAATACATCACGGGGAAAAAAGTTCAATTTTAGTTTGTTTTTTATTATTTTCCTGGCCAGTTACTGAATTTAAAGTTTTTCAGAGGGTGTTGGGGTTTGAACCTGCTTCAAAGTAGTTCTTGATAATAAATTGTTTTAGCCTTCCGGAAATTGAGGGTACATTTATTTCTTATTTCAATGAACGCCAATTTACCAGTAGGTGATTTGGTCTGATGGTACTCTTTCATGAATTATTTTTCAGCTTGAGCATTTTACGAAGTTTGTCATTGATCCAAGGGAGTGAGATTTGTCGTACTTGAATTTTAATGTTTTTTATATATTTATTTTTGATTGAATCAATGTTGTTATGAAATCTAGATAACATAACATATTATAAACTTGAATAACGTTCGTTATTATTTGACATGTTTAAAGAATTAATACTATTTAACTTATTGGCTTCATCTGACCCACAAACATACAGTAGGCTACATTAATGGGGCAAAGATATGTCAAGATAGGTTTGTAAAATTATTTTTTTAGATTATTTACTAGGTGAAAATATTTAAAATGTATATTTGTAAGTATTTATTCATCCCCTCTATTGTAAATTATGCTTTTTGGTATAAATGTCTGTTTGTAAATTTGAATGTTATCTGCTGCTATAAAAAAATGTCTTAGGAAATTTTGGGTAGCATTGCTTTGGAAAAGAGGTAGTTTAATTAGTGTGAGCTACAATAGGCAATATTGTTTGTTGTAACTTGGCCTCATTTTGAAATCAATACTTTAACGGTAGGCCTAATTTTTGCTAGTTTTAGTTAATGACTTACAGATAGTGCTTTGTAGGCTATGCGTGAGTAACTTGCCATTTTTGTATGGTGAAAACATTTTGTTGAGATATAAATTTTTTGTACTGTGTTTGTTATGAGTGTGTAACTGATGATGATAATGCATGAACCATAAAACCATTAAAAAATGTACTCTAGAGAGAAACATGCATACACAATACAAACACACATGCATTCTAACTCCAAGAAAGGGAGTGGATTCTGTCCTTTACCATGAACTACAAATGTAAGTGTTTGCAATATTTTTAAAGGGTTGTATACATGGTAGACATAGCTACTAATGGTTTGTATATCGGTATATGATATAGGCATAGCTAACTAAAAACCTGGCTTTTGCAAGGTAGCTACACTAGTCTAGTTAACATAACGTTATTTAACAGAAGAAACACAGCGGTCATTGGGCCTCATTTATCATTCACGTGTACATTCAAATCTGATCATAAAGTGTGCTTACGACGGCAAATTTCCAGATTTATCAAAATGAACGTGGGTGTACGGTACAATGAAATCTCACGACAGCTCTGGACTTTGCGTACACTTTTTTCCAGTGGCGAGGCAGCGACATTGTATTCAATGAACAGTGTGGGAACAATAGTTGTGCAGCCTAAATAATGAACAAAAATAACTTTTGTTCAGAGGACTGCGGAGTCAACAGGTGATAAACAAAAAGGTGCTCTTTGGAAAACATAGATATGTGAGCTTAAAAATCTGATTTTGCCTTAAATGAGGAGCTGATCATAAAAGTGACAAATTAACATGCATTCCATTCATGAAAATATTGAAAGCCGTTAATACATCTGGGGAATATTTTAAAATGCACTTGACCTATGCGTTGTGGCTGTAGACATAGACTACGTTGTGTACCCTAATTGGCAAAAATTATATCTGAATAAGTAGATTTCTAACAAGTAGATTTTTAATTTGACACCGCTATTAGTTTCTCATCACGTGCAGCATTCAATCAGGAAATAGCCTCTGTATTTGTATTGGATACAGCCATATGAAAATAATTATTCATCACCAGTCATCTATGCAAGATGCAAAAATGCAAACTTCAAGTCTTGACGAATCAAGTCGCAGTTGCCGTCTTCTATCACTATCAGTATCAATCTCCCATCTTCTGCAAGTGAGAGGTCCGGGATGCCCTTTCCCCCACCTGTACCGGCGGAACGTTTTTGTGAAAAGTTATTTTATATTTATTTATTTTATCTCAGTTGTAATTTGCAACTCAGAGGGAGCATTTTAGCCCTGGTTATCCTCTGCCACATAGCGGCTTTTGAGCTAGGTTGCACACCACTACTATCGCTCCAAATAAGCAGACGTTTATTTTCGTGTACATTCACAAGTATTTAAATTTTACCCTCACAGAAGAATTCTTCTTTGCTTTCCTGTTGCCCGCCATGGCCTATATACAGGAGAAAACCGTGTTGGCATGTGTGTTTTAAAGGGGGTGGCCCTGCCAAATATGGTAGCAAGTGGGTGTGTGAGTATGGCAATTCATATTGATGTGCACGCGCTTATAATATACAGTCAAGTTTGATTTATCAACCTATGAACACATTTACGCTCAGATCAGTGAATTACACAAGTTTGATGAATCACACGTGAGAATTTTGTACGCAAGTTGGATCCCTCAAATATACGCTCATTTTTACGACCATATTGATAAATGAGGCCCAATGTCACTTTGAGAAAATCTATAAATCTGCAGTCATGAAATACATATGGCTGCCCTTTGTGACTTTTCCTAAACAAACCTGTTTAAGCATAATTTAAACAGTTAACAGTTAATATTGTTGAATTTCTTAGCCTTTGCAATAAAAAAGATGTTCCTTAATGTGAAAAGAACATTCTCGTATGTGAAAAGCATAAGATGTGCACATCGTTTTTTTCTAAAATGAACTTAACCGTAATGCACTAGCGGGGCCTCGAACCCTGGTACCCAGCACGGTCGTCCATTGCTGTAACCACCAAATTAATTGCACTGTTGCATATTTTGGGGCAGTCAAGCAGGCTCTTAAGCTGTGTACTTTGATCAGATATTGTCATTGGTATATCAGATGTTGTTGTACAATGGGGAGAATTATTATTTGAGGGCATGGAGCATTTTTCATGATGACGTTGCTTTATTGCGTGGATGTGTGAAGTTGTACCTGAATTCTATGTGGTTACATGAGGTCAGAACATACAGAAGTTAATGTTTTTAAGGACTGAGATTCTGTGGTCATTGTGGTTATTTCTGTAGGACACCCTGAAAACTCAGTGCTATATACTGTAGGTATGGGGCATGCTGCCTTTCCAATATAAGAGATTCTCAAGTTTACTTATATTAATTTAAGCACATACAGTATGTAGTAATGTTTACATTAGTCCAGTGGTTAAGTCTTCAATAATTTCTAGGTTGGTTGACAGACTGGCCAACAGTGGGATACTGTGGGGAGGTTGTGGGGGCTGCCCATCCAACCAGATGTATTTCCAATGATAACGGGGAGTCCATTGATGCAGCAGGAGAAATTGTGCTTCCTGGTATTTTTTATGATAACGAGGACTGGCTTATGGGTGCTCATTTTATTCTGTAAAGTGTGGAAGAGAGAGATAGAGTGGGAGAAAGAGAGGGAGAGAAACTCATCAGAGGGTTTGAATGACAGCTTGAGCACTAAATGTAATTGGGCAGTGGAAGTGTTGCTTGGTAGGGCCAAGACTATAGCAGTATACAAAAGATGTGTGAGCCTTACGAGGATGTGGCCTTGAAAACAATCAGAGATTGTGCCACATACTAAGAGCAAGACCACAATTTAAATAGGGTTGAGACCCTCTGGTAATAATCAAAATGTTTGGAGTATTCTTAGCAGGTAAATGTTTTGTCACCACAGGCTTCCCTCAATCTTAGCATAAAAAAAAATCAATCAATCAACGATATGCACATTCAATACATACAGTGCCCTCCACTATTATTGGCACCCCTGGTAAAGATGAGTAAAAAGGTTTATAAAAAATTCACCATTTGGTGAATTAGCTTAATCTCACACTGAAAAATGTAAGTAAATTTATTATGAGAAAAAAAAATCCCTCATCAAGAAATAATTATTTTTAACTAAACCACGTGTGCCACAATTATTGGCACCCCTGCATTTATATATAGAATAAAGTAATCATTTTTAATATTTGGTCGCATATATTTTGCATGGCATGACTTCCTGATGTCTGTGACCCAACAACATCAAAAAACTATTGATATCTTATTTTCTGGTACTCTTACAAGCGATACTATAACGACTCTGCATTTGAATGGATTTCTATGTAAATTGGGGGGTGGGACTAGATTTAGCTGTAAATTATGCTTGAACAGTATGGAATACATGGTTGGTAAAATGGCTGTAAGTCATCAAGGGTCTGAGGTAATAAACGAGCGTCAAAGGGTTGTTTCTCCTGACAAATTTTTCTATTGAACTCTATTGAAAAATAAGTCAGGAGAAGAAACCCTTCAAGTTATCTATCCATATCTACTGTATTTCTGGCAGCAGAGTGGTGGTTTAAGGCTTGTTTGATGCTGGAAAAACAATTTCAATGAGCCTCATAAGAGAGGTCTGAACCAATTATAAGAATCCCTGATAATTATGATTGGAATCACTGTGTAAGTTAAAGTTTATTTCATTTTTATTGTTTGTTTTTGATTGACCCTGACCATTTATACATGCAATAAAGGATATCAAAGATATTTTGAGAGGTCTCTGATAACTTGCTGACTTTACAGTGGCTGGTGGTGGGTGTTTGGGGTTTGTGTTCTAAAAAAAGAAGATGTATTTCAAGTAATTCCAAGGAAGCTTGAACAGCAACTTTATGTTTCCAGAGACTGTAGCCTATACATATGAACAGAGTACCAACCAAAAACAAGAAAAAAACTATTTTTGGAGGAATAATCACGTAATATACACATATAATACCTCTGGAGGCATAATGTTGTTGTTCAAGCTACTTTGGAGTTACTCAAAGTGCATTTTTTGGTTTTAGACCACAAACCCTGAATAACCTTATACCAGCCACTGTAAAGTCAGGAAGTCATCAGAAACCTCTCTAAATAATTTTTATTGGACACAAAAACTGTCTGGACCAGTTGAACACATACACTAAAACTTAAATAATATCAAAACCCTAAAAGGTAAACTGTCCCTTTAAGCATTACATTGTATTTAAGGCCACTATCATTTCCATTTTGCCAACAATGTAATTTTCTAACATTTGTATTGGTGGGTGTTTTGTGTACATGCAATCTTTCTTTCATGAAATCCATGTAAATGATATTGAAATTATATTATAATGAAATATTGACAATCAAATGACATTATAACGAAAATTCTGGGGTTTTAATTTCTTATTGAATCTGCCATTGATATTCCAATGGAAGCGTAGTGATTGACCTTTTCATGGAAATGTAGCGAATGGCTATTTCTACCAAATCTTGTGGTTATTTCTTTCAATTGATTGTTCAGTTATTTGCTGTGGACCTTTGGCCTCAGTGGAATGATCAAATAAACATTAGCATTTTCACCAAAGGTCATCTACAAAACGTGTGCTTTGCCTTGATGTTGCATCTGTGTCTGCTTGTTTTGGAGATCAGGGGCCGTATTCACAAAATATTTTATCTTGCCACTAAGAGTTCTCCTAAGTGGAGCTAAAAGCATAGCTAAGAGTTTCCCCTTAAAACATATTCACAGAGCTGCTGAGACCAACTTTTACTAAGGAAGGAGGAGAACTTGTAAGCTAAGAGAAAGGGCGGGGTTGACCTCGTTGCTATGGATGACGTTGTTTCATGAACAAGCTTGCTTACTATTCCCACAGTGATTGGTTGATAGGGGCCTGTCTGTGTCAGTGAATTCATCATAGAAATACTGTAAAAAATAATTTTGTCATGTTTGAAAAAAGATTTTTTGAACAAAAATGTAGGCTAAGTGTCCCTGATTTAACATGAAACCAAAAATAATATACTGACTAGTCAAGTATATATTCGGCTGATTGTCAGCCTATTACATGTCTGGCAGCTTGTAAAGTAATTATTGGATATGCATTTAAACAGCTTTTTAATTATTTAGGCTAGAATAAGGCTGATGTTGGCGTTATTATTTTTGTAGTTGGCGAACATAAACAGGAAA
Organism: Ilyophis sp. 1 JC-2022; assembly: GCA_022702515.1. NCBI lineage: Eukaryota > Metazoa > Chordata > Actinopteri > Anguilliformes > Synaphobranchidae > Ilyophis > Ilyophis sp. 1 JC-2022. Next base: position 52,043,953 of record CM040397.1, on the reverse strand, counting down.
CCGTATGATTTGTCGGACGATGTGGGGTCTGCAGAGGGCATTTATTGATTGGTGTAGGCTAATATTCATGACAGATGACTAAGATATTCCCAGTTCATCTGCGCTGCATTGCCCCATTTCACCTGTGGCCAAGGCAAAACCTTGATATCATTGCATTGTTTTTGGTTGTTAGTGAAGTGACTGCATCCCTGACTAGCTCTAATATAATCATAATACCGCCACGATTGATACCTTTTTTAATTGCCGGCAGCAGCCATAGGACTGTTTGTGATTTGGTCTCCATGACCTCTTGACTACCCCTAACTTTAAGTCACAAATTTATGAGCTAAAGGTTTTAGAGCTAAAATGCTTTGTGAATTACTCTTTGACCAAAAACTTAGGGACTTATACGGCCCCAGTTCTGCACATATTCCCTCACCTTAGCATAATCTTGATGGCTAATCCATCCACTGAAATCCACAAAATATAAATATCATTATGTCATATAATCTTGTGTTATGAGTGACTTCGAGGCACTATTTTTGTAGAAGGCTCCTGGTTTATACAGCATAAATGTAGAATTTCATTGGGTGCTAAATGGGATTTTCTCTAAGGCAACTGAAATCATATTAAAATGTATTTCCGAATCTCTCTTCACATTAGAACCTCAGAGACATGAACCGAAGTGTTACGGTTGGACTGGCCAACTGAAAGGGTGTGAAACTGGATACAACATATGCAATTTGCCTACTTTCTTTGACAGTTCTTTATTATCGCTAATGCAGATGTGAGAATTTAATGAAAATAAGTGCAGGGTTCCACCAAAAGCCAGTTATTCTATGTAGTACCAGAAAGATGGTGGACACCGTTTGGGAGAGATGGGTTTGCTCAGTATATTCAGATAAGAGCTCCAGAGGGAACATAACAAAAGGATTTTCTTGTCCTTTCACAGAACGGGCTCGATGTACAGAGCGGGCAGAAATCCTTCATTCTCATTTTCTTCCACAAAACCAGTGTACTTAGTGGGGCTGCAACTAGTGGGGCTGAAACTATTTTTATCGAAAGTCCTGGCTCATGGAGAATAAATGTAGAATTTAATCGGGTGCTAAGTGGGATTTTCTCTAAGGCAACTGGAGTATAATTAAAATGTGTTTTTAAATCTCAAAACATTCTCAAATGCAACATAAACATACAGTAGATATAGGCTATGATATTATAAGAGTTACGGACAGCCTGGCCAGCTAACAGGTATGAAACTGGAAATAACAATTATGTTACTCAAACTATGCTGAAGCCTGTTATATGACTATTTTAATTAAAAGAAGTCACAATGATAAAATATAATGTCGGAAGGGGGCATGTTTTAAGAAGTCAATATAAGGAAGGGGGGAGTACAAAGTCAGTTTGCGTAAGGATTGCAAGTTTACTGAACATGAGATGCATCATTTCAAAAGTCAACATATAAAAATAACAATTAATTTTTTAATGAGATCCTAGTTACTGCTGGTTTGATTATTGGATTTATTGGCTATTAACTTATGGTTATAGTTGAAGAAATAATGCATACTTTGTCCCAATATTAGTATAAAATTCCAGTCAGTAAAGGGTTGAAATTTAAATAATTACAACTGGTATATTTTTATATCCCTATCAAGGTTTGCATTTCACTGGGTCCACTGTACTTTTATTTGAGATATGTCGGAGTTTATAGTGAGAGGCAGTGAATAGACTGCTAAAGCATCTGCAAAGTACTGGTGAAAATCCTGTCACCCTCTTGGCCCTTTCGTAAGCAGGATCTTCTGTTGAATTCAAACTGATGAAGCTTGCCTAGACTCCCATGCTCTGACATCACAGAAGAACCATGAATCATTAATAATTTTTAAAAATTTGAGTAAAGCCAGAGCCCAGGGAAATCATACAGCACTTCTGGGGTTCAGGTGAGATACTCTGCTCGCCCGAGTCTTGCAGACCAAGCACTTCAGCACAGAGCTGTTCATTCCGCTTTGTGAACCCTTGTGGAATTGTGTGTGTCTTACCTCTTTCTGAGTTCTGTTGAGAACAAACACACACACAACACACATACATGCGCGTGCGTGCACACACACACACGTACAGTACAATCTTAATTGTATGTCTTAATGGTTTATTTGTTAATAAATTAATGGCTGTTATGTAGTCAAATATATCAAAACACAGAGTATGCTGCACAGAAGTTATGCTATGTGGTCTGTAATGATGAGGGTATGTGATGTCTTCTGTACTGATAAAGGTACGTAAGAGGGTTGAGGCAACTGAGCAACCGGATAAAAAGGACAAGAGTGACTAAGAGGCCGGTTACAACACTGACAGAGTTGCAGACTTCAATCCCATTTAAAATCTGTGGTATGACCTGAAAAGTTCTGTCCACTGATGATCTTTATCTAACTTGGCAAATTTGCTTGAAGAAATGGGCAAAAAAATGTTTTATATAGACTTTTATTTTTGGAAATGTGAAATTTTGATAAAATATTGGTCACACTTTATAAACGAAGTCTCCATATAAAGGCTTTATATACCATATATAAAGGCTTCATAAACATGACATAATGGCTTTATGATTCATAAATAAGAAAATGTCATGCTTTATAAAGGGTGGCATAACACCTTCTTATGCAACATGTTATGCCAAATGCGTCAAAGTTAGCCTAGCATCCTACATAAGCATGTTTTATGTCACCCTGTATAATGTTTAGCCATTAGCCAGGTGACATTGTTGGTTATGTCACATTTCAGGGGTTAAAAGTGTACCTCAGATATGCTGATTTGTTTGGGGTGGGGCTTAGAGTGTACCTCAGGTATGCTGATTTGTTTGGGGTGAAAATAGAAAATTACGTATTAAACAGTTCTGAACTCTTCACTTCTTCGGGATGATGCCTCCTCCCCCCTCCCCCTCCAGTCTTATATTCGCTCCCTCATATTAATTACTTTTCATATTAATTCATAAACATGTGAAATAAAACATATAGAGGTTCGATACATTTAAGAAAACTTAAATGCCCTTACAACATTTATTCAGAGTCGTCGACTCTAGTCTAGCTATTACAGATGAGATATTTATCTCCATGCAGCCGTATCTTGAAGGCTAGCTAACAACCCATGCTATCCATTAGCAGTATTGTATACCAATATTAAGCCAAACTGCTAAATTAACTTAACTACGAGTTCCCAGTTCCTGTCCATAACTAATAAGCTAGCTAACGATTCAGTCCACTCACTGCACTGCTTTAATGTTTGACTCGCTAGCTAACGGTCTTGTGTGTCGCAGTGCAGTGGTTTGTAGGAGTCGGGATATTCCCGTTAAACTGACACGCGGTGATGGCTGTTTATTTTTGCAGCCGTAGTAAGAGAATAGAGAGAGGAGCTGATCATGTCGGACACTGATAGCAGTGACAAAGAGACCGCACCTCCAGAAAAAAATAAGGTGTCTGCGCCCCAGAACTTTCTCGCCACATACCATGAGAAATGGCCTTGTCTTCAACCTTCTAAAATACCAAACCATGCGTTTTGCAGTCTGAAATATAAACGTGAACATAAGTCACCAAGGAGCTGCAGGTAAGTTAATAATTGAATATTGAATAACTATTTATAATTACAGGAGCTAACATTATTAGGAAAAGTGGTGTGTTTTAAGGTGGATAGAATTATGAACAATGTTATGTTATTATTATTATTTATTATTATTAGTGGTAATGTGAATTATACTGTTAAGGTATAACAATGTGGGCCAATCAGTTCTGTGTACCATGCATAATTCCAGTGATAGTAAACACAGCTACAGTAAATGCCCTTACAAAACTTAATACAAATTAATGAATTTGACAGATGGGACTACAATGAGGAAAAGGTATATTTATTTAACTCATAGATTGACAATGCCTCCTCTACTCACATGACATGAATGGTATGAGAGTAAAGAATATATAATATTCAAGTAGAAGTAATTATAATAAATGTACTTTCATATATGTTTATTTAGGGCTTCAAAAACTTCATTTTTGCACATTTAAATATGGTTTACGCGATGCAAGCCTACTAACATGGTGCACAGTCATGAATCCCGATTTGTGTTTTGGTTTCAGTGATCAATAAATAAGTTTTTTTTCACAATGTACTGTGTGATGTATTTTTTTCAGCGTGTGCTTTCGGCACGCACGCTAACACAAAAAAACATTTGCGTGCGCGCGTATAAAGGACTACTCATTTTTATTCTTTAGGGTTGGCAGGTCTGATGGTGTCCAAAGGATGTGGGGATATCCCGACAAACAATTTTGTGAAACATCCATAGCATGAGCATGATTTTTACACTGACACATCCATAGACCTCAGCATGGTTTGTACTGTCATACATCCATAGGCCTCAGCATGGTTTGTACTGTCATACATCCATAGACCTCAGCACGGTTTGTACTGTCATACATCCATAGACCTCAGCGTGGTTTGTACTGTTATACATCCATAGGCCGCAGCGTGGTTTGTACTGTTATAAATCCATAGGCCACAGTGTGGTTTGTACTGTCATACATCCATAGACCTCAGCGTGGTTTGTACTGTTATAAATCTATAGGCCACAGTGTGATTTATGTAGTGCTGTTGCACACAGCTGGTGATTGAAGTAACCGGTGCTGCTTTTTACAGTTGATCTGCAGTGTCATCACCAATTAGTGGTCTCTGATGAGTGCCTCTTTACGTAGTATTAGTGGAAACCCCTACTTGGCCTTTGCATCCTTGCCAAACTGATTTGGGCATCTCGCTCCATGAAGTAACTGAAAAACTCAGATAGCAAGTGACTCTGATTCAAATTTGGTTTCATACCAATAGATACGCATAGCAGTTTCATCTGGCTTATGCCTCAGTGCCAGATTTGGTCAGGAGGTGATAAGCAATCAATGGTCACCAGGTCCGGGTCAGTCTCGAGCTGGAGCTAAGTGCAGCATTCATGGTCTGGGGCGGAAGTGATAATGGATTGCTAGATCTGAGCTAGATCTGCGCCCCGTTTCTTGTAGCTGGCTAACTACGGCGAGTACATTACATTACATTATAGGCATTTAGCAGACGCTCTTATCCAGAGCGACTTACACAACTTCTTATTACGTGTATCCATTCATACAGCTGGATATATACTGAAGCAATTCAGGTTAAGTACCTTTCTCAAGGGTACAACGGCAGTGTCCTACCTGGGAATCGAACCTGCAACCTTTCGGTTACAAGTCCAGTTCCTTAACCATTATACTACACTGCTGAGTAAAATCCGGAACAGTGTTTTTGCTAGTTATGTTTCCTATTCAGAGCGTTTCCCGGTTTTACTCAGCACAGTTAGCCAGCTAACTCAAGCCAGCTACGTCAAACAGGTCTGTGGCCCACATATGATTTGGATCACACACACTGCACTGTCAGGCCACTCTCTAGGCAGCCTCATCCCAGCTGATTATATAAACTGCTTTATGGCTATAACACTATTGAGATTTCGCAAGGTTTCAATCCCAAACAGTTTGTTATAACCAGGTGCACAATGTGTGCTATTTGTACTGTATGTTGTAATGTAATTTCCATGCATCATACATACAGGTACATTCAGTATGTAGCATGGAAATGTGTAGATGTTGTGCATTTGGATATATGTCTCAGGGTTCCACTGGACTATGCATTAGTCTTAATGACATCCACACCGTTGGCGAGGGTCCGCTTCCTACAAGGTTTTGTAATGTTTTCAGGGAAGAACAAAAAGATTTTGAGGCTGAGTAATCTAAGTGCTGGTAAGGTTTAAATGTCTGAGCTGCTCGGGTATAAAAGGCTGAGCCCGGTGTGTGGCATTTAATGCAGTTTAGAGTGATTCATTATTCATTACAGGTATTTTCCTGTGAGGTATAAAAAGCTGAGCCTGGTGTGTGGCATTTAATGGTGTTTTGAGTGATTCCTGTGAGGTATAAAAGGCTGAGCCCGGTGTGTGGCATTTAATGGTGTTTAGAGTGATTCCTGTGAGGTATAAAAAGCTGAGCCCAGTGTGCGGACATTTAATGGTGTTTTGAGTGATTCCTGTAATGTATAAAAGGCTGAGCCCGGTGTGTGGCATTTAATGGTGTTTTGAGTGATTCCTGTGAGGTATAAAAGGCTGAGCCCGGTGTGTGGCATTTAATGGTGTTTAGAGTGATTCCTGTGAGGTATAAAAGGCTGAGCCCGGTGTGTGGCATTTAATGGTGTTTAGAGTGATTCCTGTGAGGTATAAAAGGCTGAGCCCGGTGTGTGGCATTTAATGGTGTTTTGAGTGATTCCTGTGAGGTATAAAAGGCTGAGCCCGGTGTGTGGCATTTAATGGTGTTTTGAGTGATTCCTGTGAGGTATAAAAGGCTGAGCCCGGTGTGTGGCATTTAATGGTGTTTAGAGTGATTCCTGTGAGGTATAAAAGGCTGAGCCCGGTGTGTGGCATTTAATGGTGTTTAGAGTGATTCCTGTGAGGTATAAAAAGCTGAGCCCGGTGTGTGGCATTTAATGGTGTTTAGAGTGATTCCTGTGAGGTATAAAAGGCTGAGCCCAGTGTGTGGCATTTAATGGAGTTTAGAGTGATTCCCAGTTTTTGTTGCAGGCATTAAATTCAGAATTAGTGTATATTTACAAAAATCTATAAAGTTAATAAGGTAAAACATTAAATATATTTTTTGTACTGTATACTGTCCCAACTTTTTTGGAATTGAGGTTTGTAGATGGTGTTAATTTTATATGGGTTTACTAGTAAAATGGAGGATCACCGAATTCGGAGAGAAATGATTCCTTCATGTGAAAGCAAGCCAATGTCAGTTCACATGGACAGCGGGATGGAGTGACTCTCAGACTGCCGCAGGTACTGCAGAAAGGAAGGAGTCATGAGAGAGTGGGTGGCTCCTGTTGAGCATCACAGCATGCAGCACAAGGTGACTGAAGGGGAGCACTGAGACACTTCTCTGAGATACAAAGGCCGGGTTCGAATTCGCCTGGAACTAAGGTGTAAACTTCTGATCTGGATAAAAACCTACCTGGTACAGTAAGGCTACTAGCTATAAATGCCTGTAGATATCAGTAGCATTTTCTTGGGGGCTGCTGGGTGATACAGTGTTATGATACGCTTTGCCATCTTGTATTGTCTCTTGATCAACCTAGTGCTAGCTGTGGCTGTTAGCCCGTCATGGCAGCACATAACTGGAAATAGCATCATGTCACCCTGGGAAGTATGTTTCAATCTCTGCGGGATGCAGGCTCTCTGGAAGGGGGCTGTTGAAGGGGCCTTAATTCAGCTTCTCTCACTCAGATTCACCCCTTACGGTATTGGGACACCCTCAGCACTGTGTGTGGTGTACTCACAAGTGAAGTAAGTTGGCAAGCAAGGTTGTAGGGTGCAGATTGGGATGCAGTTGCTTTTCCCTTTAGTGTTATCATAAATCTCACCAGCCTCTGCTTTCACCGCGTAGTAGAGATGTTAAGCACAGAGACATCGCCTGGAGATTCCATCATACTTTATGAAAATAATTTTATTTTAGCTGAACCATACTGTACGTATATATCATAGCTGTGAATCCTCCACCTCAAAGGCTGCTCAACTTAGCCAGTGGACTACAGGGTGAAAGGAAATCAAAGGTTTTGGAGGACGAATGTGCTTATCTGCACACTCCCTATCCTCTGACAACTCTAATTGTCAGAGGATATCACAGCAATAAGGAAGGATTTGCAGTTGTGATTGGAGCGTAAAGAACAATAGAGACTGGGGAGTAAAGAAGGACACATCGATAGGCCTCAGCATGGTTTGTACTGTTATACATCCATAGGCCACAGCGTGGTCTATACAAAAAGTAATTGTATTTGCTGTGAATGGCAGGCTCATCATTTTAGGTATGTTCATCATTTATGCAACATCACGTTCATCAATAAGACTTGAGTGGTTACCGAATATTGTGTGTGAGTTTTTGCCTTTAGTGAAACACAGTGCAGTAAATAGCTAAACGCATGAAATATCTAAAATACACTGGCATTCGTATCTTGCGGCAATAAAAGAGGTGGTCGGAAATACTACATGCAACATATAGTAATGACCTGCGGGCAGTCATACAGGATAAGGATGAATATAGTAAACACAGAGTATGCTGATGTGGTCTTCATCATTTGTTGTCTGCTTTAGGAGGCTCTAGTGTCTGTGGCATAAACTCAGCTGTTAATTAGTTTATATAAACTAATCCGTTTTATATTATGCTGTGTCTGGCATTAGCTAATAGTATTGAGTATGCCACCTTGATGATAGTCATTATTTACAATCAGTTCGGAAATGAGCAGGAGTTTTGCTGGTGGCAAACAAGTACAGATATGCACCCCAGACTGATTAGAGCCAACAGCATTTGGCAGCAGCAGTGTATTTTAAATGTGTCCCCTCCCCTGGGCTGGGATGGGAGAGGAAATGGAGGTTACAGTTGTGAGCCATGGGTGCTGGTGTTTATTTCAGGCCAGAAAGGGAGAGCCATGTGGGATTAGAGAGGATCCTGACCTGTCTGCTAGCTGTGCTTGGCTCTCTCCCATAGGAACGCTCATGGCCACAGCAGGGAATCCCTTTCCATACAACTGAGCAGTCTGTTTACGGGGGTGTTGAATCACAGGTACACACACACACACCTGTATCTTTATCTGAACCAGTTATCACAACTGAACAGTGCTTTCACTCCTGCAACCCACACAATCGGACACCTCCCCTGGAATCTCCTGTTCCTGTTGTAGTAAGTGTGGCATATTGGTGAAGAATTTGCCCTGTGTTAAAATAGTTGTTGTTCCCTTAAGCAAGAAACTCTACTCTAGAAGAACCCCAGCTGAACACAAGTGGCTACAATGTGACCAGAACCACAATAACATGAGAGTGTCTGGAATTTGTTCAATTAGACTGAAGTAAATGTCTGTCTTGGATTGTTTTACAACTGATAATTTGTCATAGAACAGAGTAATAGCATGATCCCATGGGGGTCATTCCTATGTTTCCAGGGTCCTATGTTCCCAAGCTCTATATAGCACATAATGGGAACCTGAAAAAGATGTTCCCCAGCTCTGTATTCGCTTTATATGACATGGGCTATTGTGGGTTAGGGTTATAAACTGGATAATATTTATAAAATATTTTAACTTGAAACGGGTCAAATTTGACCCCAACACAATAGGAGGGTTAATGTGTGTCAACAGAATATTGAACTGGGGAACATAGGACTCTGGCAACATAGATACGCTCCCATCACATGATCAAAATATTTACATTCATTTTTAATGACACAGTCCCTATCTGATCTGCCCTGTTGGTTGTGTATAAATATATTTTTTCATTTTACCTGAAGGCACATACGGTACAGCTATCTGCTGTATCTTTCACCCTGTACAGTTTCATCACATGCCGTTCACTCCCGTGTGTTTTACAGAGCTGTGTTATACGTGTGGGTTGTCCTCATTTATTTCTGACAAAGAAAAAAAACAAACCAATTCAAAGACCAGTGTGGTATGGCATTTTACATAAATCATGTATGTTATTTGAGAAGTGGAACTTGCAGCCTGAGCTGGTTTGAACAACTGACTATTTTGTAAATGAATCAGTTGACGTCACGTGGCGCTGTAATGGCGACATGCAGTCCAGCTGTCTCTCATGTTCGTGTTTGTATATTTGAATGTATTTTGTTGTGTCTGGCTTTTGTCTTTTGTTTTTTTCATGCGTTGTGTGTCTGTTGTGGTACGGGGAAGCGGGCTGGAGATTTTTTGGGGGACTCCTGCTGCTTGTTTTATAATATTGATGAATTGTCTATTGGTAGGGATGGGAATCGTTAGATTTTATTGATACCGATGCCATTATCGATTCTGCTTATCGATCCGATTCTTTATCGATTCCTTAAATATTATTTTCTCCCAGGCTATTAAAGGACCAACTATGACTATTACTATCAGGTGGTCATCTAAAATGGAATCAATGACATAATATTTATGAAGTATAAAGAATTTGTTTTTCATTCATATTTAGTCATATCATGGAAAATATTTATCTGCTATATTTATGCCTGCATAAGTGGCAGAGCATCCAATAAAACAGTCAGAATTGTATAATTCTGTAAATTATAAATGTAATTGGCTTGCTCAATAGCCTATGAGTGCTTAAAAATATCAGACGTGAAAAAAAATAAGACACCGGAAAATAATGAAAAAGGACGCGAGAAGAGAGGATAAATTATGAGTTTAACTTTATGTCAAAAAAGATGGCTAAAATATTGTTGTTTAACCGCTGCTTTGTGATTGGGATATTTAGGAGTTTAATTCTGTAACGAAGATCGCAAACTTTACGTTTGAGTTAGTTACGCTCCTAGGCGTGTTTCATAAAGCTGCACCGTAACGTTTGCGTTGGTTTCTGTAGGCCTATTATCAGAACAGTTTCAACTGTCACCATTCTCTCCTATCTCATTTAGCCTATACATTTACACGGAAGAAAGACAAGATCTTTAACGTTACGTGACCATTTTTTAGGAGGCAAGCTGGCTCCTCTTATTAGCTGAAGATGACAAAGATTGAAGATTGTCATTTAGCTAATTTTGGTTAGTTATTTGCTTTCCAAATCTAGGATCTGTGCGTGACCAAACAAGCAATCGTTGTCCGATTAGTCTACCGCCAATCAAAACACTGTAGTTTTATGGTTGGTTAGCCTTATAGGCTCCCGAGGGAAGTCCACACACTCCGCAAATCTGTTGAATAGTTGATCATTTCCGAAGACGGATAACAAAATGGAGAGCTAACGCGAACACATTTTCTATACATTTTTAAATTATAGTAGCTTAAATTATTTTATTTTTTTAAATGACGTTTCCATTTTATATTTTTGATTCTGCCTGCCAGCAGTTTAGTTTGATAAATGCAATGATTCTATTGAATGTTTTTATTTGATATGTTTGTGTGTTGTGGGTCTGCCCCACTGTCTTATGTTTTTTTTTTTGTTGTTGCTGGTGGCTACAACTGAAGTTCCCTAAATGGAAAATACAAGTTATTCTATTCTATTCTATTCTATTCTAACACAGTCATTTCACCCCACGTTCATTCTTCAAACTTGTAGATAAATCAAAAAATGTAGATAAATGTGATATACACTGTTGCTTCATTAACATTATTAGAAAAAAGAAAAGGATGATTGCATTGTAATACCTGTCAGTGAATTAGGAACTTTAAAGGGTGTGTGGATGTGTGTGTGAGGGGTGAAATATGTAGGGAAGAATCAGGGTTGTTGTGGTATAAAGTACAGAACTTCTCCCTCCGGGAACCTCTGGCTCTAAAGCACACACAGCTCCAGCATAGCCTCTTATTCTGAGGCTGCGTACTGAACAGAGACAGGAAGATGAAAACAGTTCTGGGAAACATGTTGTTTACAGTGCATTGTGCACTCCTGAGGAGAATAGCCTTTTGGGAAATATTGCTGTGAGATGAGTCTCACAGCAGTCAGCCAGAAAGACACTGGGGGTGCGTCCCAATATTCTTCACTCCCCACCTCCACTCCCCACCTCCCCACTAACTGTAAACGTTTCAAGTACAAGTATTTGCATGTACAGTATACAATGTACCTGACATTGCGGTTTGCGTCGAGACATTAATTAATATGTAACCATTAATACGTAATTAATATGTAATCAGCGACATTAGATTAAAACACAAAAATCTGTTTCCGGGGCACGGAGTAGAGGAGTGGTAGTGGAGGAGGAAAGGTTGCATTTTTCGACTATTGGGACGCAGCCTAACTGGGGTTGTGAGGTGAGGCACGCTTCGTGTTTCCCATCATGCTCTGCTTCATGGGGGTCAACCTCACTACATGCCGTGAACAACCTGCGATTCATAAGCATTCAGCTTACAGGAATGACTGCTCTGTTTGTTCTTGTCCTTGCAGGTAAATATGTGTACCAGCCCATGACAAGCGTGTGCCAGCTCCCAAGCACCCTGGTGCCCGCCACACCCTCTGGCACCAGGGACACCGTCCACCTTTCCGTCTCCCTGACGGAGCGTTTCCTCAGGACCGCCCCCTGCCTCCTGGCCCCGTCCTGCCCGGAGTCCCCCAAGTACTGCGTCATCTCCGACCTCTTCATCGACGACTACATCGTCAAGCGCATCAATGGCAAGATGTGCTACGTGCAGAGGCCCCTGCCCCCCTTGCCTGCCCCTGCCCCTCCCCCTCCGCCACCCCAGCTGCCCCCTCAGCTGCAACCTGGCCAGGCTCTGCGGGCGGCGCACGCCGAGGGTAAACGCGCCCCGTCCGCGGAGAAAGCCCAGGCGCCCAAAATGGACCACTGCTCCTCGCCCTCCAGCTCGGAGGACTCCGGGATCAACGCGGTAGGCCTGCACTACCTGGAGTCATGTGACGAGGACTCCGAAGAGGAAGAGGACGACGAGCTGAGCTCTGACGGGGAGTCCAGCCCCAGCAGCCTCGGGGACCAGGATGAGTATGCGCTGCTCTCCCCCTCTAAATCCGCCGTGGAGATCATCGAGAAAATCGAAACGACTGTCTGACCCGGCCCTCCTCTATCACTTGGCGGGTCGTTCACAGCGTGCGCACGTTTTACAGCAGACCCAAAGGGACCTGCACACGGTCACAGGAGAGGCAGCTACTGGGTCGCCCTGTCACATTTACTGGTGGAACTGCCTCTGCACTCTGTCTGCACACACTACCCTGCATGGATGTCCTGACTGGGCTATCTAGCATGGTCCTGTATTTAAAGCCAGTCATATGAACAAGTATGTACGTTAATGCACACACATGCAGTATATGACCAAACATAAGCAAGCAGACTGTTATGACTATATCTATTGGTATCTATATCTATCCATTTATGTATCTATAGGCCTAAACACACACACACACAAGATATATATATATATATATATATATAGTATTTATACAGTATACATATCCTGTATATATACAGGTATATATATATATATATACACACATACGTATATGTATACACACTTTGAGGGACTCAAAAAAAATGTCTAAAGCAAGAGGATTCCATTTTAATGCAGACGCATTGACGCAGTTTGAATGTGAGTAGTGCAAAAAGAATGGGCTGTGTCTTACGGGTCCTGACCTTTATTACATGAACATTTGGGCTAAATCATAAACTGTAAGACATGTTAATGAGACATTTTGATGAAAGGAAGCTAGCCTTTTATCCGTCACCTCTCCACATGTTCCGTTAGGACTAGCACCAAAGGCATTGGAGCACATCCAAACCATTTTGGGGGTCCGCCCTCTCTCTGCCAGTCATACTACACACACATTCTTATTGGTGCTCTGAGGATGCATGATGTACATGCCTCCAGCCCATTGGGAGATGATAACTAACTTGTAACTACCTTCACAATGTAGACGTTTTTAAAATAGTAAATACTACGAATTTTGACAATCAAATGTAATAGAAAACCACAACCCCTTATGATGTATCCAGTTGGACATGTAGAGTAACCCAGTTTGTGTTGCACTATTGTTGATGGAGAGCAGTTACATTGATTCCTCTCTCATGATACATTTGAACACAAATGGCCACTTATCACCTTTGTAATTCACAAATCCCTTATGTTCAGGGCCACAGTGTTTATTACAGTTAGAGACAATGGGCTGACCAGAGCTACGGTCAAAGAGCTTTGGCGAGTGCTACCCCTGAAATTGACTGATCCCGGTGATCTGACCGGAGAGAAAGAAAGACTGCACTGGATGTGAAGCACAAGCTGCAACTGAGTCAGCAGAGACTGGGAAAGAGAAGCGAACGTGGGTGCAGTGAATCTGCGCTGCCACACTTTATCAAACAGCACAGAGCTTTTGCGAAACTCGCTGATGCTCACCAAAAAAAGCACTCAGTTTCCCATGCGCCCTCAACACTGACGGTGTCATTTTTCCACTGTAGTTATCAGAACTAGAGCACAAACCCTTTGGATGCTGGGTACAGGCCTGGGCACCTCTCAGTCTGAGTTCAGCGTCCCCTCCGCCGGTGTTCTGGGACATTAAACATTGCCCTGAAGGAGACAGGTCCAGTCTTCGCCCCAGCAAGGAGACTGATGCACTGTTTTGCCTGGGGAAGTATCCATTTTCAGGGACAATTTTATAACCATGTATAACAATACACACACTTACAGTATACCGTTTATCACATCTCAACATACTGTATTAAAGCCTCTTTCATATGAACCATGTTACATTTATTACTCTTATTTTCTTATAAACCTATCTAAAACACTTAAATGGTTTGTTTTCTTTCTTTATGGAATAAATGTGCTTCATTTACTACATTTTACTGGCTGGAATAGGAGGCTGTTATCATTACGCAGTTAGGGCCAATAAGGTACTGCAAATATGTTGATAAATACATTTTCACAGTTGAATAAATTAAACTGTCATAATAACCAGGAAATTAAAAACATGTTTTCAGTATACCATCTTTAGAGGCGTAATATGTTCCATATTAAACATGCTAAATAATTTTTGTCGGCCTGATACTAAATTATTAACACATCACACTAAGCTTTACTCTATTTCCACAATGATAGTTTGTGTGTGGCAGGGTCTGGACTCATTTCCACATTATCCTTTTCTTTTACTCAACGCAACCCCACTGAAAATGAGATTGTTTGAGTTGGGCCCAGGGCTTGTTTTTCATTTTTGAAGACAATTTTATTTGTGTATGACTAAATAAAAATGTTAAAAAAAATGGAAATCACATCACACCAAACTGCACTCACGGTTTAGATCACGGAGGCCTCACGGCAGTTCATGGAGACAAGACAAGGGTGATTCTGCATCGGTGTTTGGCAGGGGTACAGTAGAGCTTCGCCTCTGTTTCAGGTGCTCTCGAAAGTGATCCACAGAGCGCAGAATGCAAACTGGAGACTGACAACCTCTGTCACAAGATGAGCTGTTTAACTGCCTTCCAATTTTATTCCCGTGTTTAATAGTCACTTCAAGAGGAACAGCCAGTGTGTATGACTCATCTACAGAAGAGAGGCAATTGATATTCCCTTTTCCATCCTGCGAAGTGGCGATCGATTCCTGTTCACTGGCTCTTCTCCAGGACACTACAGCCAGGAATCAAATGCTAATCAGCCAATCAGGGTTCATATTCTACTGCTTTCCTGTCCCAGCATGACATGAGAGAAGCTACTGTTACTGACACAGAAGTGAGGTAGAGAGAAGCTACTGTTACTGACACACAGGTGAGGTAGAGATAAGCTACTGTTACACAGATGAGGTAGAGAGAAGCTACTGTTACACAGGTGAGGTAGAGAGAAGCTACTGTTACTGACACACAGGTGAGGTAGAGAGAAGCGACTGTTACTGGCACACAGATGAGGTAGAGATATGCTACTGTTACACAGATGAGGTAGAGAGAAGCTACTGTTACACAGGTGAGGTAGAGATATACTACTGTTACTGACACACAGGTGAGGTAGAGATAAGCTACTGTTGCTGACACAAGTGAGGCAGAGAGAAGCTACTGTTACTGACACACAGGTGAGGTAGAGAGAAGCTACTGTTACTGACACACAGGTGAGGTAGAGAGAAGCTACTGTTACTGACACACAGGTGAGATAGAGAGAAGCTACTGTTACTGACACACAGGTAAGGCAGAGAGGAGCTACTCTTACTGACACACAGGTGAGGTAGAGAGAAGCTACTGTTACTGACACACAGGTGAGGTAGAGAGAAGCTACTCTTACTGACACACAGGGTGTGATCACCAGTGGAGAAGGTGAAAACACACCAAAATTTCGAAAAACATGTTTTCACTTTGTCATTATGAGTTATTGAGTGTAGATTGATGGGCAAAATTGCAATTTTATTCATTTAAAATTAAATCTACAACACAATAAAGAGTGCAAAATGTGAAGGGGTATGAATACTTTCAGGCACTACTGTAAATGCAAAAGTATTGGGACAGTGACACAATTTTTGTTCTGTACTCCAGCACGTTGGATTTGAAATAAAACAATGAATATGAGGGCAGATTGTCATTTTTTATTTAAAAGTATTTACATCCATATGAGGTGATCCATGTAGAAATTACAGCCCTTTTTATACATAGTCCCCCACTTTAGGGGAAAAAAGGTAATAGAAAAAAATTTGCATAATCTGAAATAAAGTCATCATATTTATTGCTTGGTTGTTATTCGATTGCATTCAATGACTTCATGAAGCCTGTGAACCACAGACATCACCAGACGCTGGGCATCATTCTTGGTGATGCTCTGTTCGGCCCCTACTTCAGCACTTCAGTTTCTGTTTGTTTCTGGGGAGTTTTGTCTTCAGAAAGTGAAACACATGTTTGATTAGATTCAGAGCAGGTGATTGACTTGGCCAGTCAGTAACATTTCTCGTTTTGGTCCTGAAAAACTCTTTGGTTGCTTTAGTAGGATCAGAGGTGTAAAATCCGGATCCAAAAAGTAAAAGTCCTCCCCAGTATTCGGTTCCAATCACCTGGATTTGCTAATTAGCCCAATTTCCAACTGGAAGGCAGAATTAATTAGTGAAATTAGCTGGCTGAGTTCATGGGTGGAAGAAACACATGGCAGTACTTTTACTTTCTGACCCCTGGATTTTACACCTCTAAGTAGGATATGTTTGGGGTCACTGACCTGCTGCTGTCCGATGTGTTTTGAGGCATTTGTTTGGAACTGAATAGATAAGATGTTTCTGTACACTTCAAAATTATACCAGGACATGTTATACCAAAATCTGACTGCATCTGGGTGTGGTTGGATCTTCCAGCAGGACATTGATCCAAAGCATACCTCAGAATCTACAGAACGTGGTTCACTGAGCACAGAATCAAGGTTTTTTGATAGCCAGCCCAGTCCCCTAACTGGAAACCCATTGAAACCCTGTGGGATGACCTAAAGAGGACAGTCCACAAGCAAGAACCAAAGACGGATCTGGAGAGATTTTGTGTGGATAAATGGTCTCAAATCCCCTGTTATGTGGTCTCCAACCTCATCAAATATTCCAGGAGAAGTATCGCTTGTAAGAGAACCAGAAAATAATATATCAAGAGTTTTTTTATATTGTTTGGTCACAGACATATTGTTGAAAGTCATGGCATGCAAAGGATATGTGACCAAATATAAAAAAGTATGTCTTTATTCTACATTATGTTAAACTGTCCAATATTTTTTGATGCCTGAAAATGGGGGGGACTATGTACAAAAGGTTCTATAATTTCTAAATGGTTCTGTTAAGAGAACTGATCGGAACTAATCGCGGACACCAGAAGTGATAGGAATATGCTTTATTCAAGGTTGACAGAACAGGGTCAAAGTCGAGCAAACAGTGCAATAAAGCCAAGGAAGATTCGTAGTCAGTTTTAGACAGGGGTCACTGTCCAGCAAACAGGGCAATGCAGAATAAGCCAATGCGAAGTCCAGGAACAGGTAATGATGTTACACTTGATACCGAAGCTTCGGAGCATGCGTCGAAAATATGAAGCAGTTTAACCCAAAGCACCGTGCCGATGCTTGTTTCGTATGACCAGAAGCATGTGATCAATGACGTCCGAAGCTTCGTTTCGTCAGACAAACACGTCACTGGTCTGGTTTTGGTGTCAGATTTTTGCATTGGGTTTGAAGCAAGCTGTATATTTGAAGACGTGGTGTGCTGCAAGCACATTCACAGTTCAGTCACAGAAACACTTCACTGCTGAAATTAAACTCACCCACTGTCATCCATGTGTATTTCACCCCTAATGAGCCTTCATGCATTTTCTAGCAACATATTTTTATATATTTAAAGAAATGTAGACTAAACTTTTGCTACAGAAATAAACCAAAGATCTAACCCCGATCTCTTCATGCTTATTACTGCGCGAATAGCACAAAAGCACAAAAGCAACAAAGCAAGGAACAGGGAAAACTAAGTGAGGGGCTGGAAACGGGGTTAGTGAAACTAATTGGGCTGGGTAGGAGATGGGCCAGTAAATGGGGCTGAAGATGGGGCAAGACCAAGCAGGAACGGGAAGCGGGCTGGAGCGAAGAATCAAGAAAAACAACAGGTTAGAAGCGAATATTCAAACAGACAAGAAAGGCCGGGGAATGTCAAAATGGAGCTGACAAACGTAACAAACTGGCAGTGAAAGAAAAAAACTGAAGAGACTAAATAGGGAGAGGAACAGGTGAGAGTACTAATGAAATAATTAAGGTGCATGTGGAATGTAAGCAGAGGGGGAGAGTGATAGAATAATTATTGCGAGGAGAAAATGAGGAACAAAACAGCCTGCACAAACACGGAAGTAGACAGACAGGGTGAACTGAAAAACACGACATGAAACATGAGGAGTGGGAAAACGAGAAAAAAAAGGAAGGTGGACTGGAGGGAAACGGCAGATCTTCCAAAATATATATATTTTTTTTATTTAGCTCTGTGCTCCACAATTTTAGATATTTATAATACAACAATTCACATGTGGGTAAAGTTCAGATTCTCAGCTTTTATTACATGATATTTTTTTATACATTTTGGTTTCACCATGTAGACATTACAGCACTTTTTATACATAGCCCCCCATTTCAGGGCACCATAATGTTTGGGACATATTAATGTTATGTAAATGAATGTAGTCATGTTTAGTACTTTGTTGCATATCCTTTGCAGGCAATGACTGCTTGAAGTCTGTGACCCATAGACATAACCAGATGCTGAGTATCTTCTCTGGTGATGCTCTGCCAGGCCTGTACCGCAGCCATCTTCAGCTCCTCTCTGTTTTGGGGCTAGTTGCCTTAGGTTTTTTCTTCAGCAAATGAATTGCATGTTCAATTGGATTTCGATCGGGTGATTGACTTAACTTGTCAAGAATTTTCTTTTGGCTTTGAAAAACTCCTTTGTTGCCTTAGCAGTATGTTTGAGATTATTGTCTTGCTGTAGGATGAAGTGCCGTCCAATGAGTTTGGAGGCATTTGCTTGAACTTGAGCAGATAAAATGTTTCTGTAGAAGTTATTCTGCAGTGGTTACATCATCAATTGAGCCAGTACCTGTGGCAGCCATATATGCCCAGACCATAACACCCCAACCATCATGTTTCACAGATGAGGTGGTATGCTTTGGATCTTGGGAAGTTCCTTTTGGCCTCCACACTTTGCTCTTGCCATCACTCTGATACAAGTTAATCTTGGGCCGTGTCTGAATACGACCCCTATACCCTTTTGAGGGCGCATATTTGAGTCCATTTCGTCAAAAAGCTTTTGAGTGGGTGACTTTTTTTCACAAATGGGGGCACTTAAAATAAATCCACGCCCATGAATTGCCTTATATGGAGGCTTATATTAAAGGTCCATACCTAGTCAAAATGTCCCAGAAAAAGCAAAGGAAAGAATTATTCTAACACTGAAATCAAAGTTTTATTAGCTGATGTTCAATCAAGGTTTCATATTGTCAGTACCGGCATCATGAACTGGTAAAGTAAAGGCCTAGCAGGAGATAACATGTACCATACGAGCGCATTGCTTTATCGCAGCCTGGAAATAAATTAAACGTTAAGCATTATGTAATTCTGTCAGGGTTCTGTGCATGTGAGTTGTGGTTTGAAATCGGGTAATCACATGGGCTACCTTATTTTAGAATATCTGTGGCACGTTCTAATTGCGGTCACATTGATGCGCGTGTCCCACACAGCTCAGGTTTTACTGAGATATAGCCTGCTGGCTACATGCTAACCGGTTAAATAAAAAACTTTCACTTTTAAATAAAGTTTATCCGGTTTTCTCCCTGAACGCAAGACGGCGTTTCACCGACTTTTCAACCAAAAACGTGCACTGGGGTGTGCAGTCTATGGCACCGATAACATTGGACAGGTTGGTAATTTCATAAAAACCCCGCTTTACCTCCACCTGGCTTTGCATTTTGTAGGGGAACTGGATGTACATTAACTGGATTAAGCTGTTGACCACAATTGCAACCCTGCCGACAGATATGTAAGCCACTTTAAAGCAAATTTTGTTTATTGGTTAAATTTGTGTTTTAATTAGCATAGCCTCTGTAAAGTCATGTAGAATAAAAAATTTTAGCAATTTAGAAAAAATAGTAGGCTACTGGTCTGGGAGCGTTCATTAGCCTACGTTATGGGCCTAATTAAACAGCTTCATAGCCTACAATTGATTAATAGGTGTAATCTAAGTGTTTGCTTTTTACAATCATAATTTATTACGTTTGCAATGTGTATTTAAAAGGCTACATTTAGTCTTGTGAATTTAACAGAAAATAAAAATAAATGAATATTCTAATTATCACTGAGAAGCTACATTTACTGGCATTCTGAATTTACGAACGAGGTACGTCTTCTCCGGAGCAGGTGTAAATTTTGTTCGGATTCATGAATGAGGCCCATAGAGCGTATATGTATATCTATGGTATAAGATAGGTTCATATTACAAAAATTCCTTTTTTTATTTTAGTTAATTTTGTCTTCATTCATAATCTACACTTTGTAACAATCGTCATATGTTAACTGATTGATATTCTCAATAAAAATCAAAAAATAAAAATAAATATTATGAACTACTTCCTCACTAGTTTGCAAAAAGTTTTGCAGGATTTTTTTTGCACACTGCTTGCAAAGTGAGGGCACAGGGCACATAGGGACAGGGGTCTGAGTGGACAGGGGACAGTGGACAGGGAACAGGGGTCATATTCGGTCATGGCCCTGATCTGATCTGACTCTTTTCTTCCCAGAACTCTTTGCAGGCTCTTTTTAGGTACTTCTTAACAAATTGTAACCTGGCCATCCTGTTTTTGTGGCTAACTAGTGGTCTGCATCATCCAGTGTAGCATCTGTAGTTTTGATTGTGAAGTCTTCTTCGGACAGTAGTTACTGACACATCCAAGCCTGCCTCCTGAAGAGTGTGCTTCTGATCTGTCTGACAAGTGTCTTTTCCCAGGCAAGAATTCACAATTTCAAACAGATAAAACATGCGTTATAACTAACTATTCCTACTGATAAAATAGGTGTGAGAATTTACTCTTATAATCCTCCTGGTTTAAAAAATATTAATTTTATGAAAATGTTGGCCCCTGGAAGATTTTTGTCAACACCGTGTTGACACAGTGTGTCAACACAAAATGTAGACACACATAGGGTTCACTATGACTTTTTCCCTCTGAGCTTGAGTCCATTTTTACTTAACGCTATCTTATAGAAAGTGATTAATGTTGCTGCCAACTGCATCTGGGTGAGAAAAAACTGTTAGAATAATGTCAGAATGGCCTGGGGGATGATTAAGGGCCCTATAAAGGTGGATGTAATCTGGTCTGGGGTAGAGCTCTCGTTGACTGTCTTTGGGTTGCTCTTTCTGTGCATGCAAATTGGCGAGTGAACATTGTCTGTTTGAACCATTTGCTACTGCTTCATCTTTGGAATTTGACTTGGGGTCTTGGAAATAAATATTCATAAGGCATAATTATGTGTATGAGCAATTATGTCTAAATAATGCACAATGAAAACTCTCAAATCTGTTTTATCCAGGGGCTCATGAGGCTCTGTTTAGGACATGACAGATTACATAACACAGTGGATGAAATATTTATAGATGTGAATTGCAGTCCCCAGTGCCTTAAGTAAAAGACAAAATGTATTGTGTTTGATTTTCATATCGGGAAAAAAAGGCTTGATGAGACAAATACATAATTACACCTCTGAAAATGTTCTTGGAAGACAGAATACATTCAGTGTAATTTAGTTTTCATTAGAAAAGAAGGTTAAAGCTTATTAATTGCAGCTTTGTTCTCTATAGGCCACATGTGCCTTATGGGTCAATAAAAGAGTTTTAAAGGTATGATTCACTTTCTGGAGTTTTTTTTCATATTTTTTGTGTATATTTACTTGCGTAGACAGTTTTTGTGTGTAGTAAAGGAGATTTTAGACACAGATGTTTCTGATGACCTGCCAGCTTTACAATGGCGGCTCATGGTCTAAAGTAATAAAATACATTTCAGGTAACCTCAAAGCAGATTTGTCAGTGCCATGTACATTTTAAAAATAGGCTGTACATTTAAAAATGTAAATGTTATAGCATTTAATCACAATTATATTTTGTTGCGCTGATATTTACTTCCTGAGTGCAGTGGTCACTGGTTTAATTTGCCATAAAAAATAATGAAATATTAAAATCACTTTTTAAAGCATAATCAGGAAACGTATACATACAATATTCTGGAGGCATACTTTGCTGTACAAACTGTTTTTGCAGTTCTCTGAAATGTATTTTCCTCCTTTAGACCACAAACCTCAGATTGCTTTATACTTTCCATTGCAAAGCTGGTAGGTCACCAAAAACATCATTAAAAATATTAAATATTAAATATTTAGAAAAGGCTACCCCTCCCACAGGAGATATTAGCAACATTTAGGGCCCTTGAATCTATGGCTAATGTTTAGGGATGGCCAGTCAGTTGGTAAACAGTATTACGAAGGTGGTTACAGACCCAAAAAAGGAGTGTTATACCAGTGCAATCACATGCTGTGCATGGCACTGGTGGGCAGGCTCTACCTCTGAGTTGAAGGCGTTGTAAAGATGTAACCGTGGACTAGCCAATCGAATGTTGCTTCAAGGTTTGTTGCGTTGTGCATTCAGAGATGCCCTTCTGTACATCAATATTGTAAATAGATGTTATTTGAGCATTTGTGGCCTTTCTGTTAGCTTGAACAGTGAGTTTGCCAATTCTCCTCTGAACACTCATTAATTAGCAAGGTGATTTTGCCCACAGAACTGCCACTCAATGGATGTTTTTTTTTATTGTAAACAAAAATTGTTTATTGTTATTTCTTGTAAACTCTAAAAACTGTTATGCGTGAAGCTGTTTCTGAGACCCGGAACCATGACATCTGGCACCAAAAATTATACCACGGTCAAAGTTGCTTCGATCACGTGTCTTGCTCATTCTATTATTTGGTCAAACAATGAATAGACCCCTTCACCATGTCTGCATGTTTTATATATTGAGTTTCAGCCACACGATTTGCTGTTTGGAGGAGCAGGTTGTTTGTGTTCATGAGCAGGTGTATTTAATAAAGTGGGCACTTAGCGTATATGTTTTAATGAGTGTGTATGTGTGTGTGAATGTGTGTGTATTCAACTATGTGTATGTAAGTTTTGTGAAAAGCAGGAACTAGATAGATGAGCATGCTATATATGTTATAAACACATAGTACCTGTGACTGCATGAAGCCCATTTTACCACTTCAGTACTTAAATTGTGACGTATTACATAATTGATCATTTGATATACCATTGTGATACTACAGAAATGCACAAATTAATATAGACTCTTATAGAATATAATTTCCTGTTATGATCCTCCAGGGGATGACCTGCTTAACATGGGGGTGGCTGTGGCTCAGGAGGTAGAGCGGGTTGTCCGCTGATAGCATGGTTCCCCGGCTCCTCCTGTCCACATGTCAAAGTGTCCTTGAGCAAGACACTGAACCCCAAGTTGCTCCCAATGAGCAGGCTAGCACCTTGCATGGCAGCTGCCGCCATTGGTGTGTAAATGTGTGTGTGAACGGGTGAGTGAGAGGCCATTGTAAAGCGCTTTGGATAAAGGTGCTATATTACATTACATTATAGGCATTTAGCAGACGCTCTTATCCAGAGCGACTTACATACTTCTTATTACATTCATCCATTCATACAGCTGGATATATACTGAAGCAATGCAGGTTAAGTACCTTGCTCAAGGGTACAACGGCAGTGTCCTACCTGGGAATCGAACCTGCAACCTTTCAGTTACAAGTCCAGTTCCTTAACCATTATACTACACTGCCGCCATTTATGAAATCCCCTTTGCTTTTCAAACTAAAATGATACTGTGAAAAATTCAAGCCCTGTTACTTTGAGGCCCTGATATTAGCATAACATGATGGAAAAAAAAAAATGGCAAGGATTGTTTGTCACAAACATCATAACATATTAGTACTGTTTTTGAGCCCCGTTTGCTGACTCCTCTTCCTGTTTTAATATTACAAATTTTCAAAAAAGCGAGAAATCAGAACAGAGAGAGTAAGATAAAGAGAGAGAGGGAGAAAGAGAGAGAGATGCACAGTCAGTCACTCAAATAGAGCCATATGGACAAAAGGACAATCTCTACAGACCATGTAATCTGCAGCCAGGACCTCCACAGTAGCCTGTCATTTTAAAAGGCTATTTATAATCCCAATTAGCCCAAATAAATCTCTTGATTGTCACAATTCAGCCCCTGGAGGATGGAAGAATCGCCAATAAGCCCCTGATAAACAGTACAGAGGGCTGCCCTTGGCCTGCCACTGTGGGAGACATGTTTTTGCGTTTTTATAGCTCTTATGCTGTCACCCTGGCTGCTGCCCAGCTGCCTGTCAAATATTCATTGGGTTTCCAGTATGGGGGGTGGGGGGTGTTCTTTAAAGGTTGGACTGACTACGGCTTTTATTGACTACTCTAAATGTACAGTAATCTTTTGTTATTTGCCGTTTAGAGATTTGCTGCCTTTATTATTATTTTTTTTTAACTTGACACTCCCCATTCCTGACCACAGTATGGCTGCAGTACAACTAAAAAAGAGTAAAGATCACTCTCATGCCAAATATGGGACCTTGCATATTATAATTTATGCGTTAATATTTATTTATGAATGTATTGCTGCTGCATTACTGTGCTGCCATTCAAACAAAGTAAAAAAAAAAAGGCTTTTATTAGGTCATTTTCAAATATGCACATTTGCTTCAAAGGGAACTTTGAACAGTTTCCAGCCTTTGAACTCTGGCATATGTGAACCACAACTGCCATTTACTTTAAAGAAGATGGTGCAATTGTGGTTTAATACGGAATTTCCAGCAGTGTGGGGTGCCCCAAGTTCTTTAGATAAATCAATCACAAGAAAATGAACAGAATGAAGACAAGAAGGAACAGAATAAATGGAAAAAAGGAATAAATAGGTGTTCACTTGCAGTCATGAATTTTTTACTCTTTGAGAATCTCATGGGGCTGTATTCACAAAACATTTTATCTCACGAGAAAGAGTTCTTCTATGTGGCACAAAGAGTTGCTAGTTAAGAGTTTCCTCTTAAAACCTATTCACAAAGTTGCTGAGATCAACTTTTACTAAGGAATGTTAAGAACTCATAAGCTAAGAAAAAGGTTGGGGTTGACCTTGTTGCTATGAAAGATGTGTTTGATGAACATGCTTATTGTCAGCCTCTTACATATCTGGCTATTTGTAAAATAATTTGCAGATATGCATTTTGTAACATTTCCCTCAACTAGTATGGACCCAAATGCAGGACTCGGAAACAGATTTACAATAAAGCTCCGGTGTAGCTCTTTATTAGATAGGCAAGCGATCAACGAAGAGGGCGAGTGAGATGAGGGACTTTTTTTTTTTTTTGTACTTGGGAAACCTCAACAGGAAACTGCATGAATTGTCTGACAATGTGGGGTCTGCAGAGGGTATAATATTCTGACAGATTACAGAGATATTCTCAGTTAATCTGCACTGCATTTTACCTGAGGCTTTGTGAATTACTCTTGTACCAAAAACGTAAAGAGTCCTAAAGTTTGGACTGACAGATTTTTAAGAGTTTCTCCTAAATCGGCAAGTTAAGAGCAACTTTTAGCCGCAATATGTTTTGTGAATACGGTCCTTGATTTTTACCCTTTGGATTCTGGGTGGAAGTCATACCCTTTACATTGCATAAGGATTTTAAGAATCCATACCATTTTCTTCGCATGGTTACAAAGTCAGGGCAATTGAATTCCAACTACAGAGTGTCGAAAATAGGGAGCAGACACGCATGTGGATGGACAGTCCACGGACTTTTACTTTCATAGATGAGCATGCTCAAAGCGTACTCAGTGTCCCAACCCCCTTTTCTAGACAGCAATAACCATAATATTTGTGTGCAAAGCTTAACAATGGCATTGTTCATGGAAGAAGATTATGGTACGTTTGTAGGCGAAACGGCAAGTCCGTGCGGACCTAAATGACATTATAGTGGACCCAAAGCAGACTGAGCGGATGTCCACCTAGGCAGTCCATGCAGCAGTCATTTTTTGTGTCCACGCGGACCTGTCTGCACAGACCTGTCATTTCACCTACATTCTTCGCGTACCTTCTTCATATCATAATCTTCCATGAATGACTCTCACGGGTCAAAATGGGCAAATCCCTCTCCTGAATCCCTGACTAGGTTTTACACTGCCAGACAAAGCAGGACCCTACCCGCAGGTAAGTGTACCTGCCCCCACACACAACACTGTGCAAAAATATATTTAGGCTACTGGCATGGGCACACAAACACTTGTGATCACACACCCTCGATAGGCCACCCCCCCCCCAGTCTCTGGCCACTCCAGCTCTCCCACAGCCGCTCGCCGCAATCAGGTAAGTTTAGCCGTACACACAACACAACACATTTGCACAAAAATAAAAGCTAATCAAACTTAATAAACCAAACGAAAAGAAGACACCGCCAAACATTTTTGGGAGCTCAGTGGTGACCCACTCTCTCTCGCTCACCCTTCGTCAATTCTTCCCTTTCACCCCAGGTGCGCTCTATTTATTCCCACAGGAAACCCAGCCCCTTGCGTCCCAGCTTCAATCAATCAATTCCCCCATGAGTACCAACCACTCATTCAATCATTCAATCCCGTTCCGCAATTATCCAATTTACTACTGCAGGAACCGCTCTCATTCCCTCCTCACTGAGGGAGACAGCAAAACATGATTGTTTGCAATTTGCGCGTAAAAATTATGGGAAATGTAGTCCATTTCCAAAACAAGACAATATTATTGCAAGTTGATAATAAAAGATGAAAAATGTGTATCTTTGTGAGTCATGGTGAGTTTCTCCAGCCTCTGAGTTATCTTAGTGGTGATAGAGCCCCAAGTGCAGCACAGAAATGTGGTTAGTGGGGTTCTGAGCCCCCTACTGTATCCTCTGAATTATTTAACCCTTTTTCTGTGAAGAGCCTCACTGTGGTGTCCATTGACCTGCATTATAAAGTTGACATTTAAATACAAGTATTTTATTGTTTGGGCTGAAAGCTATTGAACCATGTGTGTATGTGTGTGATGTTGGTTTCACTGCCTGTGATAAATATTATAAACAAGAAACAGTAGGGATCAAAGGAATGATTTTGTTACATTTATATGCAGGAAAAGTGTACATATTTCAATGTTTGCTGCACAGCTGATTTGTCTTCTCACTCCAATTACATTTGAACTATAACTTTATCAGTTTTATAAATGGGTGTAGGAGATGAGTGCATGCATTCTCACTGGATTTTGTTTTCATAACAACCAAGATGGTGCTTAATCATGCAAGCATAAAGTTCCTAGGCACTCACTGTAAAGACGTACAATGCTATCATTGTGTGTGACACAGAGAAAGCATAGTGGACCACTGTAACTCTGCTGGGTATTCTGGCATGAAGCTGGGAGCCACAAGCTTGAAACAAACAAAAGAGGAAGAAAACAAACATTCATGGGATATGTATTCTCTCATTGGTGAGAATAGCATATAGTCATTATTTCCCTAAAATTCTGAAATTACATAATAAACAAGGGGTATTTTCATAATTTCTGATTGTGAAAACAATAAAAGCATTATAGAGATAGTGGTGCAGTGTCCAACCGCAGTCTCTGTTCACAAGCATACCTCAATGGTACCATAAGATGCTTGTGTAGAGAGGTCAGCTATAAAAACCTTTTATATTAGATACTCCTTAACCTCCTCGGATTGGAGAGCTCTTTATTGTGAGTTAAGCTAATGGCTTGCTGCAAGGCTCTTTGTGTTCTTCACAAAATGTTGCTTTGCCAGGATCACTTTAATGTTCCTTTAATCAAATCACACATTCAGAGTGCCCCCGGCAAAAAAGTATACTTAAGTTGCACTTATGTTTCCATGTACTTATCATACTTTAAGTATCCATGTGTTAAGTACAGTTGAAGTCGGAAGTTTACATACACTTAGGTTGAAGTTATTAAAACTAACTAACCACTCCACAGATTTCACATTAGCAAACTATAGTGTTGGCAAGTCAGTTAGGACATCTACTTTGTGCATGACAGAAGTAATTTTTCCAACAATTGTTTACAGACTACAGATTATTTAACTTTTAATTCACTATATCACAATTCAAGTGGGTCCGAAGTTTACATACACTAAGTTGACTGTTCCTTTAAATTTTTAAATTTTTAATATTTGGTCGCATATCCTTTGCATTCCATGACTTTCTGATGTCTGTGACCCAACAACATCAAAAGACTCTTAATATCTTATTTTCTGGTACTCTTACAAGCAATACTATAATGTCTCTGCATTTGAATGGATCTCTATGGGAATTTGGGGGTGGGACTAAATTAAGCTGTAAATTATGCTGGAACACTATGGAATACATGATTGGTAAAATTGCTGTAAGTCATCAAGGGTCTGAGGTATCAAACGAGCCTCAAACCATCACTCTGCTGCCAGATATGCAGTAGATATGGATGGATCACTTTAAGAGTGTTTTCTCCTGACAAATTTTCTTATTGAACTCAATGGAAAAATAAGTCAGGAGAAGAAACCCTTCAAGTTATCCATTCATTTAAGTTTTGCATGTGCTAAAGGTTTTGCACCCACTAAACATCTTCATTTACGAAATGTAAATCGGGCCTTTAGTAGTTTATAAGCATATTTTCTATAGATATGTTATACGATAACATAATATTTTTGGTATACTTATTGTACTGTATTTAACCCATATCAAGTATATACTGTGTGCTATTTTTCTTATACCATGTTAAGTATACTTCCAATTTTTAGCAAAAATCAACATTTTGTTTATTTTAAATAGGCAGTTTGAGTTTTTTTATGAATTACATATTTATTAAATAATAGTGTAAAAGTAAAACTGCCAATATCTAACCATTTATCAGAAATGATGCCCACCTTAAGGAACTGGACTTTGGTTTGGAAGAACACTCTTCAATTGTAATTAAACTACCTTTTAAAGATAGCAGCTGACATTATTGCCGAACCTGTAGCTCACATCTTTAATTTAAGTCTTCTTTCCAACTCTATTCCTCAAATTTGGCAAGCAGCCAACGTTCTCCCCCTTTTGAAGGGGGGGTGGGGACCCCTCAGAGCTAAATAATTACCACCCCATCTCTAAACTTCCCATTCTTGCTAAGCTCCTATAATCCTTTGTAAACTCTCAACTGAAAATGTACTTGTCTGTGAACAACATTTGAAATAAAATGCATAAATGCCCTTGATTAAAAACAGCATTGCGCTGCACTTTCAAAGGCATTTGACTCTGTTGACCATACGTAATTATTATCCAGACTCTCAAGCATTGGTCTAGTGCCAGTGCTAGTGCTGTCAGTTGGTTCAAGAACTACTTTGGAGATAGAATCCAATGTGTTCACACAGAGGGTCATCAGTAAAACTTCCTTGGGATAAAAAGAGGTGTTCCACAAGGCTCAATTCTGGCCCCTGCCCTCTTTTCCATCTTTATCAATGATTTGGGGAAATCTTTGGAATCAGCCAAAATACATCTTTATGCTGATGATACTGTAATTTATACAGTAGCGCCTTCTCTAACACAGGCACTCAAGGATCTTCAGTCTGCATTTTAATCTTTACAGACCAGCCTCTATGATCTAAAACTTCTGCTAAATGCAAAGAAAACAAATTTCATGACCTTTACCAGGGCTCGATCTCAGCCTACCGAGCTCAGCATCATTACATCTGAAGGAACTCCAATTGAAAGGGTAGCTTCTTATAAATGCTTGGGTATTTGGTTGGATGCAGGTTTTGGTTACAGGTGCAGCTCAAAAAATTAGAATATCGTGAAAAAGTTCAATATTTTTTGTCACTCATGTCAGAAAGTGAAACTCATATATTATATACACTCCTCAAAAAAAGTTCGGAAACGTTATTTTGGTCGATTATTCCTCCCCTTTAATAATACCAATTGGTATTGTATTTTATATCGTTGGAAAGCCTGATTAGTCACCTTTACAACGAGGTACAACTTGTAAGGATGGTGCATTCGTGGAATGAGCAACACAGCTAACCGTGTGGGTAGCGGCCCAAAAAAATGTGCCAAAATTCCCTGCAATATTCTTCTGTTGGTATTCACTCTCGTTTTGAGTTGCTTGGTGGACTGGATGATTGCACTCTCCCACAGTAATAAGGAAAAAACAACACATATTGGCCATTTTTACACTTTATTCATTTTACACTGTCAGGGACCTCAGTAGCGTGTGGAAGATCCATACGCAGCCACAACAGCTTGGCACCTCCTCCTCATGCTGGTCACCAGCCTGGTCACACACTGCTGTGGGATGGCATCCCATTCCTCGGTGCCAATCAGGTGCCAGTCACACACCTGTGACTGGCATACACCTGCCAGCACTTGAAGCTCAAAACGAGAGTGAATACCAACAGAAGAATATTGCAGTGGATTTTGGCACATTTTTTTGGGCCGCTACCCACACGGTTAGCTGTGTTGCTCATTCCACGAATGCATGATCCTTACAAGTTGTACCTCGTTGTAAAGGTGACTAATCAGGCTTTCCAACGATATAAAATACTATACCAATTGGTATTATTAAAGGGGAGGAATAATCGACCGAAATAACGTTTCCAAACTTTTTTTGAGGAGTATATATTCATTACACATAGTGAAATATTTCAAGCCTTTATTTCTTGTAATTTTGATGATTATGGCTTACAGCTAATGAAAACCCAAATTCAGTGTCTCAGAAAATTAGAATATTACATAAGATCAATAAAAAAGGATATTTTAAACAGAAATGTCAGCCTTCTGAAAAGTATGTTCATTTCTATGCACTCAATACTTGGTTGGGGCTCCTTTTGCATGAATTACTGCATCAATGCGGCGTGGCATGGAGGCGATCAGCCTGTGGCACTGCTGAGGTGTAATGGAAGCCCAGGTTGCTTTGATAGCGGCCTTCAGGTTGGGTCTGGTGTCTCATCTTCCTCTTGACAATACCCCATAGATTATCTATGGGGTTCAGGTCAGGCGAGTTTGCTGGCCAATCAAGCACAGTAATACCATGGTCATTGAACCAGCTTTTGGTAATTTTGGCAGTGTGGGCAGGTGCCAAGTCCTGCTGGAAAATGAAATCAGCATCTCCATAGAGCTTATCAGCAGAAGGAAGCATGAAGCGCTCTAAAATTTCCTGGTAGATGGCTGCGTTGACTGTGGACTTCAGAAAACACAGGGGACCAACACCAGCAGATGACATGGTACCCCAAATCATCACTGACTGTGGAAACTTCACACTGGACTTCAAGCAACGTGGATTCTGTGCCTCTCCACTCTTCCTCCAGCACTCATGTTGTTTAAATAGCAAGTGAACTTGTGCCCAGGTGTGATGAGGTGTGGCCAGGATCATTTTTGGTGTATTGCTATCTTGAGGCAGCAAAATAGTTTGAGATGAAACCACCACAATCCTGGGGCCTCATTGTATTTTGATAGTTTTTTGATAGTTCGTTTTTCAGTCTAGCTTAGTGAGTTGCTAGCTAGTTTATTTTAAAATATATACGTACTTGTAAAAATATATAATTAAGTTAATTACCCATTTACACTTTCAACAAATACACTGTATTACACAATAGTAAATGAGTGTTTGAAATGTAAATGTACTTGAAACATACTGATTGTACTTTGAATACATTTTCAACATACTTAATTGTACTTCTTTTCACTTGTGGTGCCAGAGAGACCACAGCCACTTACAACCGGATATCAGACCTGAAAAAAGACTATAGACAGGAGATATAAAAAGCTGCTGCTGTGGTTGCAAAGTCCTTCAAAATGCCTTTGTGTCATTTTCAAAACCTTTCCTTCAAGGTTTTTTTTTCACTATAGTTGAGTAAAATGGAATTCCGGTTGCTTCCTTGAAAACAACACCAAAGCGCTTCTGTCACAAAACATATTCCTTTACTTTTGACAGCAACTCAAAATGGTTATCCAAGGGCATCATTTACACTGCAGACCTGAAGAGGTGACCTGGTGTCCTAGGTTTTCAACAGCCTTGCATTTACAGCAAAAAAACTGAAGTATTGATGGGGCCATACATTTTAAAACACATTTTAAGGCAAAACATTTTTTGAACCAAAACATTGAGGCATTTTTTTTGAACACGCAGCCTTTTGTATGAAATGCATGGGAACTGTCAGAGAAACAGATGTAGATTATGGCATAAAGCCAACAACGAATGCTGTCACCATCACAAAAAGGCATAAAAACAATCCATCTTAAAGAAACCTCAGGGAAGGAGGTTTTAATTTAAAAATAGTGAAATCTAAAATAACAGTTTTTTATATTCCAAACTGACACCCTAATTTAAGTATATTTATCTTTATTTAAGCACTTCCTACACTTTGAATTTATTGTAATACACTTATTTTTCCATAGAGTTCAATAGAAAAATTAGTCAGGAGAAACAACCCTTCAAGTGATCCACCCATATCTACTGCATATCTGGCAGCAGAGTGATGGTTTGAGGCTAGTTTGATACCTTAGACCTTTGATGATTTACAGTCATTTAGCCAACCATGGGTTCTATACTATTCCCATCTAATTTACAGCTTAATCTAGCCCTTAATCCAGCCCTTGTCCCAACTTTTTTGGAACGTGTTGCAGGCATCAGATTTGGAATTTGAGTATATTTATAAGAATCGATAAAGTTGATAAGGTAAAATCTGGCCAATTTTGGACGGCAACTTCATGTGCATTTTACATACTGTTCCAACTTTTATGGAATGGGGGTTTTTATGTACTGGGGGTTTTGGTATATCTACTGTTTCGTAAGAGACATGTGTCATGCTCCCTGTTTGATAGGTGGTGCGCGCTGGTGCGTGCATGATAAGTACATACAGCAGATCCATTCAGTGCCAAACCAAATGTATTTACGAAGTGCTACCTGTAACTTGGGGGAGACCAAGGGCCCTATCTTACAACCGGCGCTAAGCGGCGCTAACCCAAACGCAAGTATCTTTGCTATCTTATACCCCGCGCAGGGTTTAGCCCCTAGTGCTCACGTCGGTTAAATACCAAGTGATGGTGCGCCCATTAAAAGTGAACTGGGCGTGTTGGTCTTAAGATGAGGTGTGGCCAGTATTATTTTTGGCGTATTGATATCTTGAGCCAGCAGAAAGTGCTTGCGCTAAAACCACCAAAATCCTGGTCTAAAGTCATGTCGCAGTTGTTTACGTGTTATTTTAATGGCACATATACAGTGCCCTCCACTATTATTGGCACCCCTGGTAAAGATGAGTAAGAAGGGTAATAAAAAATTCACCGTTTGGTGAATTAGCTTAATCTCACACTGAAAAAATGAGAAAGATCCAACCTTTAATTGAAGTAAATTTATTCTAAGAAATTGTGCCACAAGTATTGGCACCCCTGCATTTATATAGAGAATGAAGTAATCATTTTTAATATGTGGCTCCATATCAGTTGCATGCCATGACTTCTTGATGTCTGTGACCCAACAACATCAAAATACTCTTGATATCTTATTTTCTGGTACTCTTACAAGCGATATTATAACGTCTCTGCATTTGAATAGATCTCTATGAGAATTGGGGGGTGGGACTAGATTTAGTTGTAAATTTGGCTGGAACAGTATGGAATACATGTTGGTATAATGGCTGTAAGTCATCATGGGTCTGAGGTATCAAACGAGCCTCAAACCATCACTCTGCTGCCAGATAAGCAGTAGATATGGATGGATCACTTTAAGGGTTGTTATTTTGATGTTGTTGGGTCACAGACATCAGGAAGTCATGGCATGCAAAGGATATGCGACCAAATATAAAAAATTATTACTTTATTTTATATATAAATGCAGGGGTGCCAATAATTGGCACACGTGGTTTCGTTAAAAATAATTATTTATTGATGAGGGATTTGTTTTTTCTCATAATAAATTTACTTCAATTAAAAGTTGGATTTTTCTCAGTTTTTCAGTGTGAGATTAAGCTAATTCACCAAACAGTAAAATTTCTATATCCCTTTTTACTCATCTTTACCAGGGGTGCCAATAATAGTGAAGGGCACTGTCAGTGCGTCTACATAGGCATGTGCACAATGCGCGTACACCCTCCTGTCTGTTGCACACAGGGGCGCGCACAAGCATGACTAAAAATATCAAGATTACAATGTGAAATATTATTATTGTGTAGGCTATATCAAAAAAATGCATAATAATAAAAGGGTCCAAAGGTCAAAGACCACATCTGTCCCTCAGCAAAGGGGAATGGCGCATTAAATTGCTTTCAGCCCACTCCATCAACATCCAGGCGATGTGCGATAGTGCGTGTGAGGTTACATGTATACAGACTCACAATTGTCCTGGATCAAGCTATGATTTAGCTTATATTTGCCAGTAGTTTCTGTAATCTTCCGGGGGGACAATCTTCTGTTACGGCACATTGGCTATCCATTAATAACTGCTGATAACACCTATATCAAGCCTAATGCGCAAATTGTCATTTACACCTAATGCGTGAATTGTCATTCAATCGAAAACTCGGGCATTGCAATAGATGGACATTTGAGTTCTGAAAATGTGCTTCAGGTGTCATTAAAATACTGCTCTGCCTACAGCCTGTAAATAGAATGGTTTTGACTGAAAAAAGTTCAAAACCTTGTCCAGGGAATATTACATTTATTGTTTTTCAAATAGCCTAAGCTACAGCGGATGCTGTGCATAAGGTTTTTTCAATAGCCTACGGTTAAAAAACTGCAGATAAATGTCATGTTAACTGAATTTGAACCTTATTCTTCGTCCTTCATATTTTTTTAATTACAGTGACAAGGTTTCCATACTTCCAGCTTATTAAAACCCAGCTGATTTCACTTGTTATTCTATAACTGAAAAAAACTATTTTAAAGAGAACTAAGCGTCTAATTAGAAACGAAAACAAATTTCCAGCACGTTACACAATTAATTCACAATTAATTGTAATGCCATTCTCTGCATGTGCGCTTTAACTTTATGCAGGAGCAGGTCTGTTTCACCTGCTGTAAATCACACATTTCACAGTCTTCCTGTGAAAGTGGATTGTTTTAAAGCATTAATTTACGCTACCAGTAAAACAGGTTGGTCACATTTCCATAAGCAGGAAATTATAAAACAAGGGAAAATATGTGTGAACCTATGGGTTTCCAACCTGACAGCTTTATTATATTTAATGTCACCATTAAGGCAAAATAACGGTATTTATGTTATTAATCAATATTAGAATGCAGGTAATGAACTTCGGATGAAGCTTTAACTTCAACAACTCCATGAGAACCTCCTTATGGAATTGATGCTTGACAATGCTTCATTGCCTAATCAAACAAAATTTGT
Organism: Ilyophis sp. 1 JC-2022; assembly: GCA_022702515.1. Taxonomy (NCBI): domain Eukaryota; kingdom Metazoa; phylum Chordata; class Actinopteri; order Anguilliformes; family Synaphobranchidae; genus Ilyophis; species Ilyophis sp. 1 JC-2022. Next base: position 52,008,542 of record CM040397.1, on the reverse strand, counting down.
TAAACAAGCAGGCTAATTTAGCGTTTTCTAAGGTGAGACAGAAGCTATTGGTAGCTTATTCTCAGCTGACGCAAGTGCTTTTAACAAAATTTAACCGCATATATTTTGTTAAATAACAGCACTGTCGGGAATTACCGGGAACTCATAATGGTTAGTCCTATTCCTTGATCACACTAAAGACGCACGAGCATGTCTGTTTCACCATCATATAAGCAATCCGCCAAGGTGGTAAGGCAGGCTTCTAAAGGGAATGGGATATGACATTTTGATTGGTTTATTGCATGCTCAAGACACAAATTTGCACGTTGCGCTCAAAAAACTACGTCAAACCAGCAAAAGTGGTCTTGGACACGCCCTAAATGCACTTTACACCATGCGTTTAGACAAAGCGCTAAGATCGTCAAGCTAGAGCCGCAGGGGTTTAGAGCAGTAACTTGAATATAAGGATACAAAAACATTCAAATATTTAAAAAAATCCACAGGTAAATTGGGATCCAAATTATTGTGTAATCCAAATTATTTTACAAATTCTTGCTTTGAAACAGTACACAGTGATCAATATTTTCAGCGTAGAAAAAAAGAATTATGTCAGTTCTTACATATTAGTGTGCTTTACTTCTGCCCAAATAAGTAAGTCTGCTCTTACTTTTTAAAATTGTAGATCAGATCTTAATTGATTAACTGGAGTAACTGTGATTAATTGAAATCATCTCACTTGGGTTGCACAACCAAATTGTTTTTTTTATCAAATTCTCCATAAGCCACTGATTCACACCTGCAAAACACCTGTGCTGGGACTTTCCACCCAGCATGAATCAATCTGATGGGTAAAAGTGACACTATTTCACTTGTTGGGCATTCGGGATACTCTTAACCATATCGCCGCTCACATGTGCATTCTGTAATTAGGTAATATTTAGATGCAGACAAGCAGCTGGGTGGCACATGCAACCTCATTGGGCCTTCAAATCTGCAGTATGTTAGAAGGCCCAATGTGGGGATTGAACACCCCTTCTCAAGTTGCCAGTGTGGTGTATTTGAATGAACATTGACTGTATTATTGAAAAAATGTGTGGCACTGCACGCATTGACCTGTTTTATGTTCTGAACCCTGCTTGTTTGACAATCCATCATGGTTACTTACTCCAGCTTAATACGAGAACAAAACCTCCATAGTTTGCATCCGTTTACATACATATGTAAACAGCACAGCTACCCAGCCTTTGATGGAAACAAAGAAGGCCTGGTAAGATGGCCGAGGATCTTTTTTTAAATTCAAGAATAAAAGTCTGGGGAAATTTTACTTATAGTACAGCTAAGCCTACAAGAACTTTCCTTTTATTTGTAAACCGCAGGGGCCTCATTTATAATAAAAAAAATAGACGTCAGCTTTAACTTTCACATAAACACATTTGTTTTAATGGACATAAGCATTATTAATAAAATTGGTTGAGCTTGTTTAAAGTAGCATATATCTGTCGTAGCCTACGTACTTTCCGTCTATAAATCTCAAATTAACTTAAAATTGAATGCACATGAATGAGCTCTGTAATTGCTCCCTGGGGCTAACTGGTCATATACATTTAATAGAATGGCTCTGCAGCTCATCGTCTTGGGCAAAAAAGTCAGTCTTTTCCCTGAACACTCTCTCCCTGCAAAACGCATGGTTTGCCATGTCCTCCAATAAAGCAAGTGCAGCCATGATCGACTGTTAATTGTTTGCTTACAGTAGACTATTTATAGGATACATTAGCATGTCTTTAATGAGCAACACTTTGTAAATCATAATGAATCTCGCATTAACGCCCCAATTTACAAGTTTATACATGTCATACAAGTACAAGTATACAAGTATATAAGGAAGACTTCAAATTCAACAATAAGCCTATCAGTTTCCTAATAAGCCTATCCTTTAAAATGTTGAATTAAACAAATTTTGTATGCTGATAACAACACCAATAATTATCAACACCAATAAGTGTTCACATGCGGCTCTCAAGCCTGCAATACTTCGGCATAACCAGCAGGTTATGTGCGTAGTCATGCGTCAAGTGAAGACCTGACGTGGAGCTACAACCATTTCCACGGTCAAATTAAGTCATGTTGAAATTTTATAAATATCTACTTTGTCGTGATTTTCTATGTACGCCCCACGTAACATCAAATTTGATCTAAAGTAATTTTTACAAATGAGGCCCCAGGTTTATTAGCACTGAAGAATTGTGGCACCTGAGATATCTAGATTTTTTCAGCACTCCATAACGCGCAGAGTACGTTTTTTAATATTTGAAGAACCTTTCAATCTTGTTGAAAAATTACACAAAAAGCATAACCTGCTCTGTGATGGACCTTTCCCACCAACATATACAAGGGCAAGTCATCATGCAAGTCAATGATTGGTTAAAAATAAATTGACAGTTTCAGTGGGATAAAATTGGACTGTGTTTGTACATCGTCATGAGTGATAATTAATGTTGCATAACAGTAGAAAACATAGTGAAAGTCAATTACATTTGATATTTTTCAAAGTATGTATGTTATAATTTGCTTCGATTTTCATTGAAAATACAGCACCCTCAGCCCTTCTATGTCCATGCCTCAAGGGCAACCAGTATATGCACCATCTGGTGTAGTCAGACCAAATAAATACAATGATGCTCATCCCCATCAGATACTGAAATAAATCCTGCTAGACTAGTTGATGTCATTGCAGACATCTATGTTGGGAGTAACGCAAGGTATCTATAATACCTTTTTGCGGTAACGAGTAGTGTATCGCGTTACTGGTTCAATTTCAGTATCGTCGTTACTGTTACTAATCTTGGAAATGGCTCGTTACTCTGGTGTAATTTGTTGCCATTGATCCAAACAAATGTATTTGATCAGAATAAATATAGTATCTACTTTATTCCCTGTTGTTGGCGCCGCTAACTTAAACAAATCCCCGCCCCCTACATACGCTAATGTTTATGTAGCTAGTCCACATGAAAAATGGCAGCAGCTGATTTTGCAAGTAAGACAGCTGCTAGCTAGTTGGATTAGCTAACATGGCTAAATACTAATTAGCCTATCAATCGCTTTGTTTGTTTTTTATAAAAAGCCACTCTTGCAGGAAATTGTGTCAAGCAGCTTGGATCAGACCTGGGCCGAACTTTGTGAAACCAATGAAATGGAGCTAAACTAGACTACCCTACAGTAAAGTGCTTAGAGATGCATTGTAGCCTACTGTCAAGTCTGCAGACACTTTTCGGAGGTGCATACAGAGTTCGGGTTCATTAGAAAATAGGATTTAAATGGAAGTATTTTAGACATGCTTGTTCAAAACACAATAACAGCAAACAGCAGCACGTAGCACTTGTCACGTCAGTGCTGGGACAGTAACGTTTTAATCAACGTTTCAAGACATTTCAATCAGACATTTCAAGAACCGCCAGCATGTGAAAGTGGTAGTAACATCATATGATGTAAGCAGATATTCTACTTCGAAGACACAGGGAAACGGGAGTGGCACTTAACAATGGGAACTTTATAGAAATATTCAGGAATAAGTTATTCTCCTTGGACAAATCTGCTTCTTTGTCATGAAATCACACGCTAATTCAAACCCATAAAATGTAGGCCAAAGTTTGAATACTGTGCTTATATTGTGTGTTTTTTATGATTTTTTTTGTGTCCGCCATGGTAAGATATAGGTAATTATGTGTTCAACTTCATTTTTGTTGAAGATTAAGCCCTATTCGGACAGGATAAGTTTTCAGGACAATGGGCCTCATTCAAGAAATGTGAGCAGAACAAATTTGTACGTCTCGTTAGTATTTGCAATTTTGCCGGTATGTTGGTATTCATCAACATTTTCATATCTGAGATTTGTTAGTACCTCCAAACAAAATTTACACCTTCTCCGGAGCAGACGTACCTCATTCGTAAATTCTGAATGCCGGTAAATGTAGTGATAATTAGAATATAATTTTTTTTACATTTTCTGTTAAATTCACAAGACTAAATGTAACCTTTGAAATACACATTGCAAACGTAATAAATTATGATTTACTTTCCATTACGCTTATTAATCAATTGTAGTCTATGGCGCTGTTTAATTAGACCTATAACTTAGGCTAATGAATGCTGGAGTAGCCTACAATTTTTTCTAAATTTAAATTCTAAATGACATTACATAGGCTATGCTAATTAAAACACACATTTAACCAATGAACGAAATTAGCTTTAAAGTGGCTTACATATCTGTCGGCAGGGTTGCAATTGTGGTCAACAGCTTAATTCAGCTAATGCCACTGTACATCCAGTTCCCCTACAAGATGCAAAGCCAGGTGGAGGTAAAGCGGGGTGAAATTGCCAACCTGTCCAATGTTATCGGTGCCATAGACTGCACAGTGCATGTTTTTATTGAAAAGTCAGTGAAACGCCGTCTTGCGTTCAAGTTTTTTAACCGGTTAGAATGTAGCGGCAGGCTATAAACCTGAGGCTCCCGGTTAAACCTGAGCTGTGTGGGACATGTGCATCAATGTGACCGCAATTAGAACGCGCCAGAGAGATTCTAAAATATAGTAGCCCATGTGATTACCCGAATTCAAACCACAACTCCCATGAACAGAACCCCAAAAGAATTACAAAATGAATAACGTTTAATTTATTTCCACTCTGCGATAAAGCAATGTGCTCGTATTGATGGTACATGTTATCTCCTGCTAGGCCTTTACTTTACCAGTTCATGACGCTGGCATCGACAATATTAAACAATGTTTTTTTCTTGATTTAAAATCTGCTAATAAAACTTTGATTTCAGTGTCAGAATAATTATTTCCTTTGCTTTTTCTGGGCTATTCTGACTAGGCATGGACCTTTAAATGGAAGTGACAGCCTCCATATAAGGCAATTCATGGGCGTGGATTTATGCTAATCACAAAATAGCGTGGACGCGCATCGTACATGAATACGAAAAAATCTACCTTTTCCACAAGGTTTGATGAATCCGGCGTAAATTTTTCATAGCAAAACTCTCTTCGGACATAAATGTACGCGTATATTTAGGAACGCTTCATGAATGAGGCCCAATGTCTGTAAAGTAATTGTTATTGGACGTCTGTAATGTTAATGCCGAATCAGACAGGATAAAGTATCTCCGTAATCACTATCTAGAAATGGAGAGATGGGAGTGTCTACTCCATTTTGTCATCACACCAAAAATAGTCCATGCATCCCATCTTCACTGCAAACTGATTGCTCCTGGTTCTGGCAGAAAAGCGCTGCCAGGGACCAAGTGAGAAAGATGCAAGCGCTCAAAAATAAATAAATAAATAACTAAATAATATGTGTCATGAACGTCTCGCAACTTTTGAGCTTCTCACAACTTTGTCTAGTCATATTAGGAGCCAGATTACATGTTCTGGTTTATATTATCCAATAAATTTTATTATATAGAAAAGATAGAGAAGGGATTTTAGTGTTTGATTATTTGGGGACAACGTTGTTGTAGGGGTGTTTTCATGCAAACTATTGCATTACGGTTTGTCATAGGCTGTTTCTTGGAGTGCGTATTTGATAATAAATAAAAAAAATTGCTAATTAAACAATTAAAAAGTTCCTTGCCATAGCAGCCAGTTAGCCCCTTATGGGTCACAAGAATGTGGGGGCACAAAGATGGAATGAAGGGGAGCTTTTTAAAGCTGTCCATGTCTAACATCTTTCTTAGTAATTATGAAATAAAGGTGCTGAATTGCCCTTCCTTCTAACTTAATCTTTCCATAGTGCCATGCTCTTATGACCACTGCATTGAAGAGGTACAAACACATATTAGAACTTCAAACTTAATATCTTCAAACTTAATATGATTTCCACAGGTCAAAACGGTGATGATGGATAACCCAAGTACCTGTCTTCTTTGCACATGCTCTGTATAACCAAAGAGAATGGCGATGATGAAATGGAGGGAAGTCTGCATCCTGTCCCTCTGATCTTGAAAATAATTTTTTTCCCCAGGATGAAAGGTTCTTTGTTCTTGCACAATTTACCATCAAAGACTGCCTTAAATCTGCTGACTACCCGATTGGATACTGAAAGGTCTTTCTCACACAGACACACTTAGCTATGGGGCTCTTTTCAATGGATGGAAATCCAACAGCAGGAAGAGCGGGAGGTGTCGAAACAGGGAGAGGAAGTGTGCCACAGTAATTAGTGCATGAATAGGACCGGCTTTCTACAAAGCAAAGAGGGCGAGCGAGAGAATTAATTGCCAATGTAAATGGAGCCGTGGGCACAGTGGATGGAGACCAGCAGATGGTTACCCAGACAATACAGCCATTTCTGACATGACTCATTCTCTCTCCAGCCCCTCCACGTGAACCCTCTGAAATTACCATGTGAATGGGCCCCTCTGCCGGTAAACTCCTTCATGGATTACAAATAATACGCTCTCCATCACTGTTGCGAGATTATGCAGTTTAGTAGGATGACAGAAGGGGAAAGGGGTTCTTTTTGAAGCCCTCTCCTGCTCACCGATCATATAGGCACCCTAAGGTGGCTGTGAGGGGACACGGTGGGGATGATGGTGAGTCAATGATCCCCATCCCCCACACAAATGCTGTTTATTTCAATGTGCCTCCTGCTGCCAAAAGGCACAGTTCTAAAAGGGGCGTCCTCAGGAGCTCAGCCCGTAATGGATTTCATTTTTACACCTTGCATCAAAGCTGTTCGCATCTCTGCAATCCACACACAGAACTCCTCTATCCTGAAAATGAAACCTAGCTCCCAACCCAAACCACCCATGCTTTTGTTGGTCTTTTAACAATGGGAACATAAAGACACTGGAACTCTTTCGCTTCACTTGTCAGGCTCATAAACGTATAATAACGCCGGCCGATCAGGTTGACGCATGTGAAGTGAGCTCATCCATTTTACATGATGTACTTTGCTCATGAACAAATGTTCAGTTATTACTTCAGACGAAACATGGTCTTGTGTAGGTGGAACTTTAATTTGAGGCAGGGATTCAAGCCAACTCCAACTGGTTGCTGCTCAATATGTCAAACTGTTACTTCCCTTCCCAGATTTTGTGGAGACATTGCAGGTTAATTTTTTATGCAGTGTATTACTTTCCCCACTTACACACAACAAGCAAACAGGGTCATTGTTCATGGCAAGAAACATATTGCTGGTCCAAAGTGAAATTTACTAATTATTTTTTCACATCTAAATTTAAACTTCTATCCGCAGTATAAAATTATTTTGTTTTCGCATTACATGTGGACTATTCTAGCCTCAGATCTGCAATCTCAGCATCCATACTAACCCTGGCAATACCCAACTATATCAGGGGTAGGAATCCACACTAACCCTGGCAGCCTACAACTATATCAGGGTTAGAAATCCAAACTAACCCTGGGACCATCCAACTGTATCAGTGGTAGGAAGTCACACTAACCCTTGGACTATCCAATTGTATCAGGGTCAGAAATTCACACTACCTCTGCCATTATCCAATTGTAACAGGGGCAGGAATCCACATTAACTCTGGCAGCCTACAACTATATCAGGGTTAGAAATCCACACTAACCTTGTGACTATCCAACTGTATCAGGGGCAGGAAGTCACAGAACAGTCTAGCAACAGAGGGCCATTGTTGGGCACTGCGTCCAAACTCCTCTGCAGAATTTGAAATGACCCATTGTTAAGAGAACAATCCTCATTCACACAGGAAGAAAACACAATGGCTGCTAAAAATGGCTGCCTTCAATGGGGTCTTTCTGACAGCTGTGAGGGTGGTTGGAGAAAAGCAATGCAGAGGAGTAAGGCCAGACTATTTCAGAACATGGTTTGAGTGTTCCTGAGGCAAGGGTGGATGGGGGGGGTGTTAAGAGTGGGGGGGGGAGGGCAAAGGGTCAGCATATATATCCAAAATTCTACTTTCTATTAGAATTAGTTCTATTAACCAAGGGTCTTTAGTGTTTCACAATCCTAAAACCGAATAAAAGGCATGAAGCCGTAGAAAACAAAAATTTTGGGACAAATGGGACATTCATATAGTGTATCAGTAGTAGCGCACAGGAAACAGTAGTAATTTTTCCTGACAAAATTGGGGAACGAGTTGATATGCAGAACATACATATGATATGAACACGTCACTGAACTATGTTTTTTTTTGGTTAGCCTGCACACATGATGATTACAAACTCAAATCTATAATATCTACTCTCAGTAATCATGGGTAATTATTATTTTAAAATCTTCCCTTCTTTCGAATACCCAATCATACGTATATGTATCAGCGCTCATTGGGCCTCGTTCATGAAACGTAAAACCATGAATGAGGCCCGTGATTGCACGTAAATAATTTGTATTACCTGCTCAGGACAACACGTAGCCCACTGCATCTGTAAAGTCAAGATGCCACTAAATGTAGCTTCTGAATGTCAATTAGAATAGGCTTGTGAATTTCATTTTATTTTCAGTTAAATTCACAAGACTAAATGTAGCCTTTTATGTACACAATGCAAACGTAATAATTACGACTGTAAAAAGCAAGCATTTTAGATTCAGCCTATTGATCAATTGTAGGCTATGAATGTATTTAATTAGACCCAATGCTCCCAGTAGGCTACACTTTTTCTGAATTGATTAAATTTAAATGTTATATGATGTTAAATATGCTAATTAAAACACACATTTAACCATTGAACGCAAGTTGCTATAAAAGGACTTACAGGTCTGTATAGCCAGCGTTGCAATGGCTGACCTTGTGCTGTTGGGGGAGTTGGCTGCTTAGGAGAGAACCAAACGCATCTTTAGAATCGCGCAAAAGCTATATTTCTTGGCTGAGAGTGATGTATGGCTGGTTAGTCGTTTTCGGGTTATTATGAAATTGCCAACCTGCCAAATGTTATTGGTGCCGTAACTGTACTGCACAAACGTAGCCTCAAGGCTCCATCCGAAGATACATTTGCAAAATATGCATAGAAAGGGCTGTCACATCTGCGCGGCTCATATGTCATGCAAAATGTATTGCTCAACGTCCAGGCCCGGTTGCCTGGTGGGACCATAGATGGGTGGGACCCACAACAGCTTCAGTTGGCACTTGTTTGCAGAACACTGCGTTGAGAGATTGTGTAGCTATGTCAAATTGCCATTTACTGTGTCTGAGTATAGATTCCTAACTATGACTTTCCATCACTAGGGGATGATGTATTTCAAACCACCTCTCACACGTACAGAACACCAACAAAATGACAAAATTAATCAATTAAGTATTTTATTTATTTCCAGGCTGAGTGAAAGACTGCAGCCTAGTGCTTGGCAGATGGAGGCAATGCACTTATCCGATGCAGATAGGCTTCAACTTTTACAGCTCGTGTGCCGGGAAATTCTGCATTTCCTGCATGTTACATCCTACCTGGGGCCACACGTATAAAACTCTGAGTAAAAGAATGCATAAAAGAACGCTCAGGGTGAAAGTCGAAAATCTGCTTAAAAAAAGTTTAGTATTTTCAACCTCTCCCTTTCACTCACTATGTTGCCATACAGTATCACACTGACGCCAAACATTGCGTACATATAGAGTCCAGCGTGTGCAGAGGTACGCAGATTCTCAGTACGTGTTATTTTATACATCTGAATTTCTACATGGAAACTCTCTTATGCGGATTTCTGAGGGCATTTTTATGCTCCGCACTCTTTATACATGTGGCCCCAGATCTCTTTACTTTACCACGTAGGATACTTTTCTATTTACTCTATGACACTGTAACAGACAAGTCTAAACAAATTTTTTTTTTTTGATTGAACATCTGCTAATAAAACCTAGATTTCAGTGTTGGAATAATTCTTTCTTTTGCCTTTTCTGGGCCATTCTGACTTTGTATGGACTTGTAAATAGAAGTGGCGACCGCCACTTAAGGCAAATCATGGGCGTGGATTTGTGCGAATCACAAAATAACGTGAATGTGCTTGTCATTTACGATTAATCGGCATGTATCAACATACGTACGTACGTGAATACCAATTTCCCACACGGTTTGATATATCCTGTGTGAATTTTTCCTACCAACTCGTTTCGTACATAAATGTACATGCATATTTAGGAATGCTTCATGAATGAGGCCCATTGATGCAACCTTTGCTATGCATTTGGAAGAGCAGACAAGGATGGGCTTTCTTCAAAAGCTTGTGATGTCAACTGCCTCTTCTCATCACACCAGTTTACAAGTTGAGCTTGCACAGACCTGGGCCGGAGAAAGACACGTCACATGTAGCTCAACAGGTGGAATTGTGGGCGCCTGAACTACCAGCGGGGGTCACTAGCAAGTAGTGAGAGACTGCAATCCTGGCCAACTGAAACAAATTCCTGGGCAAGACTACAGCCTATTGTGCAACCATAAGCTAAAACAACGCCTTAACAAGATGAGCACCCATCAGAACCCTGGAGGGTCATTTTGATTTATTTATGTATTTTTCCCCAGTATATTTCTGGGGTGATTTTCATAATAGCTTCACTCCTCAACACTCCCCTCTTCCACCTCTTCAACCGTGGAGATGACTTTACCATCATTGAGGCAAACCAGTTCAGAGCTGTGCAATAGATCCAGGGTAGTCAAGGTAGTCAAGGTAGTCAAAAGTGCAATAACACTTTTTGAGCTTATTAAACCTTCAACCAGGTATTATGCAGCTAGTTAATGCCCTTACCAAAAATTTACATTAATTATTTAGGTGAACTATTTATTATTTAAACAAAGTTATATGCATGCCACTTGAGAAAGATTCTTGCTTGATCTATGTTAATATGCCTTTAATCTGCTCTATTTTCCAGTGATTGAGCTGTATTTCCATGAGTTAAGGGATACATTGGAATTTAGCCAAAGACAATAACCATCACGTCTGGGGTAAAAACTATGAACATTAGCCACTTGGAACCAGGTGGGCTAGATTTTTAGTATGGAAATTATACTGTAATATTACTGCTATTCATTGTGTAATGAGATTAAAACCATCTTCTCCTGTGGATTTAATTAGAGAACTAAACTAACAAACATTCTTCTGTACAATGGAGCTCCCACCAGGGGCTTTATTTATAAAAAGTGTTTTAGATCAAATTTGATCTTAAGTGTGGCGTACGTAGAAAATCATGACAAAGTAGCGATTTATAAAATTTCAACGTGACTCCATTTGACCACTTGATGTACGCGCATTACCTGCTGGTTATGCCGAAGTATTGCAGGTTTGAGAGCCGCACATGAACGCTTATTGGTGTTCAAAACGATCGGTGTTATCAGCCTACAAAATTAGTTTAATTCTAAATTTGAAAGGAAACTGCTTATTATTTAATTTTAAGTCTTCCTTACATTATATACCATTATTGCATGACATGTGTGGTATAATGGTTAAGGAACTGGGTTTGTAACCGAAAGGTTGCCGGTTCGATTCCCAGGTCGGACACTGCCGTTGTACCCTTGAGCAAGGTACTTCACCTGCATTGCTTCAGTATATATCCAGCTGTATCAATGGATACTATGTATAAATGCAAAAGAAATGATGTGTAAGTCGCTCTGGATAAGAGCGTCTGCTAAATGCCTATAATATAATATATAATATATGTAGAAACTTGTAAATTGGGGCGTGGTGAATGCGAGATTCATTATGATTCACAAAGTGTTGCTCATTAAAGACATGCTAACGTATCCTATAAATAGTCTACTGAAAGCAAATAATTAACACTCAACCATGGCTACATTAGCTTTATCATAGGGCGAAATTACAGAGCTCATTCACATTTGCTCAATTTTAAGTTCTTCTGAGATTTGTAGACAGAATGTACGCTATTTTAAACAAGCGCAGCCAATTTTATAAATAATCCTTACGTCCAATTAAAGAAATGTGCTTACGTGAAAGTTAAAGATGAGTACTTTTTTTCAAACGAGGCACCTGAAGCAGTGGTGCATCCAAACAGCCCAGATTGGACCATGCCAGCGAGGACTGTGGCCAGTGGGTATGGTGGTGTGATGCATAATTAAGTCTTGCTGCTACTTAGTGAAATGTACTTTTTTCCATCACATTTAAATGTGAACCTGTATGCAAGGATAAGGGTTTCAGTTCGCTATCCTGTACCTGAATGCTCTCCATTGCCATTGGCACGTGTCAGCGGATGCAGTTGTCTGCTGTGGTAGCTATCTAGGTTTCGCTGGAGTGCAGGGCTTAAAATAAGCGGTCAGCTTTTGGATAATACACTTGAGCCCTCGCCCTCCCAAACTGACAATGTTGCAGTTTGGCACTTGAGCAAAAATAAGGGGAAAACAATTCTGTAGCACACTTTGCTTTACCTGTGCTTTGAGTGACAAGTATATTCGCCAAGTTGACAGTCCATCATAATCCTACAAAGATGAAAACTGGTGGACAGCCAGGGAAGGAAACACAGAGGTACTGACAAGTGATCTAAAGTCATAAAAAATGTAAAGCGAGAGAGTAGTATGGTGAGGACACACTCATTCATTTAGAATACACTCGCTTGATCATCAGACACAACATTTCTGTGACTGGTCAACCTAAAGCTAAAAATTGAACAGTCAATATGATGAATCAAACAATTGTGACCAGGTGCAGTAAGAGGAAACGAAGCTGCTGAGTAAGCCTTAGTTTATACCGTGCAGTATGAACACAGCAGGAATATGTTGCTCGATGCTCATGGTATGTACAGTTGTGTTAAAAACAATAGCAGTACAACATCAGTAACCTGATGAACCACTGTTATTAGTAATAGTGAGATTTCTGCATGGCAAATAATTTACTTGTAGATGTAGTAGTGTAATAGAAAAACAACAGACCCAAGTGTCATGACATGCACGCTGCTTCTTCTGAGTAATTGACTCATTCATTGAAAGGGGCGTGTTCAAAATAATAGCAGTGTAGAGTTTAATTAGAGAATTCATTCATTCTGTGAAATAACAGGTGTCATTAATTGTCCTTTATTAAGGAAGAAGGGAAGCGAATGTTTCACACATTGTTATAAAATATATTTCCTTCTGAATTGCTAAGTAAAATTGGCCGTTCCAAACATTGTTCGGAGGGACAATGTAATTTCATTAAAAAGTTGATTGGAAAGGGGAAAGCTTATAAAGAAGTCCAGCAAATGATAGGATGCTCAGCTAAAAAGATCTCAAATGCTTTAAAATGGCAACAAAAACCAGAAACACGTGGAAGAAAACGAGCAACTACTGTTAAAACGGATCGAAGAATAGTCAGAATGGCAAAGATTCAGCCAATCATCACCTCCAGAAAGATCAAAGATGATCTAAAATTACCTGTAAGTGCTGTTACAGTCAGAAGACGTTTGATCAAAGCTAAGCTATCAGCAAGAAGCCCCCGTAAAGCGCCATTGTTGAAAAAACGGCATGTGCAAAATCGGTTAAAATTTGCCAAGGAACGCATCGATTGGCCCAAAGAGAAATGGCGTAACATTCTGTGGACTGATGAGAGTAAAATTGTTCTTTTCGGGTCTAGTGGTCGTCAACAGTACCTCAGACGACCCCCGGGTACTGAATTCAAGCCACAGTACACTGTGAAGACAGTGAAGCATGGTGGCGCAAAAATCATGGTATGGGAACATTACGGTGTTGGGCCTATTTATCGTATACCAGGGATCACGGATCAGTTTGAATACATCAAAATACTTGAAGAGATTATGTTGCCATATGCCGAAGAGGAAATGCCCCTGAAATAGGTGTTTCAACAAGACAACGACCCCAAACACACGAGTAAGTGAGCAACATCTTGGTTCCAGACAAAAAGGATTGAGGTAATGGAGTGGCCAGCTCAATCCCCCGACCTCAACCCCATTGAAAACTTGTGGGGTGACATTAAAAATGCAGTTTCTGAAGCAAAACCCAAAAATTCACAGGAACTGTGGAATGTAGTTCGTTCATCCTGGGCTGAAACACCTGTTTCTAGGTGCCAGAAGTTGGTTGACTTAGTGCAACGCAGATGCGCAGCAGTTATCAAAAACAATGGTTATTTAACTAAATATTAGTTCAGTCATTTAAAGTGAAGTTAAATCTTGAAAAATTTCTTCAGTTTATACAGTAAGTGTTTGAGTTTGAAGAGAAAAATGTCGACACTGCTATTTATTTATTTTTTAACAGATTAATATTCCTTTTCTTTGCTTCCTGTAAAAGAATAACGCAGACTTGATAAAATTTGTTAATGCTTTGATTTGGAATTGAACGTGTAATGTTTCCACTACATTTGAAATATGGAACTAAAAGCTATTAAAAAATATTTGCACTTTATTCACTTTTTTTAACGCACTGCTATTTATTTGAACACCACTGTATATGCAGCAGAAAGTATAATAATACGTAGTTCATTGTATATACAGTATATCACAGCTCAACAGAAGGATGGATACATAATTCATAGTGTGAATTATTTGTAGCTCACAGGAGGTATGAACATATAGTTCATAGCCAATGGAGGACACACAATTAGAAGAAGCCATTTCCACCATTTTGATCTTTTGTCTGAAAGTGATGATTTAATCATTGTAATTTATTTACTTTTGTTTTGTTGTGTTGGAGGGGGCGGGGGGTAGTTCCTGTATTCATGAATTTAAACTTTACATTTAAAGAGAATAAAAGGCTGTGCAACGCGTATAAAGATGAGTGGTTTATTAGCAATGTAACAATGCAGGACAGGGTCTCTACTCCTCGACCAGCGGAGGTGGGGAGAGTTTGAGCTGGAAGTTTTCTCTGTGGAATATGCTCCCAGAGCCGGGCTGTGAAGGGTTCAGTAGGCTGGGCTTCTCATTACCACGGGAATGGGAGAGTTCGGTGAGGATCGCCAACTGGAAAACAGTAAAACAGAGAAACCAATGACACGTTAACAGCAGGGACACACAACAATACATGGTGCCACAGCTGAATACAATATACAATCATGTCAATCGAAAATGAACAATGATTACATTTCATTAAGTTTATATTTGTGCATAGGCGATGTAGGATGGGTTACATAATGTGTTAAGGAGATAACAAGCCGAGACGTTTTTTTTATAATGTGAATGCGGAAGCTGGGTTTGTTCCGACATGTCTTGTTCACCAAGATAATTGCATATTTTAATAAGATACTGTTGCAAGGTCTCAGAGTGATGTGGACAGTATGATTCGTTTTGATATAGCTTCATTCCAAAGGCAGAGAAATGCATGTGTCCCATTAAGTAATTCATGCATACAGTGCACTCCAAAAGTGTTAGGACAGTGACAGATTTTTTTGTTGTTGTTTTGGCTCTGTACTCCAGCACATTGGATTTAAAATGGAACTGTGACTATGAGGTTAAAGTACAGACTTTCAGCTTTGAGGGTTTTGGAGTGCGCTGTATATTTAACTATTAACAACAGATCCTGGAATAGGGTTATCAAACCCAAGTCCTGGAGACCTGCAATGTCTTCAAGATTTGTGCTTTCCTTTCAATCAGCAGTTAAGTTAGTCTTTGGAAACAAGGTGTGTTGACGCTTTAGCCAATCTGTGACATAAATGAAATAATTTTTTCACTGACTAGAAAAGGGTATAGATTAAAAGCCAAACATTTAATTCTGTCACAATGTGAATGAGGTAGAGCCTCTTGACTGCCAATTTCCTATCAATCTGACACTGAGCCTCAAGGGCAGCGAGCCACCATAGGTCTACTCAACATTAAACAGGTACAATACACTGCTCAATTCTGGATACCTAAAGTGCAGTTTCGGCTCAACATAAAACGCCTACATTACAGTGTCTATTTTATTTAGAATAGCTATATTATTCAATCTGCTGAACACAGTGGACAGTGGAAAAGGGTTCACAGTGAGTGCTGGTCTCTTAAAGAAGATTGTGCTTCACAGTAAGAATGCTGGCCTGTAAAAGAGATTGTGCTTCACAGTGAAAGCGTTGGTCTGTAAAAAGAGATTGTGCTTCACAGTGAGAGCGCTGGTCTGTAAAAGGAGATTGTGCTTCACAATACGAGCACTGGTCTCTGAACACACTCTCCAGAGGGCAGAACAGAGAGCTCAGAGGCCTTGGACAATGTGCAGCTCCCAACAAACACGTGCTAACTATCAAATCGGTTGCCTGCACATACATGTACATCAGTTGCAATAAAAAATTTAAATACAACAACCCGATGCAGAAAACAGCCCAGAGGCGGATTTCTAAGTTGTTTCTAACCGTTTCTAAGTTGAGAGACGTGTCATACTGCGTTTGTGGCTCTGTTAAATCAACCCAAAGGGCTTGGAATGAGTCATGCTGTCCCTGTCCCATTAGGGTACATCTCTAAGACCTGGGAGATTAACAGGGACAAGGCTATTCTCTGTTCCTCTTTCAGTCGTACTCCTCCATCTTCTCTCTTTCCTCTCCGCGTCTCCTCACGCCGTCAATATTGTTTTTGCTTCTCCTTTCCTTTCAGTCCAGATTCTACTTGTTGGCATATGTATCTCTTCTCTATTCTGGGAAACGGGTTGAGGGGACAGCAAGTTCTTAAAAAAACAGGGTCTAACTGAGCGCTCAGTCATGTGCTGTATGCTCCGTATGATGAGAGCATGTGATTATGGAGCACCAAGCAACCAGAACGAACCAACGTGGCAGAATTCCTCAAGTGATAAACTTGCCTGTTAAAATGACTAGCACTCTCCCGCATGCACAAAATATTAAATTGCCTTAATCAACAATATTTCTGCTAGAAGAACAGTGGATTGTGCTTTGGGGAGGGGAGGGGAGGGGGAGGAGGGGGTCTTGGGAGCTCTTTCATAAATTGGCATCAGGCCTGTTGTTGTGAGTCCTGTTTTTTGTCAGCCGTACAATGTTTGATGTCATTATCTGACAACTTTCCGCAGGGAGAAGTTTCTCATTATTGCAGCGCAACATGCATCTCTAGCACAGTACAGTAAGCACAGACTCGCAGACCCACAGGAGGAGTTAAGGCATCAGGAGCGTTGGCACCTGACACGAGGACAGCTCTCACAGGTCTTCTGTGCTGTGGCAAGATGTGCTGCCGACTACTCCCAGGTGGCAGAGTCTGTAAAAGCCCAGCCCTACAGCCAAGTCCTTGCTAGTTTGAGTGCAATGTGAATGGCCATGAACAAGTGGAATTCTGCAGAGGAAAAAACTATGTGCTTTGCCCTGCTGGGGCTGGGTAGGCTCATGTTCTCATGATCCCATAGGTTATCTCTGCATAAGCACAGTCTAGCTATTATTATTATTGCAATAAACCACCCCAAGATTGATGTATTTTTATTTACATTTTTTAAAAAGTGAAATTCCCCCCCTGGATATATCAAGTGTTGTTTAGTTGGAGGCACTCTTGCTGAGAGGACAGAAACAGACTGACCTCTCTCTCACTATACACTGTACCCTAAGCCTAGTCTCTTTCATGTACACTGCACCCTAACCCCTCTCTTTCTTACATGTACACTGCACCCTAACTCCTTTCTTTCTCACATGCACACTGCACCCTAACCCCCCTCTCACACACATGCACACTGCACCCTAACCTCTCTCCCTGACATGCACATTGCACCCTAAGCCCTCTTCTCACTTGCACACTGCACCCTAAACCCTCTCTCTCACATGTAGACTGCACCCTAAGCCCTCTTCTCACTTGTACACTGCACCCTAAACCCTCTCTCTTGCTTGTACACTGCATCCTAAACCCTCTCTCTTGCTTGTACACTGCACCCGAAATCCTCTCTCTCACGTGTACAGTGCACCCTAAACCCTATCTCTCACATGCACAGTGTACCCTAAACCCTCTCTCTCGCGTGTACAGTGCACCCTAAACCCTATCTCCAGCTGGCTTTTCTCAGCTGCAGAGGAAGTTCACATTAACAGTATGTTTTCCGTTGATTTTACCGATTTATTTTTCCTCTGAATCAATTTATATTTTAATTAAAATCCCAGAGAATTAGGCCTTAGATTGGAATGTATTAATTAATCGAGAAAGATCCGCTGGGCTCAGCTGGCGGAATTGCTTCTGCTTTTGTCCCATAAACCTAATTAAATTCTCTTTGCCTGGAATCAGCATCTCTCCTAGGGCTGCGTCCAGAAGACGGTTTAAAGATAACCACACTCAGCCCCCGGGCTTGATAAAGCTCATCCCTTCTAAGAACAGTTTCAATACCTCTTTGTGTCCTGCCTTTGTAGCTGGAAAGGCAATTAAGTTATCACTGAAGTCTGGAAACCCACAGGCCCTCACCTGAAATTTAAAAAGCCTCATTGCATGGATATATGAACCGGAGGGAGGAAATAAACAAGGCCGACTCCATCAGAGGGGCAGGGTACGTAACAACACATGGCGTGCACTTGCAAGCCCAACTTCCCCTTTCATTCGACATAGCAACACACGGTTTCACAGAGAGTGCCTTGGTTTTTTTTAACCAAAAGTCCAAACGGCGAGCAGATATGTGACATTCTACGTGAATGCACAATCAATCAAAGTGAATTTTGTATTTTTGGCCCGATAGGTGCCATGTTTAAGACTCTGTAATCCTTTAACTGCGTGTTGTACTCGTATAAATATGATAGTGTTCTAAATTATGAGATAATGATTCTGAATATTATTTTTGTAAAAAAAATTATTAATTTTGAAACGTATAGCCTAAATATAAATATTTAGTGCCATTATTTATTTATAAATATAAATAGTGCCATTTTAAAATATTGTGATACCTTAGCGGGGCTCTACCCCAATGACAATGTGAGATGTGAGATGTGCATATGCAGAAGCGCAAGCTGAACATTTTAATTAATTAATTAATGTTACATTTCCCAAAACAAAAAGACCATAATGGTGGTCGCGCTCAAACTGGCGAACTAACAAAAAAAGACACTGACTCTCCGAATGCCACGAAAAAGCCATCTTGTTTTGACTACCTGTTCACTTTCTCACCTGGTTCTCTGTCACAAACTCCGTGTTTTAACTTTATTGGTAGAAGATTTGTGACAACTCTGCTGAACACAGAGTTTCTAAGTGTCACTATTAACAAGCAACCCTACAGCCCTGCTCACTCAAATGCAAAATAAACGTTAAATTATTGTCTCATTATACCACGTATTCTACTATAATTATCTGCTACTAAATATGAAATAAATATACAATCCTACCATTGGTTTTATACATAGAGATGTTCCTTTCAAAATTCAGTGTTCATTTAGGGCCAGATTCAGAGTTGGAAATGGAATGTACAAATGGAAATTGTTTGATAACAGGAGTACAATCCACTGAATAGCTTAGCTAGTTAGGGCACAGGGGAAATCATTTTAGGGTGCAATCTGTGCGCAAGTGGCTTAAGCTATTTGTGATTCAGACATTTGACTTATCCGCTGTTTTAAGCGTCTCTCCGGTACATACATGGCATTAGATTTAATAATTTTTTCACTTCGCTTTGTTCGGAAAAAAAGGTTTATGTCTAGCGCCTCCAATAGATAATTATGACAAATACAGCCTCTTTCACAATAATGGATATTAGAATGAGCGTATGTTCTTTGAAAATAAGAATGATAATTGGTCTTATTTTAATTTCCCTAACCTACTTGCAATTATCAAAGAGCTGTCATAAAAAAATATATATGTTAAAGTAGGCTATGATTGACCATTTGGTATATCATACCAGACCAATATTAGATGGATTAATTGATAGACAGTGTCTGGATCATATTTGCTTTGACAGAGAGACGATTTGTGTCAGCACAGCTTCTCCAAAATTATTAAGTTGAAGACGTTGCATATAGGCTATTGTGTTCAATGTAGGGTACATACCTTTATTAGGTAAATAGTTAAAAAAATTATATTTTTAAATCTATATTTTTCAGTAAATCCAATGATTTAGTTGTTTAGGCTACTTAATAATATTGCGTTCAACCACTGTCCAGTGATTATTTCTTTTGATTATGTGATGGGTATATTCAAGTCCGGCCCTTATTGTCTAATCCCTTTGAGAAATATACAACCCTTTATACCACTATTATACAATCTGAAACGTCGACTCGTAATACCCCCCATGCCCTGCAAGGCTGTCTCATTCATTACAGTTAATTCTGGTTTAATTGTGGCAGATAAATGTAAATATTTCCTTGGAGTCATATTTCCTAGGCTAATACTTACAGTAATTCTGAAATTCTGGAAAACAAACTACATTACACTACATTGTTTCTTGCTGCCGCTGTTGGTAGTCAATCTACCAGCCCTCACACTATGGTGAACTCCAAGGGGTTTAAATAGCTTTTTAGAAAAGAATGGCGAAATATTTTCAGGGGGGTTGAGATGAAAGACAGAAGCCCCCCCCCCCCCCCAAATAGTGTCTAGAATCGCCCCTGCCGCCTTCCCACATACAAAGATAAAATGGGCTGTAGCTCAATAAGTACCACAGTTTTTCACTGTAACATACTCAAACTGTTTATACAATACAGCTTATAGAACAACAAGTAAAAAAATTAGCAAGGTCAAAAATGGTACTAAATACTTTAATTTTCTATGTTTCATTTAGAGGTCAGCAGAGTAGGGAACAGAGAAGAAAGCTGTGCTCTAGAAAAAGCCTTTTCACACATGCAGCCTTAGTTAATACGGCTAAGTTCATACAGCCGTGTTACGTGCTCTGTGTGTGAAAGCGGCTAAAGAGGGCATAAGGGACCAGACTGGTCTCATGACCGTCTGCAGATACTTCCCCAGGCAAGAATCAAACACTAAGCAGAACCAGCAAAGTTAGGGTAAATGACCTTGCATTTTGGACACAACTATTGTGCAACTTTTTACTTTTTTACATCAGGAAATCATTTAACTGAAATACACCAGTTTCTACTCCAAGCTGCACATATTCAAGCAGGTCAAGAAACATATAAACAGCTGCCCAGATTCACTGTTAAAATGCTAGTATGACAGCAAACAAACAAAAATGTGTCACATAGATCAGCTCAGATACCAAAGAATTCAGTAAACACACACACACACACACACACATGCACACATGTACGCACACACACAAAAGCAAACAATAAAACAACACAAGCACACATCCATCACATTTACTACTACACAACACGTAGTAAACCTGTAATATTCTGTTCTAATGTGAGATAGTCATACATAACCACATAAAATGTAAATGTTATATATCAACAAACAGGATGACATATGATAAACTGTGTGTGTACTACAAGTATGCCCCTCACAAGGGTAGTAGGATCTCAGAAAGGCTGGGATCTCCAAGGTAACACTACCAACGCAATATAGTTTCCTGAACTAAGCCAATTCACAATCTCTGGCTGTATGCAATGTGATTGGTCGACTTGTAACCCCAATGAACTGTTATGAAATGTTTTGCTTCTTCACTAAAGCAATCTGAGAGATCTGTCACATCAATAGTTATGCATCACCAAATCATACTCTAGAATATATATTTTAAGAACTGAACTAGTTCTCAAAAAGGCTGCACAGTCACCCATGTCCCCGCCCACATAATCTTGAGTTTTAGGCAATGTATCCAATACATTATTATTGCTTTCCAAACACAAAAATTCTAAATTCTTGCAGCCTCATCTTCTTCCTGGCCAGGCAGCTTCAGCTAGCACTGTATTGAACCATACAGAGAAGAGGCACTCAGTTAGTGCCCATAGCATGGAAATGTTCTCTGATCACCCTATGCAATGAATGGCCCTGTCATAATGTGCTCCAGGTTAATGCTAAATAAAGCTCTGGCTACACCTTTAAATTGCCTTGTTTGTGGGGATCTTGGATCGTCTTGCCCCTTATCGCAAGGCAATTCGCTTCTGCAGGTTCAAGCTTCTGCTTGCTGTTACTCGCATTCGCTCTCTCAGGAATAAAATGGTGCTATTTAAGTGAGAGTGCACTGCTTAGCTCTTAGCCATTCCTTATCTTTAGAGCTGCTTGCCAGAGTTAAAGATTTAGCAATGTGCCATTTTCACTATATCAAATACTTATTTCTTCATTCTTCACGATGATGAAACAAAAATAACCCATCCGCAGCGCCTGAACATCGGCTCTCTCATTGCTGGAACAAATTCAAACCACACAATATGAACACGTCAGTTCTGACCCACAAAGCTGGTGCTACACTGTAGCGCACAGGCATCAAATCCAGGTGTGGCCAGGCACAGCCAATCAGAAGGGAGTTATGAGACGCATTCATGTTTTTTCCAAAAGGTGATGGACAGCCTATCATTAAAAAAAAAAAAAATCATGGGTTTTAGGACTTAAGGAATTGTATCTGTTATCTACTATGTGATAGGGAAGATCAAATACCGTGTGTGCTCATATCTTGGTAGTAACACAGTTATGTAGTGGTTCTCTTAAGTTAAAATTGGCAAACAACATGTAGCTGTTTAAGGGGACATGACTGCAACAGCGAGTTTGCTGCACAAAAACCGAAACAATCCTACTCATCTGAGCTTTTCAGTATGGTGCATTTTTCTAGCCGTCTCTAGAGGAGCACAGCCAGCTAACTGCACAGAGATAGCTACCCAGAGACCAAGCATCACTGCACAGGCTAAACAGAGGCCTGACCTCTCCCTGCAGTTATTCACCCAGTAGCTGAAAAATAGTGGCGCTTTTGGAAACAGAAACAGCTGCAGTGACATGCTAACATTATTAGCAATTGATTGAGAATGAATTATGAAACTCCATTGAGTCCTAATCTGTCAGGTGACAAATTGTAATTTTGTGTTTGGTCATTTCAGTTGAGGTCCTGGAGAATATTGATTCTCAAGTTGCTAGGATTCAATACCTATTACTTGCTAGTGTAATACAATGGGCTATCACAAAATATAAATACAGAAATGGGTAAGTAGACATTGCACCAATTGGTACAATTTCTCAACGTGGTCTGGCAGGAATATTCTCACCATGAATGATTTGTGTAACTGATCTGCAGTTGTTTTCAGATGCTAAAATGCATTCCCTTGGTACTTCTTCCATCTCAGACTCCACCCTTCCAGTATAAAACCTTCGGTGTTTGGGATTGGACACTCTGTGCTTTTAATGTGAATTCAGATTAGAAAATTATTAGATGAAAAGGATTTTTCATCCCTTAAAAATGTCTCTCGCCAGCTAATGCATTTCAAATCTAAACATTCAGGAGGGCTTATTTGACTCAGTATTGTCACTGTAAGATGGTTTGAGCTCAATGTCTTTTGGAAATTTTCTGCAGATGTGCTCTCCTGATTACTGTGTGAGGATGTGACCACATGCCTGAGATTGCTTTTGGGGGTGACACCCAATTTCACTTAAACAAGACATGTCTTATTCACTAAAGGTCAGGCTGGATTTTCAAAGAAATAACTCAAACCTGAAGGCCTAGCTATCTTCTCACTTTGACAATAGTTTTTGAGAGGTTAACAGCGAGGTTGCCCAAGGGCTAGTTGTGTCACCTTGAGAAATTGGTTGGATCATCATCGATCTTGGTACAAGAGTTGTGCAGCTACCCCCATCTCCCCCCTCTGTGTGGTTCTGCTTATTCTTGTGGAAAATCAGTTTTAAAGAACAGTATGAAAATAATAATACATATTTATTAATTTTAAAAATGCTGATGCTGTTAAATGAGGCCCCAAAATTGGACATGCACATCGCCGTAGAAGTAAATTAACTTTTTTTAAATGCTTCACATTGCAGCCGGCATTCTGCTGGCAGTGAAGACAGGTCTGAGAAGGCAGATTAATGGAACTGGGGTGAGGGGACCAAGTCGGAAATGGAGGGAATTGGAGAAAATCTTGGAGATGGAGATGACGTTTACTTAATCCCTGAAGGGACAGGGACAGGCAGTGGATGAGGAAAAATTATGTGCGTGCTCCCCTGGCCTTCTTGACATTTTTGTGTTTGTGTTTGATACTCATCTCTGCCTGTAACATTGTCAAGAGCTGGGTATGTGATGACAGGCAATTAAATTGCTTAAATCAAATCAACAAAATCAGGTGGCGATTCCTGCCATAGCCTGAGGCTGATTGCACCGATCATGCTAATACCCCTGTCTGCACATGCTGAGGCAGACTGCACTGCTTATGTGTGCACAGATTTTCCCCTGAACTGATGTAAAACAATAAGGTTGTAAAGATGCAAAATAATGTATAAAAGTGATTGAGCTGAAGAGACAGCAAAGCAAAATCAATCCATCACCAATACCATCATTTGAAGTGTATGTTGTTTGAAATCCAGCAAACCAACATAGCTACAGAACTATACAGCAGTCGGATATAAAAAAAATAGAGTACTGGAAATCCCTGATAGTGTAACGTGCTGAGGTTTGGCTTGGTGGCGCTCATTTGAATTTCCTGTCTTTTGCGGCTTTTGACCAAGCCAAACCTCTCACATGAAACCTCTCTCATAGTTTTTTATTGTATCTGTTAATTTTGGAATGACAGTGACTTTGCCAATTTCAAAGATTAGTGCTTGTAAAGCAAGCCTCTAATCAAGTACTGCAGATAAGACTTCTTCAACTGTGCATTGTCATATTCATAAATAAATCATGACAATATTATTACATAATGACTACACAGTATAGAAATGAGGCATGAGGGAAATGGAAGGGATGGGACTAGAAACAACACTGAGGATTATGAAAGCTTGTTTCATTTGCATTTTGTTACATTACACACCTGTAATACAGCCCTTCAAAAAGGTACACTACAAGGGGACAACAAAACTGTTGTTGTCTATTACAGGGTTTCCTATGTTCATTTGTCTTTACATTTTGAACTGGGGATGCTCTGTATTTTTATGCCTATTAATAAGTTGACACAAAGCCACAGAACTACATTTATTGTGCCATTATACCTGACAGAAATGTCACTTTTGTATAACGCTAGTCAATCAAAAGTTTAAAAAGTGTATAGACCCTATGTCGGCATTGCGGTGAGTCAGGGACATATGCTGCCTTCAAGTGCTGTCGGAATTATCGGAAATACGAGTAATTACAAGTGGGAAAGTCGGAGATAATTTTGCTAACCGAGTTGTGACGTTTCACTACTAAACTTTCACTACTAAACCTCTCGAACCTTCAAGTGCTCCTCGGAAGCTCATATTTCCCAGTTGCCAAGTAGAAATGGCAGAAAATATGATAGATTCACATATGACATTGCAACCAGGCAGTGCAGTGCAGCAGATTATCATATTCATGGTCACGCACACACAGCACACAGCCATTTAGTAAAATATACCCTACTTTAATATATCATAAATGGCTCTCCTCATACGTTTCCTTTCCTCTTCTTTCTCATGCAGAAAGTGATAGGCTCTCCACATATTTTTTTATTCGTAAAGAATCAAAAGAAACATTTACTATAGACATCCATGTTTGCTGGTAGGCTAATTCCAACTTTGGAGCATGTGAATGCCTCAACCTCGTAATTACGATTTGGCAACTGGGAAATAGGAGCTTCCGAGGATCACTTGAAGGCAGCAATAGCCTGCAGAAATAGCCTAACTCATCTCTCTAAAATGCTGATATAACATTAATCACTTCAGGCAAGTAATACACTCAGTTCCAATAGTGGGCTAATTAATGTCGGCAGATAAAGATACATTTTTAAAAAAAATATTCGGACAAAAACAAATCAATTCGCATGCGGTCAGTGCATGCGGTCCTATGCATTGAACTCATCTTATTCTGCGTTTGAAAATACAAAGTGTAGGCCAGGCTAATGTTTCTGTCCACACAAAACAAAATCATTCATTTTTAAACGGTATATGCTTATGTGAGAAATTTTATATTCAATTAATTATTTAATTTATATAGTAGGCCTAGGCTACATTTAAAATGTCATGGCCTACGTCAAAAAATGAAGTTCATTCATTGCGTTTCCTTGTCTACGTGCTCGCGTCATTCTTACAGGTCAATTCTTCGTTCTTTTGCCCTGGCAAACTTGTTTATTACGTTCTCCAAATTGAGACAGTCTTGAGCCCTCCTTGGGTTGATTATGCTTCAAAAAATTTTTTGTTAGTGGTACACACGTTAATGCATCTTTTGTTTTCTCCCGCTGTTCTTTTTGTTTATGTTTCATATATAACAAGATTTTTGTTTCTCCATTTTTAACTGTGACTGACGTCGGAAACGAATGTGCGTGCAATGTGCATTTGTGTCAAACAACGTAATATGCATAATATTAATTAAAATATTTCCCCACATTTTAAATATATAACCTATGTATTGTTCAGTTATACCTACACTGTCGGCATAATAATTGATTTTAGATTTTTATTTAATTTAAAATGTATGCATTTGCCTCCAAGGGGAAGTGCCCGGCTTGTGGAATTTCATTAGCGTAACTCTGGGCTGTATGCAGTAAAAGATCACATGAAATCAAAAATAATTTTATTTGATGTTATGCCTTTTATGTGCACTTAACGTAGACCTATGAAACAATACCTACCATAAAATGAACAAAAATTCAATAGCTTTTATTTTCACTCAAAACAAAATCATTCTGTTTCTGCTTCTGAGAAACGCATTAAATCTGTTAGTGACGCACATCTGCACACGTGGGCGTATACCAAAAACATTATCGAATAAAATACAATTATGGAATTTTGCAAACCCCACCCACCACAGGAGAGGAACGCATATACGTATGTATACACAGATGGGCCTGCAATGTCCTTCAGGCTGAAGTGCCATATCCCATCGTGAACGTGGCAGAACAATCCAGTCGCACAAAAGACTATTCTAAAAAATGCCCCCCCCTGTCGAAATTAACAAACTCCAACGACTTGGCTCAACGCTAAGGGATTTTGGGGAAAGGGAAGATAGTTTTTGATGTAACAGACAATACACTCCTGTTGAACGTTAACCGAACAAGAAGCGTGTACCCACGCACATGTAGTTTTAATAATGAAGCTGCGGAGCAGGGTCAGCAAAATTCCATATTTTTGGTACACGCCCACGTGTGCAGATCTGCATCGCTCATAGATTTACCGCTTTTTCCAGAAACAGACACAGAAAGATTTTGTTTGAGCGAAAATCAAGGAAATTTTACATGTTGAAATTGAATATAAATGTTCATTTTATGGTAGGTATTGGTTCATAGATCTACATTAGGTGCACATAAAAGGCATAACAAGGTGAAATGTTTTTATTTTTATTTCATGTGATCTTTAAGCGATAGCATTAAGGTTCTTGATCATTAGCGTAACTCTGGGCTGTATGCAGTTTAGTGAGGCAACGAAAATCCCAGATCATTCGCGTAACTCGGGGCTGCAAGCAACTGCATTATTATTCTGTATCATCAGCATAACTGTGGACCGGGAGCCGAATAGAGGTGTGTCAGTGAGGTCTGGAGAGTGTCTGGACTGGGTGCCCTGGGACAGCAGAGGGAAGGGTTGAATCCTCGCCACAGGCCCACAAGCAGAGGAGAGAGAAGAGCTAGTTCCCAGCAAAGGTATATTTAGAATCTTACATAATATGCTTTTAATACCGCGGGGCACAGATACAGTTTCTATACCAGTATTAGCAAAATAACCAATACACGCTTCAGCCGCGCTGGTGCAGCGGGAAAGGAAAACGCAGAACAATGTAAACAGGGTACGGGGTTTTAAACAGGAAAGGCTGCCAAATGAGAAAATGCTTCAGCATGTGGTCACTGTGAGACTGCTGAGGTGCGGGCAGAGACGTGCTGAATGTTACCCTGGAGGGACCTCTGTAGATACATCTCAGCTGCTCCCAGGACTGGCTCTGCTGGGCATCCAATGTGATATCTGGAAAAAGCTGGAAAACAAACGACAACAAAAAAAACACGTGTCTACAGAAGCACATTGCTCAGTCACATAATGGGGTTGTACGCTGAAATAAACAACAGTCAGATGTGTGAAGCTCACTGAGAGAGCATGCCTGGACTAGATCTGTTATTATTGTAATGCCATAACTACCACGATCTTTCACTTTGTTCCTGTCAACAACTACCGACCGCATTTTAACATATCCAAGACCTGGCAATTATTTTTTGTACCCTGTAGGGGACATTAGTCTCTGAAACCTATTGAGACTTATAGAACAGCGGTGAACAAACTGTGGGTCGTGATCCAAACTTGTGTCACGGGAGATATCTATTGTGAGTATTCAATAGATATCTCCTGTGGATATTCCTCTGTCCAAAAACACATCCTTAAAGTACGATTACCTATCCTACCTCATTAAAGTGCATGCAGCCTGCAAACAGCTACACACAACCACAAGAGCAGAAATTACTTCAGATTTTAGTAGGGTATTAGCTCCACACAAAGAATGAATATATATTTGGAATTTAATGGATAAAAGCAGGCTCACACGACTATCAAAAGCAGTATAAAAAGATGGAAGCAAATAACAATGTGCTACACTTCTGTAAAGGGACTATCATTAATCACTATGGTACAGTCCTTTGTGTTACGCTGAATTCTGTGAAATTCACCAAAAGCCACACCGCAGGAGAACAAACTAAATGGCGATGTTCATGCTCGTGCTGGCAGCTTCCTGTGGCCGTCGCCTTGGCAACGTTTCCCTTCAGAGCATTAAGTCCATAATGGACATTAAAAACAACATTTTAAACACCATTACCAGACAGACCATCGGAGGTAACATGTAACCATTGTTCGGTCTGCTGTAAAAATTCCCTGACTTTATGTTCACTTGTGACCTGGTAAGCCATTTGATATGCATGCACAATCAACCGTGTGTGTGAGTGATTTCCCTGTGTGTGTACAAGAGAGAGTGTGTGTGTGTGTGTGCATGTGTGCGCGCATGTGATTTCAGTGTTTGGGCATTATGCATTTATCCTTTATTATATCAGCGTGTGTCTGACACACAGGTGCTGGTGTCTCTGTTATCTCATTAAAGGAGTTGGGCACTGGGTGCTTGCTCACAGCATGTTTTAATAGTACGATCCCAGAGGAAGATGGGCCTGGTGCATGCTCAGACTGGACTAGGCTGCCTTTCCTCGGCTCTGTGTTGCCTTGATAAAAACCCCATGATGACAGATGACTCATCGTGGGACATAATCTTCCTTTTAACAAGACACTGACGGGACCACATCAGAAGAGTAATCATAGATGTGGGATATCTCCGCGCTGTCCTGTGGTTCTTTCAAACTGCATTTAAACCCAGAGAAACTTTGATTACTCCACAGTCAACTGATATAGCATCAGTAATCAACTGTGCTGTCATTGTAAGGAATACAATACAAGCCTAGCCAGCCCAGTCCTTAGGAGCCCTGTGTACCATTCCAAGTACCAAAATGGTTAAACAGAGCTGTAGTCTTAAAGAAGGCTATATTGACTGATTGGCTAATTCATTGATTATTTTGCTATTAATTTAAATGTAAGCCTCTCTTTCAGTATGCCACTAATGTGTGACAACACACTTATTATGACAATGTTTTGTTTTTGTCAACTGCTGTGTTTTGATAAGGTTTCAGTCAACTTTTTGTATCTATACTGTCGTTTATTTTCTTGTCGGACAATGCTGCAAGTCACTGAATAACAGCGCCTGTTAATTTAATACATGTAAAGTAAATGTTTGTTTGGCTGGTAGACAAGAAAATCACTTCGGAGCCCTGAAGGCTGAACACCACAATTTAACCCCTTAGTGCAGATAGTCTATTTTGTCTCACATGCGAGACAGTTTTACGCAACTGAGACACGCGTTGCTCCTGCAGCCAAACTATTAGTGGAAAACCCAAACGCGGTATTTTAACTTTATTGGTAGACGATTCGCGACGATTTCTGGCCAATGCGTAGTTTCTAAGTGTCACTATCTTTCCGTAGCAAGTCCATTTAACAAGCACTCCCCACCCAGCCTATACCTACCCATGCGTGACATAGTGGGCAATAGCGTCTATGTTGGGAGTTCATAAATATATGTATTCATCATATAATATCAGAATTCCGTCCAGCAACCAGATAAACCCACCAATAGCCCGACCGTATGCAAATACAGCAGTGCAAATCGCTGCTCAATCAATACCGACATAAACAAGTGAAATCATACAATGCCATTCTACTATCAATATCTGCTATTAAATATGGAATTCGTGTGCAATCCTCCCGTGGATTTAAGCGTAGATATGTCCCTTTCAAGATTCCGTGGTCATTTATTGTCTTGGACAATCCGTTTGAAAAATACACAGCGCATTGGAACACTATTAGACAAACGAAACTAGCTCTGCGTAACCCCCCCTTCCTGATTGCACTGCTGTGACGCTTGCAATTTTATTCTGGTTTGATAGACAATTGTTTTATCCAATAGAAGGCACGACAAGCTTCCCAAAAGTAATTTACATGTGTAATTGAAAGCTTGGATTAACTATTTAAGGGCGAGCGTAACTGCAATACTTGTTATATCACGACAATTTTACGCAGGCATGCGCAGATGACGCATTTGGTTTGACGCAGTTGGTATGACGCATATGGTGTTACGCAATAAAACTGCGCGCAACTTTGAAGTTACTTTTTAGTAGTTTTCTCCCGAAGTCGGTTAGAAGAGGACAACAACAGAGATTCTTCTAATCCCTGTAGCATAGATTCTGTGGAAGAGGTGCCTATCAATATGGGGAAGATATCCTCCTCGACATGTAAGTATTACTGCTTGTAATATTTTGATTATATACATTCGTTTTTCCACTGCGTGCTATATTTTCGTAATTTTTGTATTTGCATCGGTCGTAATAGACCACTGTTAGCCTGCTAATAATGCTGAACATATTTGAAAACACTTTTTCAGACTCCACCTTGAATAACTACATGTATAAGGCAAATTATATAGTACGTTCTTTCCGTTTATTTTTTATTTTCTATTTGGTTTAGCTATCTCATAGCTTAGAATGTATAGCTATAGCTGACTGTATTCGGTTGATGACTAGCGATAGCTTCTACGTTGTGAGAAAGTAGCGCTTTCGTGACTTTGCTTCGTAGATTGTGTCTATGACCTTCAATATGCACTTATTGTACGTCGCTTTGGATAAACGCGTCTGCCAAATAACTGTAATGTATTGATACTATTGTGTTCGTGCCATTCCCGTAGTGGCTCGTGGTGGCCTGCTTTGTTAGAATTCATAGCATTCACAATGAAATTGAGTATTTTAGCGCTGTTCTGTTTGGTTGCTCAGTCGTACGTTAGAAACTCCTAAAAAAAAGTTCGGAAACGTTATTTCGGTCGATTATTCCTCCCCTTTAATAATACCAATTGGTATTGTATTTTATATCGTTGGAAAGCCTGATTAGTCACCTTTACAACGAGGTACAACTTGTAAGGATCGTGCATTCGTGGAATGAGCAACACAGCTAACCGTGTGGGTAGCGGCCCAAAAAAATGTGCCAAAATCCCCTGCAATATTCTTCTGTTGGTATTCACTCTCGTTTTGAGCTTCAAGTGCTGGCAGGTGTATGCCAGTCACAGGTGTGTGACCAGGCTGGTGACCAGCATGAGGAGGAGGTGCCAAGCTGTTGTGGCTGCGTATGGATCTTCCACACGCTACTGAGGTCCCTGACAGTGTAAAATGAATAAAGTGTAAAAATGGCCAATATGTGTTGTTTTTTCCTTATTACTGTGGGAGAGTGCAATCATCCAGTCCACCAAGCAACTCAAAACGAGAGTGAATACCAACAGAAGAATATTGCAGGGGATTTTGGCACATTTTTTTGGGCCGCTACCCACACGGTTAGCTGTGTTGCTCATTCCACGAATGCACGATCCTTACAAGTTGTACCTCGTTGTAAAGGTGACTAATCAGGCTTTCCAACGATATAAAATACAATACCAATTGGTATTATTAAAGGGGAGGAATAATCGACCGAAATAACGTTTCCTAACTTTTTTTTAGGAGTTTATTTTATGCCTCGATTTGCCGTGAAGCTAGAACATTGGTAGTGTTTTCCGATATTATTTTATTGTATTGTAATTTCTTTGTGCATAATGTACTCTATGGGGTATTAGTATATCCATGGGTGATGCTTTTCACTTAGGGAATGGAAAATATGTATTCAAATGTACTGTGTCCAGATGTGTGCAAGATGAATGTAAAATAAATAAATAAAATAAATAAGCAACAGTTGTGAAACACACTACAGAGTAATGCCATCCTAGAGCACGCAACAAAATATAACATAATGTAGCATACAGAAGAAAGTGTTTACTGAAGTACAAGAGTGAATGATTTCATATTTAGCTGTGTGTACCACAGTGTTATAATGCTTCTGCATTATGTAATTTGTTCCTATAACATGCTTGACCCTCCACCTCTGCCACTCCAGCAGTGCCCTCTACTGTTCAGAGTGAAGCCACTGCAGGACCAGATCCTTACAGCATACTGAAGACCGTGCCATTGATGAGTGCATGTTGGCCACGAAGGCACCGCACAGGATGAAGCAGTATATGAAGGATAATGGTGAAAAAATGGCACACTTAGCATCAAACACTGAACTGAAACTGTGCAATATCAATGTTTTCATCCATTAAGTGATCGTAAGGTAAAATGTATATGCTTTATAAAGGACAAAAGGCTTTTTAATAATTTCTCGGAGAGGTTTTGGGTAGGTTATTGGACACCTAGATATCCACCCCCCTGTACTGATCCAAAATAATTCCCACATGAAAATGATAAAAAGGTGAGTTAAATGAGTCAAAACGGTTGATTTGCACTGAAATGTATGATTAGTTTAAGATTTACAGCTATTCACATTTTAGCCAATTTGGATAGGTTTGGAGACCCTGGGTACATCAGGCTACACTGCTTACATTTCGTGTCATAGATCTTTAGTAGTTCTGTATATCACCCTGCGATTATTGAATGCTTGTGGACAAGGAGTTTATGATCCAGGAAATGTGTAGTTTTACCTGTTTCACTTATGTAGCTCTCAGTATTTTGAAGAAATATGTATTTTTTTGCATTTTTGTGAAAAGTTTTGCTTGCATTTCCGGCACTTTATTTTGACTTAAATTATGAAAATAAACAAATCTAAGTTTGTACAAAAAATGGTACACCGGTTTTGTTTCATTTAAGCCATTTACCAAGTTTATGTGATGCTCACACCTGGAGTTATAAAGCCTTAAACAGAGTACCCCCATGATTTACCAAATATGCCATCTGCACTAAGGGGTTACAGAGCTCTGCCGCAACACCTGACAGCTCATCAGGTTACGCACAACACATTGCAGCCAGCACCTTTCCTGACTACATTATTACAAGGTATTCCCTGTTACTTATGTCACCTCCAACCCTCTAGGGCAGGGATAGGCAACTCCAGGCCTCGCAGGCCGGTGTGTATGCAGGTTTTTGCTGCCACCAGTTAACAATTATTTAATTAGCCTAATCGTTTACATGATCTGATATTTTAATCTACATATCCGCGATATGAACAGCAGCCGATGTTCTTGTGCCGGTATGCGTGTATTTTAGCGTTTTATCGTTCTGTAATTTACGAGTGAATCTGTGATTGTGTGTATGACTAATTAGCTGATTGAGCCGTGGTAACTGGTGGCAGTAAAAACATGCATACACACTGGCCCGCGAGGCCTGGAGTTGCCCACCCCTACTCTAGGGTGTCAAATTTAAATTTAATACTTAAAATGTGGTGGTAAAGCCATCAAAACATGGGCAATAACACCTATAAAATATTAGTAAAGAAGCCCTTAAAGTGTGTTTACTGAAACTGAAGCTTTAAAATGCTGGAACTACTTCATTTAAAATGTTGGAACAAAAGCTTTTAAAAATGTGGCATGTGCTGGCCTTGCTCTAACGAGAGAATGACGAAGAGCGGCGGGAAGCCTCATCATCATATCTTCACCCTCAGATCCCTCCTTAGCACAAAGCCCCGTTTGCACCAGTGTTTGGAAAGGGACGGATATTAATTAAAAGGAGAAAAGCCCTGCTTGCCTGCTTTATGAGCTGTGTAAATTCTCTCGCGTCCGACGGTGCTGAATTACTTTCTGCAGGCTTCACGGAGTTAACCGCCAGAAGCTCACGGCCGATGGGAACAAAGCTGTGGGCTGTCCCTGGTGACAGGGCCAGTTTCCACCTGCCCCACCCTTTGGAAGTCTCTCTGCACTCATCACATCTTGAGCCTCACTAGTTTCCAGCAGTTCAGTGTTCATGCACCAACACGATGTGTTAAACAGTAAAGAACATTCAGAATGGGGCAATAAACCTGACAAGCCAGACAGATGAAACAAATTAGGGAGATGAACTCCATTTACTGAGATATTTACAGGTGTTTACAATATCAGTGGTCAGAATTCAGTGAAAAACCTTGAACGAGTCTCACCCAAGGAATGGAATGTTCTGGTCGTAAAAGAGCTTATAAGCCCCACTAGAGCAGATAACCATTTCCCACTCTACTGCAATGGCAGAACCCATGAAAAAACACTGAAGTTCTGTGAGTGTGTTACTCATTGGAAGTTGGACTGCAACTGTGACTAATGCCAAATGCCATCACAGCACCACCCCCGCCCCCATGTTGATCCTCACTGTATGCTGTATGAAAGCTAACATTAGCGCAGCGGTAATTTGCAGAACTGTAACTGTGATTAGCCTCTCTGTAATAGTTCTAGTGCTAATTCCTGGTAATGAGTACACCATGTTAATTATCCTTTTCCCATGCATTAAAAGGACTGGCAGTACCCAGAGACCGCTACATTAAACAGCCTTATAGCTTCTCGTTTTGATTCTTGGTGCCCTGTCAGTTTGGATAAAAAGCTCAGCAGATCAAAGTGTACACTTACTTAACATACTCAGGTACAAAATGTTTCACCACTTCCTCAGAGCAAGCTTCTTAATCTAAATGAGCGAGCAAGCTCATAACCACACTTATTTACCCTGAGCCATAAACGTCTCACAATTTAAAGAGGACTCCTCTCCACAGTTAGCTCTTTTCATCAATTTTGAAACCTTTTTCCTTTTCCCCCCAATTAGGCATGCGCTATTATATTCATAGACCCGTCTCATCAAATTGATTTGAAGGCTGTTCATCGACATTTATGCATGAGTAAAAATATATTCTAGAAAACCTAAGCCTCTGCTCCTTCCATTGCAGATTCCATTAACTTAAATAACCCTGGGTGTTCTACCAGGCAGAAGAGTCACAGTTTTGAGTACACAGGCATCCTTACCTTTCTCCCAGCAGGGTCTCCCCAGGAATCTCGATGAGCAGAAGTCACTTTAGTCTGGAACATAGAGGAGCAGGTGTCACTTTAGTCTAGAATGTAGATGTGCAGAAGTCACTTTATTCTAGAACATAGATGACAGAAGTCACTTTAGTCTAGAACAGGGGCATCCAATCTTATCCGAAAAGGGCCGAATGGGTGCAGGTTTTTGTTTTAGCCCAGCACTAAGACACCTGATTGTACTTATCAAGGTCTTGATTAAAGACCATGATTAGTTAATTGCTAGAATGAGGTGTCGTAGTGCTGTCTGGGCTAAAACAAAAACCTGCACCCACACCAGCCCTTTTCAGATTAGTTAGACACCCCTGGTCTAGAACATAGATGAGCAGAAGTCACTTTAGTCTAGAACAAAGATGACAGAAGTCACTTTAGTCTAGAACATAGATGAGCAGGTGTCACTTTAGTCTAGAATGTAGATGTGCAGAAGTCACTTTATTCTAGAACATAGATGACAGAAGTCACTTTATTCTAGAACAGGGGCATCCAATCTTATCCGAAAAGGGCCGGTATGGGTGCAGGTTTTTGTTTTAGCCCAGCACTAAGACACCTGATTGTACTTATCAAGGTCTTGATTAAAGACCATGATTAGTTAATTGCTAGAATGAGGTGTCGTAGTGCTGTCTGGGCTAAAACAAAAACCTGCACCCACACCAGCCCTTTTCAGATTAGTTAGACACCCCTGGTCTAGAACAAAGATGACAGAAGTCACTCTCTTTAAACCAGACAGAAAGCAGTGGGTAGGCCACACCGCAGAAACAAGTAGAGGTGAGATGTATTTAATTAGAGGGGTTATTTCCAGCAGAGAATGGGATAAATGCGCAGCTGTGGAAATGAAAAAAGTGGTGCAATTTGCAAGGAAATGCTCTGATTATTTAAAAAGAGACGTACAGCATGATGGGGCCTGCATGCTGGCCGTTTTATTATTATGATGCAAAGAGCTAATTAACTAGGCCAGTGGAGTCCTGCCCAACTCTTGGGGAATGATGAGCATGCACTGTGCTTAATGGAAGACTGATTAAACTCTCAGCTGTCTCCCGTGTGTCTGCAGCGGCCGGCGACGGCGCCCATCACTCAAGCGTTTCCTGTAGCCGTGCTCAGGTATACCGGACCTGCGTCACGCCGAGATAAAGATGGTGGCTTGTGCACTAATATAGAGAAGTGTAGCTGGGTGAAAAGTAATATAGCAGGAAAAAATTTCC
Source organism: Ilyophis sp. 1 JC-2022 (assembly GCA_022702515.1). Lineage (NCBI taxonomy): Eukaryota > Metazoa > Chordata > Actinopteri > Anguilliformes > Synaphobranchidae > Ilyophis > Ilyophis sp. 1 JC-2022. The sequence continues at coordinate 51,972,187 of CM040397.1, read as the reverse complement.
CTGACCATTACCGGCAGCCTCGTACATTCTGTCTCGAAAATGCATTGCTCTATAATAAAGCTGTTTTAGGAAAAGGCTCCCAGAGTACTCAATGGATTAAAACAGACAGCTAACATAATTACCATTTTTACAATTATAAAGTAGATAAATGTGCTGATGGAAAAACTCATTGCATGCTGTCACTTCCCAGTATACTTTTAAAAATAAGTAGACTTTACTTTTACAGTGTGGTTAAAGGGCGCTGAGCACTCATACTGCCTTAGGTCCCTAGAGGCTGGGCTGTGCTATTGCTAGTTATTAGGAGTGTTTGCAGTTTCTCTAGAGGAACTCAAAGCATTCATTACTGATCTTAACAAGACTTCCTAATTACAAAGTGCTAATTGTTGCGCTAACGAATCAGGAAAGGTGTCGGCTGTCTCCGATGCCAAGTATATACAATCAGAACCTTCTCCGGGTGAACATGCATTTGTGTGACGCTGCTGTGGAAACAGCTCCTCTGTAGTGGATAACTGCCGTATCTGTGTGTGCTGATTGCTGTAATTTGCAAAGGCAGCTGCATGTTGAATCAACTCTGCCATATACACAAAAAAAAGTTTTGAAAGTGTTCTTTAACTCTTTTTCTTTGTTTTCTCTTTGTGTTCTTTTCAACTTTAGTCCGTTAAAAAAGCAAAAGACCGACGTGTACAGACAGTAGTGAAGAACCGTGAATTCAGCGAGTTCAATGTGTAGTACAATGAGACAGAGGCAGTCTCGTCTCAAGGCCAGGTTAGATACACCCTTCCTGCTAAGACAGTAACTTAGGAGCCAGAACTGGTGATGAACACCCATTGTTATTGTCTTGTATTTCCAGCAAGACAGACAGTTCATTGAGTGATTCTCACTACGAGTTAGTTGACCTTGTCTCCTCTCTAAATTTTAGAGTGTAATACTTTGCAGGGCTCCAATATCTCTATATATCTGCAGAAATTCCCCAGTGGTTGTCTTTTTGATTGAACATGGCAGGAAACAGCTTCACACGAACAATGAGTTTTTAATCATTTGATCTGATGAAAATCTGAGTTTCCAACTGTTTCTTCCTTTGTAATTTTCTCCTCACCAGGTTAATATATAATTATAGGGTCCAGTGGCGGTTGGTCAGCTGAAAATAGAGAAGGCAGAAAACTTCCCTTGAAACTTATCAATGTTATCGTACATAATATAGGCTTTACTTGGGCTATACTTGTCACTTAAGGCATGGAAAATACTCATTACAACTTACTGTGCGCTGATATGTGCTATATTATGTACAATAACAGTACTACGATAAAATAATATTCCACCAACAGGAAAATGCTGACAAATGTTCTCGCTTCAATGAAAAGTCGGTACATCAACCAGAAAACATGACTGTTTACACTACAGCATGTGAAATGCACTCAAAGTGCAAAAATAACCAAATCTAACATAGCCTACTGGACAAGACAGTGATCGAGTGAAAAAACGAACGTACATATGTAGCCAGTGAGAAGAACCGCAAATTACAAGCAGTATTTTTTTCATATCGGAAGAAAAACTCAGCGTTTTCTGTAACTGTTTGCGTCATAGTACATTGACTAGATTACAAATTCTGTTACGCCGGCGCTGCAAATCATTGGTCAAAGCATCTCAGAAAAAATGACAAACACAGTTGAAAAGGATATACTGTCCTCTATCAGATAAAACAGTTGTGAATAAAACTGGAATCACGTGAAATACTTAAAGCTGCAGTGTATTTCTCAAACAGATTGTTCAAGACAATAAATTATTGTATATTTATTTAATATTTAGTAGCAGATATTTATAGTAGAATATGACTAATTTCACATGTTTATTTTGCATTTTAATGAGCAGGGCGTTTCACAGCTTTTTTGGCATACGATCAGGCTATTGTTGGGTTTATCTTGTTGCTATGACGGAATTCAAATTTTAGATGATGAATAAATATATTTATGAACTCACACATAGACACTATTGTCCACTATGTCAAACATGGGTAGGTATAGACTGGGTGGGTGGTTGCTTGTTAAATGGACTTGCTACAGAAAAATAGTGACACTTAGAAACTACGCATTGGCCAGAAATCGTCGCGAATCGTCTACCAATAAAGTTAAAACACAGTGCTTGTATTTTCCACTAATAGTTTGGCTGCAGGAGCAATGAATGTCTCAGTTGAGCAAAATCTTGGCTCTGGCGTCCTGGTCACTAGGCATCTGCGCAAATTTTTCTAAACTGAATTTATCGTTAAATCTCCATAACATGATGTGAAGGAAAAAAAACTGCCAATGGATTATTCAGATCATTGGCACACTTGCTGATCAAGGAAAATGTATGAAAACAGGTTGAGACCAATGATCAGTTTAAAACCGGGGTTTTCAACCTTTTTTCATCTAGGGACCCCAACAACGACATCCACGGGACTCCCATAATAAGTTAAAAAGAGTTATATTTTTAAAAAGCCCTTACATTTTGAAATAATTTCCCAAATCTATCTATAGTCATTGCATATCAAGTCTGGCCAGGGACCCCCTACAGTACCTTCAAGAACCCGCTGTTGAAAACCCAGGGTTTAAAGGAAGGTTTTAATCCCCGTCTGTTTTCAGCTCACCAACCACCATTGATAGGTTCCTATTGAAGTGTATCAAACAAACACCACGAGCAAAGACATTTTTAACCCAGTTATTCATTATTATCCAGCATTTTAAAAAGTTGCTTGTATCTAGTGCAGACCACCCTCATAGACTTGAAATGGTCCCGTGCTGTTCAGCTTAATTTGTACTCAATAACTGTACTGAACTCATAGCTGTGTCAACACAAGCCTTCATGTGTGGGTAATGTCCTGAATAGGTGAACTGGAGCAGATTAGTACATATTGAGATTGTAACGGTGGTAACAGACTGTCGTGCTATATAACAGAGACTCATGCATTGAACAAGTGAGCGAATGATCATGCTGGTGCATCGTACGCTATGATAGTCAAACATTTGCACACTGTAGCAGCTGTGATGTGAAAACACAAATGGCAGCACCGATGAACTTCACAAAACACCACTTCTGATTTCTGAGCGGGATTTACTTGGTTTGAATAATTTGCAAAAAATATTGTTTTATGGAAATTTCTTTAGGAAAGAGGAAATATTCTGTATTTATGATTTGTGTTCAATGTATGTCGTCGTTCCGTTTAACATTCATATTTGGTTAATTTATTTTGTGCTAGTATAGATATGAAGAGCTGCGCTGCCATTTGACATAAATATTTGGCTAATTTATTTTGAGCTAGTGTAGATATGAAGAGCTGCACTGGCATGGCTGCTCTGATTATCCTCAGATTTTCAGTCATTACACTCTGGGGATGTGCGTACTGCAGTTTGTCTGGTTAGATTCGTGTTCTTGTTGGCTTTGGTAAACAAACAAACCCTTAGCCATTAAGATTATGGATTCCCTCAAGCCTTTCACAGGTTTATTGCATTACCAGTAAGCTGTTCCCCTGACTCTAAACCTCTCTAAACCTCTGTGCTCACAACAACATGAAAAAGAACAGAATCTTCCTCACAATTCATTCGAAACACTTCTGCTGGATCTTGTTCATTAATACACACAGTACATGGTCACACAGCTACATGTACCAGGGTTGGGGTCAATTACAAATTTAATTGAAAATTGCTGATAAGATCAATTTTATTCTTTAATTGGAATTTTAATTGAAGCAAATGACAGGATATTGAATTTGAATGACGGGAAAGAGAATTTAATTCAATTATATTTAATTAACAAAACAAATGCGTAATTTATTTATCACGACAAAGGTTCACTTTGATAATTGAGATATTGCACATTTTAATAACAAAATTACTTTTTGCTTAAAAATATGTGTACAAAGTCAATGATAATTCATATTTGAAAATACACTTTCCAGAAGGCATTACTTAAAGACGAATAAAGATTGAAAGACAATTGGATGATGTATTCATAACACTAACTGACATGATTTCTATGATGGTATTAAAACATATTAACATATTTGCAGTGATATATGGTTAATGTTTGTGGCAGATGTTTCGGAAGCTCATAAGAGTCAAATGTCAAAATGAATGACGCGATTATGTTCTAGAAATTAGTTGAAATTATATACATACATACACATTTTTTAAATGAAAAAAAACCATACATGGTAGAGTAAAGCACTGTGATATGAAGCTTTTTAGACTGTCAACTTTTATGGTCACTTAAAACAGGGGTTTTCAACCGGTTTTGATCCAGGGACCACCACTCAGGCTCAAAGACATCCCGGGGACCCCATCATTAGTTAAAATGAAGGGTTATATAAAAAATAATAAAAAGGTTTTATAAAGACTGCAAACCAGGGAGTGTGGGGGGTGGGAGATTAAGATTGAGATCATGGAGTGGGGGTTGGAGAATTGCACAGACCGGGAGAGGAGAATATGATCGTGACTGCCGGAGGAAAGAATGCTGTCGCCGTTGGGGTTGGGGGAGTTTGGTCGACAGTGTGATTACGGACCCTCTACAAACACCCTGTTGTTTTTTTTTGTCAGAAATAGACAATATACATAACCGGAGTATCGGGCAAATATATATATATCCACAAAAGCTTATCAGAAGATTGAACTGTCTCAGGGCCTCCTATAGAGGCAAAGAGGACCTTGCAAAGGAGCTCCAATCAAAAGCTCTGAAATGCGAGTGAAAGCCAGGCACGTGTTGTGTTCATAGCGTTCATAGGACCGCTGACCTGAGCGAGAGACGTGCTGCGGCTCCTCCCGCCGCCTGTGGCGCTCCTGTCTCCACCACGCCCACCCTGGCTGGACGTGCACTTGTAGCAGCTCCACCCGTGTAGCCTCTCCCCTGCTAACCCACACTCCTTATTCTGCAGGCACTGGCAGTGGTAGAGATGACCACAGCTGCAACACACAGAGAGGGGGCCACTGTCAACTACAGTAAGGGCACACAAAACTTTCACATCCCAATTTTATGGCACCAGTGCTAGATAGTTCACGTCAGACAAATAACATCATACGGTGGTTTCCAAATTCTTTGATTAACCCTTGTGTTCGGTTTGGGTCAAATTGACCCCTTTTAAACTTTTAGTAAAAGAGGAGTGACAGTTTTTAGTGACTAAACCAGTGTACATTTTTTTCTTGTTTTGTGTTTCTATTTGTTGTTCAAATCTGTATTTGGTTTATGTCTTTTTGCCTATATTCTTTCTGATTATAATAAAATAAAGATGAGAAATAAATGAGAATGTCAGTTAAAAGATATATCAATAATCTACTGAATGTAGACCTTTTTTCCAGTTTCATTCAGAGATAAAAACAACACAGATATACAGTGCCCTCCACTATTATTGGCAAATCTAAAGTGTTTGCTTTTTACAATCATAATTTATTATGTTTTCAATGGCTACATTTAGTCTTGTGAATTTAACAGAAAATTAAAATAAATTAATATTCTAATTATCACTCAGAAGCTACATTTACCAGCATTCTGAATTTACGAACGAAATACGCGTGCTCCGGAGCAGGTGTAAATTTTGTTCGGAGGTACTAACAAATCGCAGATACGAAAATGTCGATGAATACCAAAATACAGGCAACATTGCAAATACGACCGATTTATGTACAAATTAATTCTGCTCACGTTTCATAAATGAGGCCCAATATACGTATATTTAGTAGTTTTGCATACATTTTATTCCTGTATTGCTTTAAAATCCCAATAATGTCCTGGGTATACTTGACCCAGACTAACAGTTTCACAGGTGCTAATAAGTACACAAAGGTTCAATCAGAACACAAGGGTTGAATCAAGAGTTTGACTTTGAAGGACAAATCAAAGACAAACAGTGGAACATGCTCCTGCTTTGTGGTTTGTAATCTGAATTTAACACTCGTGCCAATGGTTTGTTTTGCTTGGAAGTACAGAAGCAATCCAATTATACCGGCTGAGACAAACATCTTAGAGCAGTAGGGCTTCTCTGGGAATTTTCATAAGGATTCTTGTTTGCAGACTAAGGCGTCATGGGGCAGGCTGCTGTGGCACTAGACCTACCTGAAGATAATGATCTCATCCTGGGCCTCCTGTCGACGTTTGTACTGCTGCAGACAGATGCTGCAGTGGTCCTGCCGGGGGTGCAGACCACGACTCACTGCGGCGCGCAGGTGCGACAGGGACCAGTGCAGGTCGTGGTTGAGCAGGTTGGTGGTGGTCTCTAGCAGCGTCTGAGGGTTCGGACGGGTGGAGCAGGGGCGGAAGTTGCAGAGAGAGGGTGGAAAGGGCGGAGTGATGATGGAGAGGGAGGAGCAAGGGTGGGCGAAGAAGGTGAAAAGATTCAGAGAGTAGAGAGGATGAAGAGAGGAGAGGGGAGAGGGGTTTAGAGAGGTTCCTGTATTACAGTTCAAGGAGGCAGAAGTATAGAGCAGAAATGACCTTTCCTGTTCTTCCAGGTAAGACATGGCTACTATCTTCAGACCTTACCTGGACTTTCATTAAAATCCCTATTTGTAACTGGACTGTGTAAACAGGTGTGTAATGGGTGTATAACTGTACTATAAACCACTCCATGTAATGTCCCATCTGACTGTACTCATTAGGGTGTGGAGACTGGGCTGTGGCATTCTGACTGGACTCATACTGTAAAGGCAAGGGGATGGGGACATTGGTACTCATTAGGAATAGAGTGTGCTCTGTATATGGGTAGATGCTAAGAGTAGAAATGGACAGGCTAAACTATAACTGCCCCCTAAATAATGTTCAGCCATTAAAGGCCCAGATGAGTCCTTTGCTGTTTTAAGGAGTTTTTGAACATGGATTGTGACAGACATGGTTTTGCTTTTAGGGACAGGGAGGACTGTGGGATGCCAACTCGGAGGACGAAACATTTGAGATCTACTTCCCTCCCTGTTTCCTGTTTCCAGTGATGACCTGTGGTTTAATACATATTACACCATGCCTGGGATATGCTGTGATGTTAGAGCTTAATATAACACTGCTCATAGGCCTTTTTTTACATTCATTAAGAATACATACCATCTCAGAAGCCATACAGATTGTGTCAATTCGAGAGAGTGATGTGAGAGATGTGAGAGTGCCATATTTCTACAGTTTAATTTCCCCAGAATTTCACCAGTAAGTTGCGTCATCACAGCAGTATCTACACAAATGCCTCATTAAGGCATAAGATTGCATCCGTCTTCTGTGTACAGAGTTCACATGTACGCACATCCCACACAAAACATAAGTGATTCCAGACACACAGTCATTCAGACATACACAAACGCAAAACAAATGCAAAAACACAAATATATGCACATACATAGTTTGGTAATGATTAACCGCATCTTCATAAAGCATTCATTATGCATTCATGAGCATTGCAAAAGCATTACATTACAATTACATAGAGCGTTATGAATGCTTTACGAGTGCAGTATTCTTTGATCTGTGAACCTCAGGTCAGATCTATCCCATCAGATGATAAGTAAAACATTCATAATGCTTTATGTAATTGTAGTGTAATGCTTTTGCAATGCTCATGGATGCATAATGAATGCTTTATGAAGATGCAGTTAATGTAAATCGTTACCCATAGTTTAAACAGAAGCATACTTGCTCTGAGTATATTTACCATTTTTTAGATTTCTCCAGTAGTTTAACTTTGCATTTATTTATAAAGTACTAGGCTATTTATAAAATTTGAGTCATGTCTCAGTCATGAAGGTGTGAAGTCATTTCAAGAGTTGAAAAATTGAAAAAAGGTTTTTGCTTGCTTTACACTTTCATCACTGGTTGCTAAAACCCCCTTCGACTGAGGGAATGATCATGGACAGCAGCCGGGTAGTCATTTATTATTATTTTTTAAATAATGATGATAATGACAACATGCACCTGTTTGCGGTCTTATAGCCTTGAACAGTGATCATGTGGGATGAGTGGCAGCCAAATTGTTCAGGTGACTACCTTATCAGCACATGATCTGCACTCATAATGGGAGGTTATATCATAATGGGAGGTCGGAGGGTCCTTGCTCATTAGCTGTGGGTGTCTATCTTTCCACTGTAGAGCCAAGACTATGTGGTTCGAACTTATCTGAGCACCAGGGTGACTGGACTGCAGTATGACCCGGCTCTCAGTAGGGCAAAGAGCACAGTGAGTTTCCCTGTCCGGTCACCACCAGTTTCGACAGCAACAATGATTCCTCACCAACAGAAGCTACACCAGAAATTGTCCAACTCATTCCTGGAGAACCGCTGTGTATACTGGTTTTCAATCCAACCATAATTGCTACCTTTGAGTTGTAGTGAGCTGTTTATCCTACTTAATTGAACACTGTAAATGTCTATTGAAAAATTTAAGGCCACAGTATGTCAGAAATAGCTGCATGCCACAGAGAATCAATTCCCCATATTCACATCCTAAGACTTTCAATCAATCTGATTAATGAATGCTTTCATTTTCTCTTATGTGCTTTATGGCAAACGATTCCTTTAGAAAGAGATTACATTTTTAATAGAATAGATTATAGACTGACAGGTGAATTCAGCGGGGTCCCAATTGTTGAAAGTGTGAACAACCTGATCATGGGCAGTCATTTATGAGAACATATTATCATGTGAAATGGAACATAATTGACCATATTGAAATGAATGTATGATTTATCTATTTTAAAGTATGCCCATATGATGTTTTTAGCTTTCATCACAATTTTTTGTTATACCTTTGTCAGAATGCCTATAATTGTAGGCCGATTTCATCACTGCAATGCCTTCTATAAATTCTTAAAGTTGCACACCAACACATGCCTTATGGAAGAAGTCCAATTTTGAAGCCCACCCTTAAAGGCATACTGAACTTTGTCAGAACATACTGTTGTATAGCTACCTGGCCCCGATATGAGTCGTAATATTCAAGCTCACATTCATGACTTGTTCCAGTGGTCAGCAACTGGCCAATGAAGAATTACGTTTTTTTTTGTTGCTTTTAGCGTATAAATGAATGCAAACAACATGGATTATGCTGATATACAAAATCATGACATCTGGAACCGAACGTTTGAAAAGATAAAAAGGTCCATTGATGATATTTTACACTTTTTCCAAACAAAAATTTGGAAGAAGATCCGGTCGTTAGCTTATTAACCTCCTTGTTTCGTTCTTGCGCCCGTAACGGTCCCACTAACTTCCTGAAGCGTGCGTAACTAAACAAACCGAGCAGCAAAGAAGCTAGCAACAGCTAGCATAATCCGCATTGTTTGCATTTGTTTATGTGCTAAAAGTGTGCTTTTGAGACCTGTTTCGCCATGCAATGGGAGTGAATGGAGAGAAAAAAAACTTAATTCTTCGTTAGCCAAAATCTGACCACTGGAGCAAGTCATGAAGGTGAGCTTGAATATTACGACTCATATAGGGGCCAGGTAGCTAGACAACATTATTTTCTAACAAAGTTCAGTATGCCTTTAAGTGTCATGATTTACCATAATGCGTGATACTATAGTTTGTGTAACAACCAACAAACCACATTACTAACATAGACCAGGGGTAGACAACCCTGGTCCTGGAGTGCCGGAGGCGATACTGGTTTTTGCTCAAACCAAATCCATAACTACATAACTTAACTTCCATTTTAATTAATCAGGTGTGTTGAATGCAGGCGATCATGTGCTGAAGGCAATCAGCACTCCACCATTCAGAATACTCAGGCTCAGAAATTTAGCAAATCAAATCATCCATCAAAGTCTTGTGATCAAACTCAGAATAGTCCCAGGCACTCCAGGACCAGGGTTGCCTAGCCCTGGGGTCTATTGAAATTCCAGACATGATTCAGCACACAATTGGCACGTACAGATGAATACTGTACCCAAGTGGCAGTTAATACAGCTGTCATTTCTGGTGCTGTACAGGTGGCATAACTTACACAAGGGCACACTAAAGGTAAAGTACCCTACTCAAGGGCACACTACAGGAAAAGTACTCTACTCAAGGGCAAACTACAGGCAAAGTACCCTATTCAAGAGCACACTACAGGCAGCGTATCCTACTCAAGGGCACACTAAAGGTAAAGTACCCTACGCAAGAGCACACTACAGAAAAAGTACCCTACTCAAGGGCACACTAAAGGTAGAGTACCCTACTCAAGGGCACACTACAGGAAAAGTACCCTACTCAAGGGCACACTAAAAGTAGAGTACCCTACTCAAGGGCACACAAAAAGTAGAGTACCCTACTCAAGGGCACACAAAAAGTAGAGTACCCTACTCAAGGGCACACTACAAGTAAAGTACCCTACCCAAGGGCCCATCACCACAGCCTGAACAAGATGAGAAGGCCCAGTTTCCTTGGCCCTGTGTACAGTGCTCTAACCTCCCACACAACAGTGGCACTATGCCTTCATGTACAGGAGAACTTACAGCTACACCCTACTTGTGGTTTCAATGTAGCGCGCACACACAGCACTTTTCCACAGGGTCATAAGAGAACGCGATGCAGTGTTCACTGCTAAAGGACTGAGACAGGAATGATTTGGAATAGCCCCAATGTCAGCCCTTTCAGCAGGCTCATTATGAAACATCTTCATTCCTCACAGTTTTTTTTTGAAGGGCTGGACATTGCAATTATGGGAAGACACTGCCAAGAATGAAGCTAAATAGAGTGGCACTGACAGAATGATGAATCATCATCACACTTTCACTCAGGCAGTAATGTGTCCAAAAATGACATTTCACTGTCCATTTTAAGATCTCTTGAGCTGTAAAATGGGAGCGGCTGATGGATTTATTGAGCTGTCACATGGCCGCCTAACTCTGTTTCCATGCCTAAAAAGATCAGGGAATCTACAATCACTCTTTAGTGGAGGTGCTACTGGAAAGAAAAAAAAACTTTAAAAAAACTAAAAACTAATTTTGAGGATTTTTTTCAATACGTACCGCATCTTTATTTTGTACTAAAATACACTGCTCAAAGAAATTAAGGGAACACTTAATCAACACAGTATAACACCAATTAAACTTCTGGGATATCGATCTGTCCAGTTAGGAAGCGTAAACGATTGTGAATCAATTTCACCTGCTTTGGTGCAAATGAAAGTGACAACAGATGGACAGGAGAGGCAACAGCAAGACAACCCCCAAAAAGTAAATGGTTTTGCAGGTGGTGGCCACAGACCATTTCTCTCTCCTTATCCTTCCTGACTGAGTTTTGCATTTTGCTAGTGCCCTTGTCACTACTGGTAGCATGAGGCGGTACCTGCAGCCCATTCAGGTTGCACAGGTAGTCCAGCTCCTCCAGGATGGCACATCCATACGTGCCGTCGCAAGAAGGTTTGTTGTGTCTCCCAGCACAGTCTCAGAGCGTGCAGGAGATACCGGAGATGGCCATTACACGAGGAGGGAGAGCTGACAGGGCCGTAGAAGCAACAACAACCCCAGGACCGGGACCGGTATCTTCCTCCTTTCGAGAAAAGAGGAAGAGGAGGAGCACTGCCAGAGCTCTACAAAAGCAGCCTAGGCTACTCGTGTGCATGTTCTTTCTGACTGTCAAGAAAAGAGACCATCAGGGTGGCACGAGGGCGAGAGGGCCGGATGTGGTGTTGTGGCTAACCTCACACAGCAGCACACCGTGGATTGCCATGACATTGACCAGGAGAACCAGAATTGTCAGGTTTCGCCACTGGCACCCCCTTCACTTCAGGTTCAGCACACACTGACTGACTGAGCACATGTGACGACAGAGTCAGACGTGACCGTGGTGAATGTTATGCTGCCTGAAACATCATCCTGCATGATCAGTTTTTGGTTTTGATGACTTTTGGTTTAATTGACTATTTGTAAGTGTTTTTTTTTTTTTTTGATCAGTTTTTTTTTTTGTAGTATGATTCATGTATGGGGCCTCATTCACCAAACAATCTCACAACATAATTGTTCTTAAAAAAAATTTTTTAAAAAAAAAATTTTCAAAATAAAAAAAAATTTGTTTTTTGTTTTTTTTTTTGGATTTTTTTTTCAGCTCAGAAAACAACATCTGGAATTGGACCCACACACACAGGAAACAATTTGCAGGTAAGCAAATTCATGCAGGTTCAAAAAATGTAAAAAATGAATGTGCAGGTTAAAATGGGTGTGTTTAAATAAATAAATAAAAAAAACTGGAAATTGTCTTCATTAGCAATGTTGAAAATATTCTACACTAAAATAAAAATAACCTTTTCACTCAAACATTTTCCCTCAAACAATCAAAACAAGGTCATAAGGAATTCAATTAAATGCAGTCAAAGTTGTTTCAATTAAAAGTTTTTTAAAGCTCTTTAAAGAGTTAAGTTTAAAACAAAATTCAGTTTCAGTGTTCTCTGTGTTACAGAAGCTGTTGAAAAATGCTTAATATTGAAAAAGGTTGGGTGAGGAAAAAAGGGTGTGGGGGGAAATTAATTAGAATTACATTTGGCTCACACAACTGGGATCAAAAATTCAAAAATACAAAAAACATCAAAAAATAAATCAACAAAAATCAGAAAAAAAAAACAAAAGATTCAAAAACTGCCAAAAAGAATTTTTAAAAAATATTTTTAGTTTTAGGTTTAGGGTGGATTGTTTTATGAACAGACCGCCACGTTGTTCCGGTTTGAAAACGTGGAGCCAAAACCAAAGAACCGTAGTGCGTCTAACCAATCAGGTGTCGGCCATTTCAGTTATGGATGACAACAATTTTCCATATGACGTAGTCGTACCTCCAAAGAGGTACTCTGACAGCACACTTGGGGCAGGGTCAGAGTGGGCATGTAGAAATTAAATTTTAAATGTTAGAGGGTAGCACCAAGACACTTTTCTACCAGTTTCTTTTTCCATATGATATTCTTTCAGAAATGTTGAAATAAAGGCATGGATTAATATGTTTTATTATAAAGTAGGCATACAAACATGTTAAAAGTAAAAAAATAATTAAATAAATAAATAAAAACGTAATCTAGAGCAGTGATTTCCAACTTCAGTCCTGGGATCCCCCTGTGTATGCTGATTTTCATTCCAACAACAATTTCAATCCCAGAATTTTAACAAGCTGTTCATTTTTCTTAATTAGATGCTTTTCATGTTTAGAGAAATTATTTACTTTCTTAAACCACATTATGCCAGAAATAGTTATGCATGCCATGTAGAATAAAGTTCCCATGTAAACATTGCGCTTATTGTGCTACATTGCAAACAATTACATAAAAAGTAACAAACGTTTTCAATTGATCAAAATAAAGACTGGAGTGAATCAATAGGTTCTTAATTAGGTTGGTGAGCATGTGTTTAAGTTCTCTTATGATTTTTTCCTGAAGCTTATTAACACAACGCAGGTTTGGCTTGTTATCTTTGCTTTGTCTTTTAATTCTTCATTATCGACCAAATGATTACTTTTAGTGGCCAAGAGCAAAACCTTCACAAATTAAGAGCCTATTGATTCACCTCTGAGTGAGTCTTTAATTTGATCAGTTCAATCATTTTCTTTCTCTTGTAATGAAATTGTTTGTAATATAGCACAATACAGCAAAATATGAACATGAGACATTTATTCTACAAACCACAATTCCAAAAAAGTTGGGACAGTATGTAAAATGCACATAAAAGCAGAAAGCAGTGATTTCTCTTTTGCATACAGTGGGAACCAAAAGTTTGAGGGCAGTGACACAATTTGTGTTGTTTTGGCTCTGTGTTCCAGAACATTGGATTTGAAATGGAACAGTGAGTATGAGGTTAAAGTGCAGACTTTCAGCTTTAATTTGAGGGTTTTTACATCCATAGCGGGTGAATCGTGTAGCAATTGTAGCCCTTTTTATACATAGTCTCGCCAATTTTAGGGGATATGACAAAGAAAAGATATTTAATGTTTTACCGTATCAACTTTATTGATATATATACTAATATATATACTAATTCCGAATTTGATGCCTGCAACACGTTCCAAAAAAGTTGGAACATTCCACAGGTAGACAAGTGATGCTATCATGACTGGGTATAAAAGGATATCAAAAGACTCTTGATATCTTATTTTCAGGTACTCTTACAAGCGATACTATAACCACTCTGCATTTCAATGAATCTCAATGGGAATTGGGGGGTGGGACTAGATTAAACTGTAAATTGCACAGGAATAGTATGGAACCCATGGTTGGCTAAATGGCTGCAAGTCATCAAGTGTCTGAAGTATCAAACGAGCCTCAAACCATCACTCTGCTGCCAGATATGCAGTAGATATGGATGGATCACTTGGAACGTGTTGCAGGCATCAATTCTGAATTAGCATGTATATTTTCAAAAATCAATAAGGTTGATAAGGTAAAACATTAAATATATTTTCTTTGCACTGTTTTCAATTAAATATATGTAAAAGAGAATTCTCTTTGTGCGGCAGTGTAGTATAATGGTTAAGAAACTGGACTTGTAACAGAAAAGTTGCAGGTTCGATTCCCAGGTAGGACACTGCCGTTGTACCCTTGAGCAAGGTACTTAACATGAATTGCTTCAGTATATATCCAGATGTATAGGAATAGATAAATGTAATAACATGTATTAAGAAGTTGTGTAAGTCGCTCTGGATAAGAGCGTCTGCTAAATGCCTGTAATGTAATGTAATGTAATTCACAAATCACTGCTTTCTGCTTTTATGTGCATTTTACATACTGTCCCTACTTTTTTGGAATTGGGTTTTGTACATATATGCATACCTATATCTCTCTAAACATGATAAGCAACTAATTATGAAAGATTATCAGCTTATTAAGATTTGGGATTGCAATTGTGGTTGGAACAAAAACCAACATAGGCCCCACAGGGGGGTCTCAGGAACGATGTTGGAAACCACTGATCTAGAGTGTACTTACTCTTTAAGACTGACAAATCTAAAAAAGGAAGGAAGAGATGTGGCCTGAAAATTGTGGTGCCTGGAGACAAGAAGTTTTTTTGAAGAGCAAGCAAACTTACCCTTTGAATGAATTAATGAATCAGTTTGCATGCCTTCAACATCATAATCCCCACAGTTTTAAAGGTGCACTATGCAAAGTTTTTACCTAGAAAATATTATAAAATAACCATGCTATATGCTACGATGCACTAGCAATCTCTGTCGAAGAAAAACATGCTGAAATCTTGCTCCTCTGCCTGTATTTATTATTGCAAGATGTCTTTGTGACATTTCTGGGCGTGGCACTCTTTTCTGCATGGGGAGGGGTGGGTGTGGCTGCAGAGCCAGTGGAGTGGAATCAGGTTACTCAGCAGAGCTTGTTGCCAGCTAGCTACTGCAATGGCAGAGGTGAAGAAGCGGAGATCGCTACAGCGTAGCCAAAAAGCAAGCTGAAAGGGTGCGTTCAAGAAGCAGTGTCAACCTAGGATTTATTTTATCTCAATGGCAACAGCGAAAGTTTAGCAAAAGGATGAAAAGCAACGTGGAGTTGGAGTGTTTTCTGTTGGACCTGTAAGTAATATACTTCTAGCTATCCAGACAGCTATAGGTAGCTAGATGGCTGAAGTCGGGTACCTCTTGAATCCAATTAATATAACAATGTAATATTATTTGAGAAAATAAATAATACTTGTATACAAGGATATTAGCTAGCTATGATAGACAAGATATGGTCTGCAATGTTACTTATTCCACACACGATTCTGTCTTTACATTACAGTTCTAAATTAATCTTCAGAATAACGTTAGCTAAATACTGGAAAAACAGCGCAAAAACACCACAAGATTGCAACAGAAACACCACAAGATAACGTTAGCAGCAACTGCACTATAGAGCAGTAACATGTGGTGGGGTCTCAGTCTGATTAGGCAGTGGCAAATCAGAGAGGCATGTTGATGCGCACAAAAAAGTAATGACTGGCAACAGCAGAGCAAGATGCACGCGTATCAGAAGCAACGTGCATCAGAAGCACATACCTGCCAACATTTATATTTTAAAATATGGGAGATTATTAGGGGGGGGGGGGGGGGTTCTGAAACTGTGTTGGTTGGACGTGGACCCCAAACAGTCTAGGGGGGTCCGGGGGTCCGGGGGCATTGCCCCCCCCGGAAGAAAATAGTCCATTTTAACAGCTAAATGTTTCAATTTGGTGCTCTTTCAGATTAAAATGTAAAGACTAAATTCTTTGTGATTGGAACGTGGGAAATGGAACACATGAAATTGATATTTTGGCTAGTGGACTTTTTTGGCTAGACAGCTAGCTAGCATTTTTCAGAGACACAGTTGCCACAGCATAAGCAGTGTGAGAAAATATATATTTTTATCTGCTTATGCTTCAACAAACAAACAAACAAACACACAAACCTATTCATTCCAAAATAATACTGAAACAACAAAGAAATGCCGTGCGTTCCAGCCAGTGTATAGCACACACTGATAAGACATTCATATCTTCTGTCACTGAGAAGTGGAACTCAATACAGAATCTATGCTCTCAACCCTTTTGGGTTTTCATACCATGTCATTGAGATACGACTCTGTTGTCTGACTCCACTATCAGCACATAACCTAATGCGCTGCCCTAAAGAAACACTTTGTGTCTTTAATCAGCTGAGAGCCGGTTAATCTCATCCTTTCTGGTGGGCTGACGGAGCAGCGTGATAAAGCGTCACTTTCATGTAACACAGTGTTTAATCCCTTTTAATTACATTGAGGTCAGATTCATTCCTTTCAGAGTGGCGGGAGGCGAGATAGTGCGGTTCTATTTTAATCAATGCCCTATCCAATCAATTCCTCCCCTTGTTTTTTTCCCCCTCAAAAGCAATTATACACTGTATCTTAACGGAATGATTGAATCATTGACAGCCATTCTCCAATTTCATGTACGTTTTTTCACCTAAATTCTGAAAAAGATAATGGAATATTGCTACTTGGTTCAGGTTGATTTATAATTTGAGTTAAATTTCTGCTGTATTCAACTGTACCCTGCCAACAGCGTGAAAGGGGAGTAACAGCGCTAAAGAGCTGAATAATGCATGAGAGCGGTGAAGACGGTGGTAACAGAGAAGTAAACACAAAACATGTTGAAATGACTCAGGAAAGGGTTTAAGATATAAACAGGCAGACCAAGGTGCTGTGACAGACAGCGGTGTACAGGCAGACGCACTGCACAGCAGGCAGGATGAGTACGAGCCTTATGAACACAACTCCTGTCAGAGCGCCCGGCAGCCAACGTTATACCCGTTTTAACTCCCTTGGGAGGGGCACGCTCAGTCAGCCCTCTCCCCCGGATACATGCTTCACTGGCGCTAAGTTATCCCCCATATGATCCCTGCCTTACTTAACATCACACTTCAACAGCTAGTTTACTTCTACAGGACAGGAATGCATTCAGTAGTCAAGGAGCTACAAAGCGTCCTGCACAAGGGTTGATGGGATGGAAAATCCAGGACTCCAGGGTCTGAGAGTGAAAAGGCATTTTCAGTCGGTTGACTTGATTATGCGGCCCAACATGAAGCCACTTCTTAACTTTACCTCCTTTGACAATAACTGAACATAATGATGTAATTACACCATACATACAGTAGACTCACTGTGTTTCAAACGGAAGAGAAGTGTGGTATTTTACTATTACATTATCCCAGTTACTTATATGCGTCACTAAATTGATGAAAACAACTGAAATAGTTGTTTGCAGTTCAGACCCATTACTCATGGCTAAGTTAACTGGAGTGCAGGACAGTGTGAGTATGAGTGAACCGGCTAGTCTGCAGCTCATTATGACTGTGTGCCTCCTCTATCTCTATAGTACATACACGTCTACAGATATAAAATAACCTTGAAGGAAAAAGTCATATATCTTAACAAATAAAAAAAAAAGATGTCTCTATCAACTTTGTGTATATTTGCACAAGACTCTTTCCAGCTATGTTGAAAGTTTGTTGTGAGTCAGCTACCTGCATTTATTTGCAAGCTTGTTCTTAGATTCCAAACAGATAAGTCTATGCCAGTAGCTACATACCAACTGGGAATGCAGGAATACATTTAATTAAAAATGTAACAGATGACCCATAAACCATACACTCCGGTGTTATGAGCTAGCAAGATTAAGCAGGATTACTATTTAACACATAAGCAAAATTAATCATTTTTTCCCCCAAATTCTTAGCACCAATATGCTTTAATGTGGAAGCCTATCCCATTGCTGCCACATAGTTTGTCAACCTGTGAGAAAATTGGTACATATCCTCTGAAGAGCGTGCAGCCAACCATACTGTAGGTATGGAAGACTGCCCATCAAGCACAGCTTCTGCAGGCAGACCACAAGTACCTGACTGACCAGTAGTTGTTCCTGTGCAACGAGGCAGAGGAAGTCCTACCTACTGTAACTCTCCCACCATTGAAGCTTAAAACAACATCACCCCAACGTGTCTATTGATTGGCTAGTGGTAAAGGAAGCAGTGTAAACTAATATTGTGAACTTTCGTTAAGAAGCCTAGATGTTATGTTTAACATAGCTGTATAATCTATACTTGATATCACTGAGTACTCCGACTAAAGCCAACTGGAGGCAGCTCTGACATGATAAATCTTCAGAGGTGTAGCAGAATATAGAAGTATGTGAGCCAATCACAGAGGAGCTGGGTGAATGAGTACCATTTGGAGCTAATAAATCAAATACCCATTAAGAAACCAAGTTGTGATCAAAGGTTATTACCTGTTCATAATTAAAGGTGTCCAACATGCCCAAGATGAGTCCCTGGATCTCAGCCAGCTTGCCTTTCCCATACACTGGGTCCTGAAACAGAGAGGGAATCAAGCACACAATTAACCTTCTGGAGGAAATTGCCAGTTGGTTTCCAACCTTAAAATCTCAAAAAAAAGGACAAATGTCTGTCACACATGCACAGCACCTACTGAAAATCAGCTTCTCGCTGCATTCCGCATATCCATCGCATCATATTCAAAATTCTAAATCACCATTTTATTAACCTTTATTCATACTGAGAAGGTTCACCAGTTTACCTTGAAATAATCGTTGTGTATTAGAAAATTTAAAAAGTCAACTAACTAGTTTTTTTAAGAGAACATTTTACCCATAATGTACCTATATGTAGCCCTTCATTCTGATTACAGTACAAATGCAACACTAAAATACTATGTACTGTGCTAAAATTAATAAGAGATTGCAACTTCCTGTTTAGCTTAGCGAATTCCCCACAAAAGCATCTATTTAGCTTGTGCACACAACCACTCAAAAGCCATGCAATGCAATCGTCACAAGTCCTCCAGAGGCTCCCTCGCCACCTGTAACCGTGAGCCCTGCAGACAACCATCTGCCACCACCCTGTCCCATGGAGTCCACCAAAGGCACCACTGATGCCTTATCCCCACCTCCAGGGGGCTCCTCACTGCCTACTGCTGAAGGCCTCCTCTCCTGCTACAACCCTGAAGCAAGGTCAACTGCACTGTGTGAAGAGGTCCATTCTCACACTGCACTGTGTGAAGAGGTCCATTCTCAAACTGCACTGTGTTAAGAGTCCATTCTCACACTGCACTGTGTGAAGAGGTCCATTCTCACACTGCACTGTGTGAAGAGGTCCATTCTCACACTGCACTGTGTGAAGAGGTCCATTCTCACACTGCACTGTGTGAAGAGTCCATTCTCACACTGCACTGTGTGAAGAGGTCCATTCTCACACTGCACTGTGTGAAGAGGTCCATTCTCACACTGCACTGTGTTAAGAGGTCCATTCTCAAACTGCACTGTGTGAAGAGGTCCATTCTCACACTGCACTGTGTGAAGAGGTCCATTCTCAAACTGCACTGTGTGAAGAGGTCCATTCTCACACTGCACTGTGTGAAGAGGTCCATTCTCACACTGCACTGTGTGAAGAGGTCCATTCTCACACTGCACTGTGTGAAGAGGTCCATTCTCACACTGCACTGTGTGAAGAGGTTAATTCTGAAACTGCACTGTGTGAAGATGTCCATGACCAAACTGCACTGATTCCTGACAGCCTGAGGCAGAGTTCCAGAGCTATGAGAAAGTCAGAGAGCAGAAACAGGACTCTTCATACTCTCCAGTAGTATGGAAAGTCCTGTGTTTCCCAGGATGTGGTGTAGGACAGGAGCAGTCAGAAGAGATCACTAAACCCAAGCTTTTTGGGTGGATCTCTGCGTTTCCACTTTTCTCTCTCTGCTGGGGGACACAGAATCCACAGCAGGCAGCAAACAGGAAATGTTTGGGTAAATCACACTTAAAGGAAATTGGCAGAACAGAAGCAACCTCAGTGCTATTTATTACCCAGGGGGAGACGGAAAGTGGGACCAGCAGGGTGAACTGTGTACCTTGTTGTGATGAAGACCTACGGGTCGTTAACCGTCACATATTCTACTCAGACTCAGAAGAAAAAAAGTTTAAAGCGTAAGTACACCCTAGATCACTTTTCTTTCGCTGTAAACGTGTTTGTATGCCTACCTTATAATGAAACTTATTCATGCATTCCGTAATTTCAACAATTCTGAAATAATATTGCATATCATAATAAACTGGTGGAAAAGCGTCTTTGTGCTGCCCCTAACGGTTGAAATTTCCTTTTTGCTCCCCACACTGCCCCCACCCCAACCGGAACAACGTGGCATCCTGTTCATAAACTCTCTTATTCCACCTAAATAAAATATTATTTCTGATTGTTTCTGAAATTATTTGAGGTGAGAAATAGGCCATGCAGTTGCTGAATCTTGATTCATATTTGATGTGCAACGTCTAGTTTGACAGTTTGATCCGAGTTATACAAAATAATTTGTACAATGTACGTTAATTTATGCAAATGACGATGGACACAGCTCCTCCGCCCCCACCCCTCTCCCTCACTCATCCCACAATGTATTTTTCAAAATTGTGTAGTAGGCAGAGACAGGCTGAAACAGTGGGTGTATGTACTCTAAGTATTTAACTTTTTTTTTCATAATACAAGTGCCGTGAAAATATTGTCCAAAAAAACACAATTTATTTTATTTTTTATTGATTTTCCATTGTAGTGCAGTTTTCAGCATAGTCTATATGGCTCTTGAGATTATGACTAGAGACTTACATTCCCTACAGCGGACAAAAATGAATTGCCAGGTCTTAGTAGGATACAGATAAATTAATATAATTTTGAAGCGCAAGTTTGTGAGTTCCATCTGTATTTATTCATTTATGTCAATAACTATTGTGTCTATTCTCTCACTCTTATCTCATTCAAGCCTGCATGTGGCACCTGGCCTTTGATAACCTCCCTCTGTGCAGAGTGTGAAAACACAAAGCAGCACCAGGCCTATAACCAATCTCTCCATATTAAAAAAAGAACATTTTAAGACTAAGAAAAACTCAAAGCGAGCTGTCTAAAGGCCATCGTGATGCTGACTGATCTCACAGTACAAAGGTCCCAGACACTTGAGAACAGAGACAGAGACCATGCAATGCGGGATGGCCACAGACTCATACCGCTTATTAATGACTCGTTTGCACAATACCCAGGCAAACAAACAAAAACACCTTTGCATGTGGCTGGTACATACCTCATTGGATTGCAGCATACTTCCACATAACCCAACCCTAATACATTATTCAGCCATACATCATTACCCAACATTACCACAATACCCAGCCAAAATCATTATCCAACCCTACCACAATACTTAACCGTATCTCATTACCAAACCCTACCACAATACCTAACCCCATATCATCACCCAACCATACCACAATACTTAACCGTATCTCATTACCCAACCCTACCACAATACCTAACCCTATATCATTACCCAACCCTACCACAATACCTAACCCTATATCATTACCCAACCCTACCACAATACCTAACCCTATATCATTACCCAACCCTACCACAATACCTACCCCCATATCATTACCCAACCCTACCACAATACATACCCCCATATCATTACCCAACCCTACCACAATACTTAACCGTATCTCATTACCCAACCCTACCACAATACCTAACCCTATATCATTACCCAACCCTACCACAATACCTAACCCCATATCATTACGCAACCCTACCACAATACCTAACCATATCATTACCCAACCCTACCACAATACCTAACCCTATATAATTACCCAACCCTACCACAATACCTACCCCCATATCATTACCCAACCCTACCACAATACCTCACCCTATATCATTACCCAACCCTACCACAATAACTAACCGTATATCATTACCCAACCTTACAACAATAACTAACCGTATATCATTACCCAACCCTACCACAATACCTAACCCCATATCATTACCCAACCCTACCACAATACTTAACCGTATCTCATTACCCAACCCTACCACAATACCTAACCCTATATCATTACCCAACCCTACCACAATAACTAACCGTATATCATTACCCAACCCTACCACAATACCTAACCCCATATCATTACCCAACCCTACCACAATACCTAACTGCATATCATTACCCAACCCTAACACAATACCTAACCCTATATCATTAACCAACCCTACGACAATACTTAACCGTATCTCATTACCCAACCCTACCACAGTACCTAACCCCATATCATTACCCAACCCTAACACAATACCTAACCCTATATCATTACCCAACCCTACCACAATACCTAACCCTATATCATTACCCAACCCTACCACAATAACTAACCGTATATCATTACCCAACCTTACCACAATAACTAACCGTATATCATTACCCAACCCTACCACAATACCTAACTGCATATCATTACCCAACCTTACCACAATAACTAACCGTATATCATTACCCAACCCTACCACAATACCTAACCCCATATCATTACCCAACCCTACCACAGTACCTAACCCCATATCATTACCCAACCCTAACACAATACCTAACCCTATATCATTACCCAACCCTAACACAATACCTAACCCCATATCATTACCCAACCCTAACACAATACCTAACCCTATATCATTACCCAACCCTACCACAATAACTAACCGTATATCATTACCAAACCCTACCACATTACTAGGGATGTGCATTTGACCTTATTTACCTGTTCAAGTACTCACATGGAATTATAAACAAGTACTCAAGTACTCAAAGGGATGTTATGCTCCAATACTCGAGTACTCGACAAGTATGTCCCATCAGGGAGGCGATTTCATGGTTTTCAATAAATCATAAACATAAACTACATAATTATATAAAAGTATGTCCACAATATTTTAACCACTGGGATGTTTTCATGTGCTTGTCCCTAATATTCCAATGATTGCAGTGCTTGCAATTACAGCGATATTTAAATATATTGATATTTTTCGATATGAAGCTCATTTCGATATTGCCACTATGACGATTTCACTCATATTGAAATATTATTTCAACATTACTCACAATGCCACGCCTGCATGCTTCCTGTTTTCTGGGAGCATCAGGAGCAAATGGGTAGAGTGCAACCCTAAGGCTATTTCCAATAAAACAATAATAGTCTATCTTCAGATTTTGTTCTTTCAATCCTCATGCAGCCAATTTAAACGAATGCTTAAAACAGAATCCAAGCCGACTCATCCCTATATAAGCCTGTTTTTCTCACACTTATTTTATAACCTCAAAAGCATAACCCTCCCACTCGCAAACACTAGGACAATTAAAAATACACACTAGGACACTTCACCCAAGAAATTGTTTTTTTATTTTAGTAACTAACTGGTACTCATTATTATTCCTCTGCTCCTATGGTCAGAATAAAACTATCAATATGAAACAAAGCACAGTTTGACCAGAGTGTACGCCAGATATTTATAGGCAACTAGGAGGGTGTTTAAACTCTGAGGATATTCACAGGGCATGTTCTATCAATATTCAAATATTCAGTCAATATTCAAAGGAAGAAAGTCTGAATCAGGATGATTTCAGTCAATGTGCTTAAGTTTGCACGTAATTCTCCAAGTCCGGATTCCCCCAATATTATCAGATGTTATGTCACTCACAATACTGTTTTTTTAAACATTTCAGGTAACTGTAAAAGTGGAAGAGGGCATATAATAGTAAAATAATAATAAAGTGAATTGTTAGCAAGCCAAGTAGTGTTTTACTTCCAGTATACATACGATGACATGCCATGGTTCGTCATAAAATATTGAATATACTCAATTATTTAGATATTTTCTATCAATATAATGACATTGAAAAAAATCATAATATTGCTGGACTCTAGCTTGCAGCTATATTTAAAAATGTATGTCAAAGGGCATTTTTAACTGTCACAGAGTGCTGAGCACAGAGTGCTGAGCACAGAGTGTGTTTTCATAAAGGAATGAAAAAAGAAGAAACGCCCGGGCCAGTTGACCTGCACTGCCTCAGAACTCGGACTGGCGGAGGCCGGTGACGCCCGTCTGTTCACGGTGAGGCAGGAGTTATTTCCTCCCTTCCTCCAGCATGGGGCTAGTGCTGCGCTTGCATGGAAAATAAGCTGAACCAGGATTTGAATAATTCAGGCCCCCCTCTGCCGCTGCGCTCACAAGCTGCACCGGCGGCTGGCACACCACACGGCGCATGCTTCTCTAACTTCAGCTGCGTGTCCCAGGAGCTGAACCCCCCCCGTCTACACCACACCCCGCCCTACTTCATCACGGTCTCATTAAGGAGCTCCGCATACTGCCTAAACGACAGAAAAAAGGAGGTGAAAGCGGTTCTCTCTCTGGAGTTTCTGGACCTGATGTCAGTCTGTGCGCTTGTCTGAGTGGATTTGGCCACGTTTAATTCAAGGCAGAGGCAAATGCAAACGCGAACACGCATGCAGACGCACTCCCACACGTGCGTGCACACGCGTGTGAAATAGAAATCCCAGTCCTACCGAAGGCATAGTCTCATCATTCTGTGGCCAGTAGGACTCTGCCACCTGTCAAGAGAGCGATTCTCAGAGTGCCCAATCCACGCAGATCAACCCACCCGTCATGCTGCACCGATTTAACACAGTGAATCCATTGAACCCACTCAACCATTGAAACCAATGAATCACTCAACACACTGCACCTACTACATACACTTAACCGCTCAACACACTACACAAAGTGCACCTGCGACACACACTCAACCACCCCTACACACACCCACGCCACACACTCAAGTACTACACACACTGCACCCTCTCCACACACTGCACCCTCTCCAAATACAGCCAGCACACACGCCGACTCAACACCCAGTATACACACGGTTAATTTACAACCTTTAAAACATACATAATGATGATGGAACCACATGTAGAGGAGACGATCACAGCAAGCAGAGAAGACGCAACAGCTACAGGATGTTTTTCTGGTGCTGTAAATTAATGCATTCCACAGCTCACATCACACGGCTCTGATCTGGTGAGCAGTTTGTCCTTCACTCTGCACAGTAGTCATGTCCAAACGGCCATATTACAATTATTCTGACGACTTGGCTGCAGAGTTGGTTGTTGGCTTAATCTGAACTAATGGCATAATCAGTAGTTTTCATTTCAGGTCACTCATACACATAGACACACACACGTGCAGACACATGCACACATGCACACATAATAGCACCGGATAGTGAGGGTAAACACGTTATGGCAATGGCAACTATACGCAATGAAGTCATAAGCATGGCATAGCGCCTGTCATAACTGGTTGCGACAGCATATTACAGCTTGCAATCAACGTCATTACATTGACGTAATGCATACGGCAGTCACTTTGTAACACTTATTTTGACATCTGCTTTGTAAGATTTACCGCGTACATTATGACAGTGATATACTTGTCATTACCTGTAATATGCGGGTCATTGCTGGTAACGACAGGTCTTATGTCTTGATTATGGCAGCGTTATGTAGACTTTATGGCGTATGGTAAAGTAAAGTTTTATCAAGCAATATACCTCTCCGACACAGCTAGAATGTAGAAATATTATTTGCTCATGTGAAAATCATGTGCAGAGGCACAACTGGATAAAGTATTTACCTTAGAAAAAGCCCACAAGTGAAAAATGGACAAATATCCATTGTGAGGTCTATCTAAATCCAAACTTTAAGGAGGCCAGTTCAATACTGGTTGATACTTAAGACCACTATATGCTTTCTCATTAGAACAGTGAATTGGACCATAATGAGCTTTATCTTTTCCGTTATGAAAAGCGCTTCAAAACAGGACACTACAGCAGCACACTAAAGCAAGGTATGATTGCTCCAACCACACTGAACAAGAGCAAGCAGCAGGCAGGCTGTGCTTTTAAAATGAAATCATTGTTTCCAATAGCACAAGCAGACTCATGCACGGTTTAAAACAGCATGTTATTATAATTTCAGAAGATGACTAGGATACAGGAGCAGTGAAAATCCCTGAGGGGAGGCAAACACAAGCCAAACCCGTTGGACCTCCATCAAAATGAGCGTTTGAGAAAAAGTGCTCCAAATCAAGATATTGACAGCCCAGTAATAAGGTGGAGTTGTATTATTAAATCCAGTTCAATTCAGTTTTATTTGTATAGCACTTAGAGACCGTGCCACAAAAGACGCATTGTTACAGATGCTATTATCCACGCGTGCTATTTCTTTCTTTCTTTCTTTCGAAACCCAACGTAGAGCCAAACGCGTCCAATTCCCACCCTAATTTGGAATGTCCTTTTAACTACGTGCTATTTGCAGCCGCGTTCATGATGCGCAATCCCCACTGCCGATTTGGGAGAACGGAGACATCCGCGGTTCCCCTCCGAAACACATGGTGTCTCCAGCTGCTTCATTTTACACTGCAGCCCACAGCCAATCTTGCATAAAGTGGAGTAGGAGGAAGACCTCTTATATGCGTTCGTCGGGTCCACGGGCGCCCGATCAACCAGCGGGGGTCGCTTAAGAGCGAAGAACCCCGGACCCCTAAGCGACTGAAACCTCCCATACCCTGGGTGACGCAATAGCCAATTGGGCATTGGCCTATAGAGCTACCGACCACAGGTGGCTCTGGCACGGGCCAGATTGAGCTCCTCCATGCACCACAGTGTGGTGCCTTAACCAAATGAGCCACCCAGCAGCCTTTATTTCATTTAATCTTACAATTTTTAAGTGCTGTGAGAAGCTACTGTATGAAGCCGCTTTATAAAGTATACACTTAAGAAGTGAAAGCACGTCATGTTAATAAAGAAGTGTTATCAATGTCAAATGTAATCTGAGTACAGCTAAAGTTAGCGTTACTGCCGCACATAATTATTAGAGCCATTTAATTAGTTTAAAAACAGGTGGCTCCTGGGAAGCGTGGAATGAGACAGAAGACTCAAAAAGGTCAAAATCAGCCCAAAAAGGTGCTGGTCATGTGGTCATCTGAATTAGGAAATTACATAATTAAATAATATTCCCTATTGCATACCCGTTTTAATTAATGTATTTCACTCAAAACTTTCACTATAACTTTATTAATTTGAGTAGGATCTAGAGTGACAGTCCTTTGTTACCTTTTTCATTTTATATTTAGCTGATGCTCTTATCCAGAGCAACTTGCATAGCTTACAGTTACTATTATACATTAGTTACTACTACACCTTCCCCAGAGTCTACAATTATAAAGATCTGTGTTTCTGCTACACCTTCCATAGAGCCTACAATCATAAAGACCTGTGTTACTGCTACACCTCCCATAGAGCCTACAATCATAGAGACCTGTGTTATTGCTATACCTCCCATAGAGCCTACAATCATAGAGACCTGTGTTACTGCTACACCTCGCATAGAGCCTACAACCATAGAGACCTGTGTTACTGCTACACCTCCCATAGAGCCTACAATCATAGAGACCTGTGTTACTGCTACACCTCCCATAGAGCCTACAATCATAGAGAACTGTGTTACTGCTACACCTTCCATAGAGCCTACAATCATAAAGACCTGTGTTTCTGCTACACCTCCCATAGAGCCTACAATCATAGAGACCTGTGTTACTGCTAAACCTTCCATAGAGCCTACAATCATAAAGACCTGTGTTTCTGCTACACCTTCCATAGAGCCTACAATCATAGAGACCTGTGTTTCTGCTACACCTTCCATAGAGCCTACAATCATAGAGACATGTTGTAGTGGTTTGTGGCTGTTCGTTTTCTTTTGCGGCTCTCGTCCTGCCTTCTCGATTGTTAATCAATCAAATTTTTTCCACGTTCTGTTTCGTGGTTTGCCAGCCTCATTATTGCTTCCACCTGTGCTTCTACCTGCAGGGTATTTAAGTTCCTCACTTCCGCTTCTCCGGTGCTTGTTTGTCTTACGACATTGAATTAGAGCCAGGTATAGCCAGGGACTAGCGACTTCCTGATATTAAACTGTGTTTATGTTCAGGGGGGACTTGCTAGTTAGCTACTTAATCGGGTATAGGACTGTTTTCCTCCTGGTAGTGTTCTGCGCTATCTATTTAGTACTTTGCTGTTCTCTAGGACAGGGGTTCCCAAACTTTTCCATGCCAAGGACCCCCAAATAGTCGTAGCCTCTGGCTGGGGCCCCCCTATTGCGAAAAAATGGCTTTTAAAAAAAAACCATTTAAATTACACTGGCAAATATAAAAAAATCTAACATACAGCTTCTTAATACACAACACCATACTTTTGACCCTATTTTGATTCCATAATCGGGCCGTTAGCAGCTCAACGTAACGCTTTGACTGACAGGCAGACGGTTAGTTATTGGCTGCGATTGAAAGAAGGGCATGGCAAAGACCTAATTTCGATATGAAAGGATTTATAACAATTTATATCTTATTTTAAACCGGCACAGTAATCTTATGAATTGAATTGAAATAAATTTTTTTAATAAATAAAATATTTTTTTAAATTATTTTTATTTTTTATTTTTTATTTTTTGCATTTTCCATTTTCCTCTCCCTTCCAATTGGCCCCCCTGGCGCCCCCTGGCGGCCCCCCGTTGGGCCGCGGCCCCCACTTTGAAAACCCCTGCTCTAGGAGAGTTTTTCTTTGTACTTTCGTTTTGGTTTTACACTTTTCCGGCTCTGAGCTAAGATAGCCGAGGGTGTTCTTTTGTTTGCTAAATTTCCCTTTCCTGTGCCATTATTTGTGTTCGGGGGATTTAGTTGTTATTCACAAGTTTTCTAGTTCGCCCGTTTTTGTGGGTTGATTTTTGTTTTGGCTGTTTTAGCCTTAAAGCCTCTTTTCTTTCTTCCTTTATTATTTTCTCTCCCTAGTTATTGGTCCTCACGGTTGTGAGCTGACTTGTTCTGATCTCCCCACCTTTGCGTTTGAATCTCCGAACCATCAATAAACGCATTACACCTGTGTTAATGCTACACCTTCCATAGAGCCTACAATAATAGAGACCTGTGTTACTGCTACACCTCCCATAGAACCTATGATTGCAACCCTTATTAAACAATCTCACATTAGTTGTCTATTTGTCATTGTCATTTGTTAATCATTCGCTATAGGCTACATAATTGTTCTTGATTATTTGGGGAATTGTTTGATTGACATAAGCAAGCAAAATAAACAGAAACAGGTTGAGAATATGTTCGGTTTAAATGCTTTATACTCTTTTTCCATCGCACGGGCTGTCCTACATATTTATGCTACACAATTTTATGACACAAAAAAATATGCTAGCACACAAAACTTGCTGTATTTATATTTGTTATTCAGTAAATAAATTGCTTGACTGATAATCAATGTAAACAGGTTGAGTTTTATCCGTTTACAGGTAGGCTACGGTGACACGTTTTACATCCCAGATCCCACGATGCGCCACTGTGCAGCAGCATGGGTAACTTCCAAGTATAGATGGGGTGAAGTGCGTCTCAATTCAAATAACCTGCTCCGCCCTCGCTCCCTCCCACTCGCTAAACGCAAGTGTACAGGTGCAGCTCAAAAAAAATTTATATCGTGAAAAAAATTTTGTCACTCATGTCAGAAAGTGAAACTCATATATTATATAGATTCATTACACATATTGAAATATTTCAAGCCTTTATTTCTTGTAATTTTGATGATTATGGCTTACAGCTAATGAAAACCCAAATTCAGTGTCTCAGAAAATTAGAATATTACATAAGATCAATAAAAAAGGATATTTTAAACAGAAATGTCAGCCTTCTGAAAAGTATGTTCATTTCTATGCACTCAATACTTGGTTGGGGCTCCTTTTGCATGAATTACTGCATCAATGCGGCGTGGCATGGATCCATAAAGCTTGTCAGCAGAAGGAAGCATGAAGTGTAATTGTGGACTTCAGAAAACACAGTGGACATGGCACCCCAAATCATCACTGACTGTGGAAACTTCACACTGGACTTCAAGCAACGTGGATTCTGTGCCTCTCCACTCTTCCTCCAGACTCTGGGACCTTGATTTCCAAATGAAATGCAAAATTTACTTTCATCTGAAAAGAGGACTTTGGACCACTGAGCAACAGTCCAGTTCTTTTTCTCCTTAGCCCAGGTAAGACGCTTCTGACGTTGTCTCTGGTTCAGGAGTGGCTTGACACGAGGAATGCGACATTTGTAGCCCATGTCCTGGATTCGTCTGTGCGTGGTGGCTCTTGATGCACTGACTCCAGCCTCAGTCCACTCCTTGTGAAGCTCCCCCAAATTCTTGAATGGATTTTGCTTGACAATCCTCTCAAGGCTGCGGTTATCCCTGTTGCTTGTACACCTTTTCCTACAACACTTTTTCCTTCCACTCAACTTTCTATGAATATGCTTGGATACAGCACTCTGTGAACAACCAGCTTCTTTAGCAATGACCTTTTGTGGCTTACCCTCCTTGTGGAGAGTGTCAATGACTGTCTTCCTGACATCTGTCAAGTCAGCAGTCTTCCCCATGATTGTGTAGCCTACTGAACCAGACTGAGAGACCATTTAAAGGCTCAGGAAACCTTTGCAGGTGTTCTGAGTTAATTAGCTGATTAGAGTGTGAGTACCATGAGTTTCCAATATTTAACTTTTTCACAATATTCTAATTTTCTGAGACACTGAATTTGGATTTTTAATAGCTGTAAGCCATAATCATCAAAATTACAAGAAATAAAGGCTTGAAATATTTCACTCTATGTGTAATGAATCTATATAATATATGAGTTTCACTTTCTGAACCAGAACTGCACGTGCGAGTTGTCTCATACCCAACGAACGACAAGCTGAAGTCGGTAAGTAACATTATTTAACTTAATATATTATCCTAGTAGTACTAATTACAATGTCACAATAGATAAATATGACTGTTTTCTGTCAGTCAACATTAGCTTTTAGCTGGCGCTTGACCAAATTTACAGTGTGATGTTAAGCTAACTAACATGGCCATTTGAATACAAATAGCCTGTAACATTATGCCTTGATGGTTATTGGGGTCAATATAAGTACTTATTACAAATAAATAATCTGCTCACCGGACAGTGGAGTTTCTAAACGTAACATATGCTAAATTAGCTAAAAACAGCTTGCTAAATGCATTTGCTTGTCTAACGTATTAATATCATGCCTTGTCTGTCTGGGACCAGGGACAGGCTATGAAATTTTAATAATAGGTAACGTTAAATTATATAATTTTAACATTGACTAGTGTATTTTATTTTCCTTGTAGGTAACGTTAGCTATAGCTAAGTGGCAATCTGATTGATCACCGCTTTCTGAGGTAAAAAAAACACAGTCGGCAGCGACGTTAACGTTATAATAAAAGAAGCACTGATATGAGGGGAATGCAGTTCATGTTATGCTACCTGAACAATTAAAGCAAAACCGAGCAAAACCTAACCGGACATTTCTACGCTTGAATAGATTTTTTTTCGGTTCCAAAATGTATAAAATGTGCGGGGAATAGAGCACACCTAGTCAAAGTGTTAGTGGTATGTTTGTACTGACTCAGTACGAGATGTTTAAAATAAAACCAATAATTTATCGGAAAAGAAAAGAATACGGAGTTTGTGCGTTATTTAATGTTTGCAATGTTTGTGATTAGGTTACAGGATGCAGATGAAAGACAGCTCTGTCACAGTCGAGTTAGCAGGTTAACCAAAAAGACGGTGGTGGGTTGTTCATTTAACAAACTATGGTGACAGCTTGCTACGTTTCTAGCGGCGCTAGAGACATGTATAATAAAAGTCGTCTTGTCAAAATAACATCTGTGCGTATCTGTGATTGATTGACCGTCAATATAGTTGATGGCAATAAGATTACCCTATGTTTGTCCATGTGTGGTGATGCAGTGCGTCTAGCTTGGCTACCGAGCTCAGCTGGTATGCTATCTAGCTAATCAAATTAGCTGATGTTAGCTGAATATAAATTGAAGATAACTGAATGAACATTAATTATGTGATGAATTTTACACATTCAAAGCGAATAAATAACACGGTAAAATCGAGGATGAAAATTAAATGTTATATTATAAAACATTAGCTACTTAAGAAAGTTTACCGCAAGATCGTTTTACAATAGAAAATGGTTGGTTTGGTTAAGGTCAGGTCTTGGGCTTCTCCACCCTGAACTGTCAATCATACTGTGCCTGGACCAAGATGAACATATCTTGGTTGACCCTGCCCCAGACAACGTCACTTCGGCTCCACGGAGCAGACGCAGTTTGTACAAACATGGCGACGAAAAAGACTTCCGGAGACTCAAAACTGTTTTTACGAGGCCGTGGGAAGGCAATGGGTGACGTCACAGTGACTTTGTCCATATTTTTATACAGTCTATGGCTCCGCACTACTCTACTTCGGTTTGGACTCACACTCCAACATGAATGCGTGCTCGGAGCATGGAAGTATGCTGTTTGAGACACAGCCTCTGTGTGTTGTGTGGGGGTGGGGGCCCGAAAATAAAAACACTGGGGAAAAAAAGGGAAAAAGACCTGGCAGAGTGCACCCCCACTTACAGAGAGAGGGAGAGAGAGGAAGAAGGAGAGAGAGGGTTCTTGTTTTCTCTCACTCCAGTGAATTAGAATGCAGTTTGTGCTTAAGCCCAGGCCAGACTGATGATTAAATGATGACAGCTTTCAGACGGATTAACACACTGCTCACGCATACGAGACTTCAGTGCTACATTGGCACGGGCAGGTAAGCAAAAGAAGAGTCGTGAGGAACAGCACATGAAAAATGAATGAAAAGTTCAGGAACGAAAGGAATTAAAAATGGAAAAGTTTGGCCTCTCTCGTGCGCTGCCTGCCACGTCTTATCTAAGACAGAGTTTGTGAGCTCCAAGTTAACCTGAGCCAAAGATCTACAAAGATAACATGACATCTGATAAATAACCTGCTGTCGGACCTGCTACTGCCCTACACGTCTAATGTTCTTCTAAACACATATACATTTTTATCATCTTTGCAAAAGGCTGAAAGAAAACATCTGCGCTCCAATCCCTCTTCGTTCTTTTCTAGTGAAGTCTGTAACAGTGCTCCTTGATGTACATCATACTGGCTCTGCACTCTGAAAATCATTTCACCTTGTCTAGAAAGGGTCAGACAGCAACGCATAAATCAATAAGGCTTGGCTTTTAGGTTCACAGCACCTCCCATTAAGGCCTATTAAGAGTGTTTTAGCAGTGACGCGCAAAGCATTGTGGGTGACAGCAAAAGGAAACGATCCCATTGCCTCGGACAAACAGCAGAGTCACTGTTCAAACCCATTGGATTCTCTCTCAGAAGCATTTTTTTATTTAACCATTTTTCTGCCGCCTGGGCAAAAGCCAGCACGTGTAACAGATACTCGGATCTCAAAAGATATTTATAGCTCTCCCATTTAGTTAAGTGGGATGTAAATACTGTTCTTCCACAAAACTGAATGGATTACGGATTTCCTTTCGCTAACATTTAAACTGCAATTACGCACTTCCTGAAACTGCAATTGCATTAAGGTCAAATGGCCTCGCACTTGGAAGTAAAATTACACACGGCGCAAAGCTAAAGCCGTTTTTCCCATTAACCCCGCGACAGTCCTCCGAGACCTTATCATGTCCAAACATCATGGCTGTGATGCAGAGTTTCAGCATCCTGATAAGAAAGCGCTAGAATCTCTCAAAACAGTTTAACACAGCAGTATGAGAAATTTGAGTCAGGAACATTTGGGGGAAAGCATGTGATAATGAAAGCCATTCTCTCCTTAGAGTGTTAAAAAAAACTCTCCTCTTGACTCGGACAGACACGGAAGGCATGATAAAACCCGTCCTGTACACCAAACATTTCACCCATCAGTTTAGCCAATGTCCTTATGCAAATGAGGCATCCTATTTTTACTGTAATAAATTAGACGAAGCACTTTTCGCAAGAGTCTAACATACCAACCATTAATCCCAATGCTGTACTTCAATCACAAAGATATCGTACATTAATAAAAAAAATAAAAAAATAAAAAGTGCTGAAAGGCCAACGGATATGGGAAAAAAAGAGACAATGTGCCCACTGTGACTGGGGCTCCAAGGCTATGCATAATTGACCATAGCTCTGCCTAAGGCTTCACTGGGCACAGTTACCGCCACTCCATCGCACACTAGCATCTCCCCTGGTCAATGCTAAGTGCCCACAGGCCTGTGCCAGCTACGCGGGCCTCTGGTGCACTTCCTGCAGCAGCTCAGCTGGCAGATATTGCCCAGTGTGCAGATAAGCAGCAGTAATCTGGCTACGCATTTTCTAGTGCGCGCCACTCCCGAATTACCAGAGGACACTGCCGATGTGGGGCGGCCCCACAGTCGTGACTGCGCGCTGCAATCCGGACAGTAAGACGGTTAAGGAGCAGCTCTTGTTAGTGATTAGCACGGAACACGAAAGCGAGCCCAGCCCAAGCCCAGCCCAAGCCCTGAGAGATGAGCGGCAAGCTCTCGCACAGCGCCCGCGGGCTCCACCCACCTGGAGAATGCGCTGTATGATGGCGGGCAGGGCGATGAAGCTGGTCATACTGTTGAGGACCTGCATGGTCAGCTCCTTCAGGGCTGGGGAAGAAGACGGAAGAGAGACGCACACGGCTACCGTCACCATGGGGAATCACACAACAGCACAGTACAGGCTCTGTGGGAGTGAAGGACGTGTTTTGAGGAAGCTGCTCAACCAGAAAAAAAGCAAAAGGGGATTTCAGCTCCGGGTGTGTAATTAATGAGAACGCTTTGGAGGGGAAAACCTAGCAACGCTGTGAGGACTAATAGCAAGGTTCCCCCTGCAGGGCTATAATGGGGCTATGTATATTCATCCCTTTTATGTCACCAACCACTGTGCACCTAATCTGAGGGACTGACCTTCTGAGGTGTGGCGCCAGGTCGGTCCCTTCAGGAGTTTCTGTGGTGACATCATTGCCTCGAGAAGTGGAAACCACAGTGCCTGTCGGAAATTTCATACAGCTGATCAATAAGATAAATAAAACTACTGCACACACACGTGCAAGCACACATGCAGACACACACACACACACACACACACACACACACACACGCACGCACGCATACTCTTTAAATAAATACTTAAACATGTCATAACGCCTGGACTACTGCAACTCCCTGCTCGCAAGCCTACCAGCCTGCACCATCCTGCCTCTTCAACTGATCCAGAACGCAGCCGCCCAGCTTGTATTCAACCTCACTAAATTTTCACGTCACCCCCCTGTTGAGGTCACTCCACTGGCTGCCAGTTGCAGCCAGGATCAGGTTCAAAGTTCTGACCCTGGCCTACACTGCAGCCAATAGGACAGGCCCCGCCTACCTGCAGGACTTAATCCAGAACTACGTTCCTGCTCGACCACTTTGCTCGTCTACAGCAGGACGACTCGCACTTCCCCCCCTCCGTGTCAATTGCGCTTGCTCGTCCCCACTGCGGAGCTTTTCCACCCTAGCTCCCCAGTGGGGACGAGCAAGCGCAATTGACACGGAGGGGGGGAAGTGCGAGTCGTCCTGCTGTAGACGAGCAAACTTCCCATTCCCCTACGTTCTATGCCAACCCTGCCTGCGTTCCGTCATGGCCTGAAAACACACCTTTTCAGACTCTACCTGGACTGATACTTATCTAGGACCTCTCATGGTACTTGTTCTTGTTTAACTGTGTGTTGAAGTTTATAATATTTAGAATAGAATTTGTAGTAGAGCTGATTTACCCAGTTTACTGTGAACTGCATTCAATGTTCATTACTAGGGATAGCTGCTCCTTTATGGAAAGGTTGTGCTTTATCTTATCTGTTCTGTAGTTACTTTGATGACGTTTCTGTATGTACTTACTGTATGTCACTTTGGATAAAAGCGTCTGCTAAATGACTGTAATGTAATGTAATTAAACATACAGTAAAAAAACAGAACTCTGCTCAGTGCAAGCAAGAGCTGTCTCACAGGAAAAACATTTACAGAACAGTCATCACATTATATTACATTACAGTCAAGTCTGAAGGCATGACAGCACTGGGGTTATGAGGGCATCGTATTCCTCCAAACTGTGCCCCCTGCAGGCTGTGAAAATTAAAACAACTGTGCGTTATGCTGTTCTCCTCAGCGAGGTTTCACACAGCTCTGCAGGTATACGCACCTCTCTCTGCTGCTGGTTGAGGCTATGAGAGCACCTGTGACATAGAGAGATGATGTCACCTAGCGCCACCTCCACCCTCTGCAGTGGAAGCTCCTCCTCCTCCTCCTCCTCCTCTGTGTTAGCTGAAGGAAGCACGTTGCACACAGGCGTAACTAATACATCACTGACACGTTACACACAGACATAACTAACACATCGCTGACACAACATGTTACACACAGACATGCATTACCATAAGTCAGATACAACAAGTTACACACAGACATAACTAACACATCACTGACACATGTTGCACACAGGCACAACTAACACAGTACAGAAATGCTACACACAGACATAAGTGATAACTAACATAACATGTTAGACACGGACATAACTAACACATCACTTACACCACAAGTTACACATTAACATAACCTACACATCACTGACACAACATTTTACACACAGAAGTACCTAACACAAGGCAGACACAACATGAAACACAAGGGGATTCAAATAAACATGCTTAGGCAGTTTAATTGAATAAAGGGCTAAGAAATCATTTTCCATTATTCCCCTGTGTCTTTACTTCTGCCTTGTATTGTGCAAACAAGCCAAGTCATACATAAACACAGACTCACAAATACACATAAGCACGGGAAAAACATGCAAGCGCCCAGACACATAGACGCAAGCACAAATGTTTGTTTTCATACTTTGGCTCTCTTGGGTGAGGATGAGGAGTTTGTCCTTCAGCGTCTAAATAAAATGTAGAGATATCCGAGTTCAGAGTGAAAGAAGTCACAGTGGAAACAGCTGCATTCAGATGAAACCATTCCACTCACACCCTTCCCTCAAGCATCTAACAGCACAGCTTCACCTCACCCTTCACCTCAGAAGCACAGCTCCCCAAACAGCACTTCACACTGCGGCCTGCCACCAGGCCAGAGCAATCATACACAGCACTGTGATGCCACAGCAAAACCGCCAAGCCAGAATACTAGCACACAGAGCAGTGATCTCACTGCAGCCCACATCCAGTCCAGAGTAATGACCTCACCTGCAGCAAAACTTGGAAAGCTCCATGGACATCTCCCTTCTTCTCCAGTAGGTAGGCAGTGGCCTCATGGAGGCTGTACTGTTCTGTAATCTGTGTTTCATATTGACAGGGAGAGTTGCAATGTTACCTTTGGTAAGGGTGTATAGTTGAAAGTCTAGCACAGGTATTTTTAGTATCTGAGCACAGGTAGATGCATTACAGTATCTGAACAAAATCAAGGTCAAAGAGGCCTTGTGGACTCCAGTCTGCAAGTTTCGATTGCTCGTTGACTTAATGTGTCTTCAATTACTGGAGTGAGTGTGCATTTTTGTGTTTGTTTTTCCTTCGGGCAAAAAGAATAGAATCATAATGTATGTGAGGATACCCCTATTGATATATTTTGTGGTTAAATCACCTTGTTTGTAACAACACACCTTCAGTAATGCATCTGCAGAAGTTTCATAAAACACTGGTCGATAACAAAATCCATGAAGCCACTTTTAAAAGTATGTGTGTGAGTGTGTGTGTGTGTGTGTGTGTGTGTGTGTGTGTGTGTGTGTGTGTGTGTGAATGAGAGAGAAAGAGTCTGACTCTGGAGTGAGGAGGGCAAGTCATGCTGAAGGCCATACTGGTTTCTCTGAATAAATATTAGGGTAACGATGCCATCTGCTCAAAATATTGATTTTTCCCTTTCTCATAAATCCCTACAATACTTAAAAATTCAGGGCAAAACATCTTAGCTCGTTCCAAAGGGCTTTGATTGACAGGCTGCCATGTACAGCATGTTACCCTTACTCCCTCACACCCTGCCTGAGAGGCACTGGCAGGTGTATCAATAACGGTGGAAAGTTTCCGGGAGCACAGACTACAGAGCACACACTTTACTCAAGGTTACCGAGGTCAGTCTGTAGTAAGAAGGTGTCCTACCTGGATGGTCTCTTCAAGCCTGTAGTCCTGAGAGACCCTCAGGAAGTCAATGACCTGGTGGGGACTGAAACGGCACAGCAGTCCCACATGGAGCTCGTGGAGGTCAGGGCTGAGCCTCGGGACAACCTGGGGATTAGGGCCTTCCCTGTGGGAGACAGGCCCGTCAGCACAGCTTCACTCGACACAATGCGCAGTGACAAAACTGCAAAGATAAGAGACTTTTTTTCCCCATTCATCAAATAAGGATACTCAAACCACCCTAGAGAAGAAACACAAAGAAACATGGCCATCCCTATAGGAGACAGGCCCGTCAGCGCAGCTTCACTCGACACAATACGCTAGCAGTGGTGACAAAACTGCTAAGATAAGAGACTTTTCTCCCATTCATCAAATGAGGGCTACTGAAACTACTCTGGACCCTAGGGAAGAAACACGTTCCTCACTAGCGGAAAGGCATAATTTGAAAAGGTGAGTTTTGAGAAGACTGCAGAAGACAGCCCGTGTATCTGGGGAAGGTTGTTCCACCACTGTAGGCTGAGGGCAGAGAAGAGCCAGGGCCGTGATGAGCTCAAAAGGATGGGACAGCCAGGTGGCGGTAGGATGCTGCTGGAGCGTATGGTGTAATCACTGTCTGAAGACTGGAAGGGGCAGCACCATTTGCAGCTTGGTATGCCAGGGCGAGAGATTTTATTTGAATGCAGGGAGCCACCAGAAGTCAACATGTTTGAATTTTTGCAGCGCGTGTGAACTTTGGCAGGTTGAAGATGAGGCGAGCGGCGGCATTCTGGACCAGTCCCAGTGGCACAGGCCAGTAAGCCAGCCAGCAAGGCTTTACAGTCATCCAGACGAGAGATTACAAAGGATAATAAATACAAGTAGCTGTGTAGCCTCTTGGGTGAGAGAATTCGCACTGGCCAAATGTCAAGTATTACTCTTCTCCGTCAGACATTTAAACAGATCCTGACCAAGAATATGTTCAGTGACCACACCCTAACCCCACAAAGAGGCAGACACAAAAAAGAGAGGGAGGGAGGGAGGGAGAGAGAGAGATTTTCACTGCAGGCTGTGTGTTCAGTTTAATCACATTAATAGCATGTTATTAAACCTCCAGCAGAGGATAGAGAAGCCAATGTGATTATCACACTCTTTTTTTGTTCCTTTTTTAAGGAATTCAGCAAGCAAACGGAATTTCTGAGAACAGAGTAGAGCTTGAAAGTATTTGACTTGTATAATACACAATTTCTCTAACACACGCGCGCACACATACACACACATACACACACACAGGGAAGTATATGTATGCATATGTGAAATGGAAATTGGGAGCACTGCGGGTCTGAGTCTTGAGTGCAGAGGCTGTTGAGAGTGAAATATTAAAACACACTCTTCCATTCCCCTGAGTTTCATTTCACAGCCAAAAGCCCCTCCTACTCCTCCAGGCTAGGCAAAACTAGGTTAATAACAGGGCACCCCCTGCATACTCACAAGCACTGGATTATGTGTACAAAGACACTCAGAGGCTCAAACGAACCATTGGAGAAATGAAAAACTATTTTTAACTGACAAATTAAAATCTGATTTAAACGTATTCAAAAACTTCACAATCCCACAAGTCAATAAGATGTTGTAACAGGATTTAAACATATCCTGATAAGCTCTGCCAATGGTTGCAGCTGTAGGCGCGATTCTCAGCAGGAAAGACCCTGGTGTCTCCAAAAATATTCAAGAAAGTGGAGCAGAGGTTGAAGGCTACATCTGCAAGTTCCACTCCAGGGGTGTGCGAGGAGCGTCATATTGGATTCTGAGTTCCATGCCTATCCCTGCTCTTAAGCACTTAATCGGCCCAATTGTTTACATAAACTGACATTTTGGCTCAGAACTAAGGGAACATGCTCCAAATGCAAGAAGCAAAAATATAGCACAGACCCTAACAAACAACTACATAGATGGAGGTATTCTGTGTAGCCCCACACAAACAACGACATAGATGGAGGCATTTTGTGTAGCCCCACACAAACAACTGCATAGATGGAGGTATTCT
Organism: Ilyophis sp. 1 JC-2022; assembly: GCA_022702515.1. Lineage (NCBI taxonomy): Eukaryota > Metazoa > Chordata > Actinopteri > Anguilliformes > Synaphobranchidae > Ilyophis > Ilyophis sp. 1 JC-2022. The sequence continues at coordinate 51,931,727 of CM040397.1, read as the reverse complement.
GTGTAGCCCCACACAAACAACGACATAGATGGAGGTATTCTGTGTAGCCCCACACAAACAACGACATAGATGGAGGTATTCTGTGTAGCCCCACACAAACAACGACATAGATGGAGGCATTTTGTGTAGCCCCACACAAACAACTGCATAGATGGAGGTATTCTGTGTAGCCCCACACAAACAATTGCATAGATGGAGGTATTCTGTGTAGCCCCACACAAACAATTGCATAGATGGAGGTATTCTGTGTAGCCCCACACTAGTTGACTGCCTATAAAAGGGCACAGCGGTAAAAGTAAATGTATATGGAAGACATATACAAATTCGATAATAAAAAGGTTAAAAAAATTAAATGAACTGTTATGTATGGAATAAGAAGAACCTCACAGCAGCACACACTCCCTTGACAAACACACAGATCTCTGCCACTGCTAAACAACACTCTCCGACTGTCTAACAGCTGAAAACACAAGCAATGACGCTGAGCTCATTGAACCTTCATGTTCATCACCAACTCAAAGGAACAGGTTTCAAATGTGACGCCAATGAGCAAAAGGACGGGTTTCAAATGTGACACCTTTGTAGATGTTAACGTGCGTCTGCATTCCAGGCATTATCTGTACCTATAAAGCAGGCAGAGTGAAGTGACAGCAACTTGGATTGATTATATTTGTGTTCACATTCTGTATAGATTACTGCATACTTATCTCCCAGTCCCAGCATATTTACACATGCAGGTATGGAATGGTGGCTGATTAAATAATTCATCATACTGTGATTTTCACTATTTCTTTGATGTACTGCATTGATCACATTTCAAGCTTTGAATCTATGCTGCAAATCATAATAGGACTGTTGTAAGAGAAAATGGGCCTCAGCGTAGCCTTAATATACATAGAAAAAAAAGGAATCTCATGCAAAATGTATGACATTCTGATGGGTCCTATATTGCTATTTAATAGACAAACACCGGGTTTATCTGTTCTCGACTGTTTAAAGCAATATTGAGGCCGTATTACCTATGCAATATCCAGCTAAGCTCAGAGGGATTTCCCCCCCTGCAGTTCTCTTTCTTGTAGAATGATCCATAGGCCTATACATTCATTCAGAAATCAATAAAAAAGGCACACAATTATTCGCCAAAGCTCACCATGCTGTACGTATAATCGCAGTGGGGATTATCTCATGTTGACTGATCAGGCCCTGATTGGCTGAAAAGTACAGGCCAGTGCTGTGTTAGCATGCAGCAGTAAAGTACCAGTAATAATCTATCACTACATTTCTCTGTGAGACAGGCCCTGGAGAAGACAATGATCGATTAGTTATACCCTACAAGTGACCAGTGTGACAGTGGCATATCATCTGATTCACAGGGAGGAAAGGCATGGTGCAGTGCTGGGAGAGTTAAAAGCACCATCTCTGTAAGGTCCCTGTGAGATTTCTCAACCACCTCTGTAAGGTCCCTGTAAGATCTCTAAACCATCTTAAAATGTCTCTGTGTGATATCTAAACCATCTTTGTAAGGTCTCTGTGAGATCTCTAAACCATCTTCATAACGTCTCTATGAGATCACCAAACCATCTTTGTAAGATCTCTGTGAGATCTCTAAGCCATATCTGTAAGGTCTCTGTGAGATCTCTAAACCATATCTGTAAAATCGCTGTGTCATTTTTAAACCATCTGTAAAAGTTGCCCGACTATTCTCTGTGCCATCACAACACCATCTTTGCTCAAATTCTGGGCTATCTCTGCAACAACCCTGTTTCATCTCAGAACTAGAATTTAAGTCCCTGAGTTATAAAATTAGGCTTTCGTACAGACCCAACAGCATGCTTCCGATTAGTAGCTTTAGAAGGACGCTGCATATGAATTTTACATATTATTATGCAAAATACATAAAAGTATAAATAGCGAAAAGGCTGATGTGAGGTACTAAATAACAAAGCGAGGTGAAGAGGAGGATAGCATTGGGAGAAAGGCTGTAATCAGATAAATGCAGGTTTTTTTGGTAGGAAATTTCTAAGTTATACATTTTGTTTCCTTTCCCTCATTATAGGAAACTGCAAAGCAATTTTATTACTCACATCAATTATTTCAACCCAAACAAGAAAATAGTTCCCAAAAACAGAGAGAGATCAGAGACAAACTCCCCCAGTCCAAATTTACTGTAACTGCTAACTTACAATAGCTTCTGTCACTCAGAAGGACCGCCCCCTTCTGTCCCTTCAGAATACCTCCCCCTCACTGTGCAACTGTGCACCTACAGCAGGCTAGAAAGCGCCCACAGAAGGACACATAGTGATTCTCTCATCTCTCCATCTCTCCTCGGCCATAATTCCGCACATTTAGAAAGATTAATCGTGCGTGAACGGTCAAAATGGTCACCCGTACTTCTATGCCTGTCAGTCAGGGACATAACTCTAGGCCCACCTACAGCTTTCTCAGAGTTTGCAGACCAAACTATTTAATGGAAAAAAAACACCAAATTCATAACAGGCAAGTGTTAGATTGCTCATTTCATCCCTTCATAAGTAGATTTCTGCTATAATTCATACCTTGGGTCTAGAAGACACTTTAGGAACTGGAACACCAAGGAATCATCCTGGAAATATGAAGAACAGCAGAGCGTTATATTGTTCTATATAATACATGCTACACACTATTCTATTATGCACAATATGCTGTAATATACTACAAACAACACTGTACACAATACTATGTACTCTACACTAAGTTGTAGGGGCCCAAGCTCAGTATAATACATAGACAGCCATCAGTATGTGTGTGGTAGTGTGCAGCCCTATCAAATTGACAGAGGGCGCTGAACTTGTGATGGAAAATGGGGTAAAAATAAATTTAAAAATCTACAGAGCACTAATTTACACAGCACTAATAAAATCAAGGAGGAACACATAAACCTTGGCACAACTACAATTTCTCAGCATCTGTGGTTAAACAAAATGCCACAACCGCATTTGATTACTGAAAGGTTTTTTGTGCGCTAAAATAGAGCCTTAGACTCACTTTAGTCTCTCTTGGTAATTTAGAAAATTTACGCCCAGAAACAGACCCGTTTCCCATGTTATTGTTGCACTGATTTTCATTCAGGGATAATTAGTCAGGGATGCTATTACGAAAGCAGTGTTGCAATTCTGTCATTAACGTTTACAGACTTGCCATTACAACACCAAAAAGCAAAAAACTAGACACATCTGTGGCACTGCATGGTTAGCTATGCCTGGCACCCTCTACCGAGGCAAAGGCCCTGTGGACCTGATTCCCGCTGTAGGTTCCCGTACTGTGCATGCACAGACTGTAACTAACCCGGAAAACACAGGGAGGGAAATGAAAAGCTAATGTGTGCAAGTCTATGCAAGTGTGAAAGTAATTATGCATGTTAAAAATGCATGCATGCATATACAGTGCCCTCCACTATTATTGGCACCCCTGGTAAAGATGAGTAAAATTGATTTGAATGGATCTCTATGGGAATTGGGGGGTGGGACTAGATTTAGCTGTAAATTACACTGGAACAGTATGGAACACATAGTTGGCTAAATGGCTCTAAGTCATCAAGGGTCTGACATATCAAACAAGCCTTAAACCATCACTCTGCCGCCAGAAATACAGTAGATATGGATGGATAACTTGAAGGGTTACATATCTGGCAGCAGAGTGATGGTTTGAGGCTCGTTTGATACCTCAGACCCTTGATGAATTACAGTAATTTTACCAACCATGTATTCCATACTGATCCAGCATAATTTACAGCTAAATCTAGTCCCACCCCCCAAGAGAGAGATCCATTCAAATACAGAGACATTATAGTATCGCTTGCAAGAGTACCAAGAAATAAGATAGGAGTCTTTTGATGTTGTTGGGTCACAGACATCAGGAGGTCATGGCATGCAAAGGATATGCAACTAAATATTAAAAATGATTACTTGATTCTGTATATAAATACAGGGGTGCCAATAATTGTGGCACACAAGGTTTTGTTAAAAAAAAATATTTCTTGATGAGGAATTTATTTTCTCTCAGATTAAATTAGATTTTCTCATTTTTTCAGTGTGACATTAAACTAATTCACCAAATGGTGAATATTTTATAACCTTTTTTACTCATCTTTACCAGGAGTGCCAATAATAGTGGAGGGCACTGTATATGTGCCCTTCAGTATAATATTGTGCAAGTCTGTTTACGCAAAAAGCATGCACCTGCAGGGAAAAGCAAACACATACCCATAAAATTGCATAAGAATATGGATGGAATGTATATGTTTGTGTGTGTGTGTGTGTGTGTATGTGTGTGTAGCAGTGTGGAGAGAGAGAGAAAAGCAAAAGTGAGAAAATAAATTGAGCAAAGTAAGCTTCAACTCTTCCTTCAGACCCGCCAGGACGGAAAGACTTTCGAGTCTTAATTTTTTGCTTGGTTTGGGTTTTTTATATGTTTTCTCTGATGGCACAGCTTAGCCAACCGTTGAATGTGTTTTCTTCATTTCTGCGATTTTGGTAATAAAAACGCAAAACCCTTTTATGCCTTTTCAGCTCATCCACACTCAAAATGTTACTGCCAGATGTAATCATGTGGTGACAGAAACGTTTATCACATGCTCCAATATAGCCTTTCACTTTTCAAGGATTCCGATATTATATTATGTTCAGCAGTACTGATACCCACATTATTATAATTGACTATACATCTTATGTTATATCCATTATCTCCATGTTTTTTTTTCTTCATTTTTCCAAAGATAAGGAGCACTGCCCGTCTAAAATTTTAGATGCACATACACATTAGATACCCCCCAAGAAACAAACCTTTAAAAATTTAAATTCAACAATTCCCTGCTGAATGTCTGAGGACTAACTGGGCTTTTCAATTAGTGCCTATCTGACAACGTAGTAACGATAACACGATCCAATTATGTACTGGGCAGCAGACAGCGCACAATGCTTCAAAAGATTGTTCTTCTGCTCGTAGAGCATTTCCCCCTCACTTCCTCCCTGGCAGCGAAGCTCTTTTGCAAGGTATCCAATACTTTTTACCATACATTCAGTAACAACACTGTATATCAGATTCATATTTCAAATCAAATTACATTACAGTTATTTGGCAGACGCTGTTATCCAAAGCGACGTACAATTAGTGCATATTGAAGGTCATAGACACAATCTACAAAGCAAATCCAACAAAGCACAACTTTCTCACAACGTAGGAGCTATCGCTAGTAGTCAACAGAATACAGAATACAGTCGGCTATACATTCTAAGCTATGAAATCGCAAAACCAAATAGAAAATAAACAGAAAGAACATACTATATATTTGGCCTTATATATGTAGTTAATCAAGGTGGAGTCTGAAAAAGTGTGTTTTCAGACCACGACGGAAAACAGACAGCGTTTCAGCAGAGCGCAACGGAGTGGGGAGTTCCTTCCACCACTGGGGAGCTAGAGTGGAGAAGCTACGCAGTCGGGACGAGCGAGTGCCGTTGACACGGAGGGAGGGAAGTGCAAGTCGCCCTGCACCAGCAGAGCGAAGTGGTTGAGCAGGAGTGTAGTGCTGGATTAAGTCCTGTAGGTAGGAGGGGCCTGACCTTTTGGCTGCAGTGTAGGCCAGGGTCAGAACTTTGAACCTGATCCCGGCCACGACTGGAAGCCAAATTACATCATTTGCAATAACCTTTTTATATTGTAAATGATGGCGACAACTATACTTTCTGTTTTATACAAAATTTTCTGACTCAATATAACCCTAGAGACATTGATGAATAACAGTGAAGGACCTGTGAACAGAATATGTTATGGACCAGGAAATGTTAATTATACTGTCAGAAACTAATACACTTTAAAATTAAGTTAAAAAAACCATTAATTTTAAGGTAATTGGGTATCATCAACATTCCTTTTATGTCTAAAATATTAAATAGACAAAAACCCCAGGTCCTCTGTGTGCAACTGCATCGACTCAAAGTCTGTGCTTTTACCAGTGCCCTTTATGCATTCTTTATAATGCAAATGCCCAACTGCATTAAGAATGTGGTGTGACTTCTGAGTATGTTATGCCAGTTAACAGAAACACAGACAAGACAGGCTCCACCCACACTCCTACAGAGAGCCCCCCACCCCCCCTCAGAGAGAAATGCAATTTTGGCGGGAAGGTCACATGGAGAGATGTAATTAGGTGGTGAGGGAACTGGGTCACAGGGAGCTAATTTTCCCCCCAAGGACAGGAAGTGACTGAGACTGATATGCTTACCGCACCTTGGATCGAAGCAATCCTTTTTAAATAACCCATAACAAGAAGAATCGTTGTCAAGGTAACCAAGGGAAATAATGTGCGACTCTGCATGATAGATCATGCAAGCAGCTATCAGAGGAGGCCTGGCACCTGGATATATCTTAGTGGCCCGCTCCCACTTTAACGGCCTACTATGGCATTTCACATGCCGCTGCACAGCGGCCGAAGCCACCGATTTGATTGGCTGTCTTCACGTGGCTTTGAACGGGGTGAGAGAGCAGGCATCTTACCTCAAGCCTGTCAATGATAGGGCGCAGCTCCTCAGAGAAGTGGATGGACACCAGGTCTGCTGCTTTGGCAGGGTCAATGGCCACCAGCTCCTGTGGGAGACCAAAAGCACCTGCGTCAGACACAATGGGCCGAGCTTACAGACTTACTAATGAACGCAGAAGTATTTCTCTCTACTGAATACGGAAGCAAACACAATGCCCGTCAGCTGCGTGTGCCTGTGTTGGCGAGAGAATGGTTTTCCACCTGCATGTGTTCCAGGGCTTCCTCCCAAACGGACCGCTTCTCCTCTGGCCCGTATCCCGGTATAGACAGGATGTTGTGGATGTAGTTGAATATCTCCTCCTAGTGCACCACAGAGACACACATGAGGAAGTCGGCACAGGCACACGCCGCAGCGCCACGGTCATACCACATCACGAAGGCTGTTCATCTCCAGAGTAGTATAATGTTGATTTGATTAGCTCCGCACAAAAAAATGGAAAAAAAAACATTTCGGACAGACCTTTATGAACGCTGTGAAATGTCACTCGAGGGTCCACTTCATGAACAATGTGGAGCAATAACGAATAACGACACGAGCTTAACTGCACTGGAGAGGCTTAACTTTCATGAGTATTTTAATGCCAAAAACTTGTGGTGAATCAATATTGTTACTCGCAAAACCGAAGCTCACCCTACCCTCACTTTCTTATGACTCTGATTGGGCTCCAGCATCCTGAACCCACCTTTCTGAGGGGATCCTTCAGGTAGCAGTAGATGATTTTGTCATACAGGTGTTTCTTCTCATACATGAACTCACAGATCTGGTAGCTGAGGTAGGAAATAAATGGAGACGAAACATAATAATTATAATGAAATAATATAATGTAGAACAACGGATAATTAGATAATACAGTGAGCATAGTTAATTAGACAGTGACACATTTTTTGTTATTTTGGTTCTGTACTCTCGCACTTTGAGTTTGAAAGGATACAATGGATCACTTTAAAGGTTGTTTCTCTTTTTTGACTCATTTTTCCAGAGTTCAATAGGAAAATAAGTCAGGAGAAACAACCCTTAAAGTGATCCATCCATATCTACTGCATATCTGGCAGCAGAGTGATGGTTTGAGGCTAGTTTGATACCTCAGACCCTTCTTGACAGACATTTAGCCAACCATTGAGTTCCATACTATTCCCGTGTAATTTACAGCTTAATCTAGTGCCACCCCCCAATTCCCATAGAGATCCATTCAAATGCAGAGAAGTTATAATATCGCTTGTAAAAGTACCTGGAAATAAGATATCAAGAGTCTTTTGATGATGGAAGTTATGCCAATCAAAAGATATGCGACCAAATATTAAAAATGATTACTTTATTTAAGTTTATGTTAATTTGTGCAATATTGATATTGATGCCCGAAAATTGGGGGGGGGGGACTATGTACAAAAGGCTCTATAATTTCTAAACGGTTCATCCGATATGAATGAAAATACCCTCAAATTAAAGCTGACAGTCTGCACGTCAACCTCATTGTCACTGTATCCTTTCAAACTCAGAGATAGAGTACAGAACCAAAATAACAAAAAACTTGTCACTGTCCAATGAATTATGGTGCTCACTGCGTCATTTAAAAAACAGGGTATTCTTCTTCGGTCATTGATCAAATCGGATTGCCGAGATCACCTATCAGTGAAAAATCAGTGCACTTCATGTCATTCAGACATGCCTATTTTGGTTAGTTGGAAAGATGAGCCTTAGATAACCGGAGACAGCAATAGGAAGAGAGGGAAGAGAGACAGTTATCGTACGGGACAGTGGAGATGTGCAGTTGGGAAGTGTGCCCGACACAAGAGCTTCTCTCTGAATGTCAATCAAGAGTCTCTAGGGCTGGCCTTCCATCAGGCCACCAAAATACTCAATTGCACAAACTGATCTAATGAACCACTTCTCCAATCTAAGATGTTGGCAGTGTACTGCTCCGCTTTGAACTGAAAAGCTTAGAAAAAATACGGGTTGACAGAAATGCCTACTTTTAATGCTGTTTGTTAAAAAAACGACATACAGGCCTGATTGTTCAATTAATGGAAAAAGGATAAGCAGGACATGCAGGCTAGCTGCAAGGGATAAGTTTGAAAAATGTGTGATGATGTGAGACAGCATACTGTACATGCTTGAGTGTGTTTTTAAGTGATTTGGAGTACGAGTGTGTGTGTGTGTGTGTGTGTGTGTACGCATGGTATGTTAAATTATTTTAAAAATGAAATTCAGAAACTCACAACTCAGCCTTCTCAGCCAGATGGAGGAGTCGGCCCTCATCAAATTGGACAATGCCCCCCACCTGAAGAAGTTCCAACAACACCTGGGGACCAGAAATATTTCGCTTTGTGTGTGTGACCAAATCAGAACCTCACCACACGGTCCTCATAATGAGGTGACTGTTATTCATCACAGTTGAAACGTCAAGAAAGAAAGTAGGCTATGCTCTGCAGCAGGGGGTTTACCTGCTGTCTCTCTGTGTGTCTGGAGTCATCATCTGGGCTACAGAGAAACTCCAGGACCTGGAAGAGACAGAGAAGGAGATCTACATTATAATCGATGTATAATTGAAGTAAAATGTACATTTGACACTTTGTAGAATGATTAAATATTTACTGACAGTACAGAAAACCCAAACACACTATGCTACTTATGCCATGTTTGAGGCATCATAAATATAATTATTCAGTCAACATTAACATTTGCCCACAAATAACTTTGGATCATCAATACAAACTTATACTGTCAGTATTAAATTGAATTGAGGTTTGTGATCTACCTGGTCGAAGAGCTTCCTGTTGACAAAGAGGGTGTTGTCAGGCTTGGCCAGCTGCCGTGCCAGAAACGTGAAGAGACAGCCCACCTGGGAGGGGGTGAAGTCTGAGTTCTCCACCATCACCTGAGAAACACACACACACACAAATTAAAACGAGAGTACTTCAAGCAACACGCAGCTAAACTAACAAAGAGTAAGACGAACGAAACACAAACAAGCAGAACCGCGGAGACACAAACGCACAACGCACACCAACTCAATGCTGAAGCGGAATTAATGAGCTGAAAAGAGGAGCGGAGATTTCCGTGTAAGATATACTCGGATGCGTTCACACTCATCACAGTACTTGGCATCAAATCAGAGGTGAGAGGCGTTAATCTATCGGCACGTTCATCCTGAGGGGTGTTTGAGTATGTGCATTCACCCCAGCATGAGTGTGTGCATGTGATGAGAAAAGAAAGCAGCGATGGCAATAACTCCAAAGAGAAGAGGAAAGGCGGAAAACTGATAAAATGGGAAAGCGGAGATTAGTATTTGTGACCAATGGACTGTAGGATTAATACTCCAATTGAAGAGGGCAATAGCATTCCTCTTACTGAAAATTCCCCACAACAGTAAGTAAGTCCCACCAGGACATACACTGCACTTTGAGCTAAGAGGTGGAACTTCCTGCAATGGGGTGATAAAGGTACTTATGATGACTAAGAACATAGGGGACCATGACCCACCCAACCCAATCTCCATTATGTAACAGTACTCTAGCACATCATAGTCATTTTAATAATCACATAATTACCTGACAAAAGGGAGCCGGGGAAGAGCAGCATTTCAAATACAGCAATTTTAAATATACATTTGCATATATGCATTAATATGTAATACAGATCGCTTCCATTCTTTGCACGGTTTATACACCTGTGCCAAGTTAAAAGCAACCTACGCCTCCAACATTCTGACTGCAGTTTGTATATTTATTTGGAAGGTATATTGTGCTTGTAACAAGATACATTTTAGTGTATTTTCCCCCATCCCTGATAGGAGCCTCATGCAGCAATCAAGCACCCAATCACAGCATGGTATTACAAATGGTTGGCCTCTTCTCCTGCCCACTTAGTCAATGAAGCTGCGTCTGTTTCAGAATCTGTAGCTTGGGTTCCGTGAAACAGGACTCTATAACCCTACAGTCGACTGTGGCTCAGCCAGACTGAAATAGAGTTATATAGCTAGGGTGACCAGATTTCCCAGAGATAAATACGATAGACTGGGCTATAGGCGCTACACACACACACACACACACACACACACATACATACATACACACACACACACACACACACACACACAGTCAGTCAGTCAGTCAGTCAGTCAACAATCAGAAAACTCATTGAAAAACCAGGGTGACCAAAATACGGGACAAATCATGGTATTTTCAGAATCGGGACACCTCAAAATGGTCTAAAATACAAGACTGTTCCGGAAAAAACGATATTCCTGGTCACCCTATATATAGCCTTGCAGTAGTCTATAGCTCAGCCAAACTGAAACAGGGCTCTATAACCTTACAGTAGACAACAGCTCAGCCGGGCTTTATAACCTTACAGCACACAGCAGCTCAGCCAGACTGAAACAGGGCCCTATAAGCTTACAGTAGACAGCAGCTCAGCCAAACTGAAACAGGGCTCTATAACCTTACAGTAGACAGCAGCTCAGCCAGACTGAAACAGGGCTCTATAACCTTACAGTAGACTGTGGCTCAGCTAAACTGAAACAGGGCCCTATAAACTTACAGTAGACAGCAGCTCAGCCAAACTGAAACGGGGCTCTATAACCTTACAGTAGACTGTGGCTCAGCCAACCTGAAACAGGGCTCTATAACCTTACAGTAGACAGCAGCTCAGCCAGACTGAAACAGGGCTCTATAACCTTACAGTAGACTGTGGCAAAGCCAGACTGAAACGGGGCTCTATAACCTTACAGTAGACTGTGGCTCAGCCAAACTGAAATAGGGCCCTATAATCTTACAGTAGACTGTGGCTCAGCCAACCTGAAACAGGGCTCTATAACCTTACAGTAGACAGCAGCTCAGCCAGACTGAAACATGGCTCTATAACCTTACAGTAGACTGTGGCAAAGCCAGACTGAAACGGGGCTCTATAACCTTACAGTAGACTGTGGCTCAGCCAAACTGAAACAGGGCCCTATAATTTTACAGTAGACTGTGGCTCAGCCAAACTGAAACAGGGCCCTATAATCTTACAGTAGACTGTGGCTCAGCCAAACTGAAACAGGGCTCTCTAACCTTACAGCAGACAGCAGCTCAGCCAAACTGAAACAGGGCTCTATAACCTTACAGTAGACAGCAGCTCAGCCAGACTGAAACAGACAGCAGACAGCAGCTCAGCCAGACTGAAACAGAACCCTATAACCTTACAATAGACTGTGGCTCAGCCAATCTGATACAGGGCTCCATAATCATACAGTAGACTGTGGCACAGCCAAACTGAAACAGGACTTTATAACCTTACAGTAAGGGCGGATATATTAAGATTCCTGGCAGGTGTTCTGGATTTTTCTCATTTACATTACATAGTGCATGTGTTTGCATTGATTTTTGGTCACAGAGGAAATCAATTGAAATATGTGATTCCCACAGTACAGCCGCAGTTGTATATGCACTAGAATTTGACTGATATGGATTTTTCAAGGCCGATAGTGATGCCGATGTTTAAACAAGCGGGAGGGCTGCTTGGCCGATATCTGACAATTGAAAAATAGTTGAAAAAACCAGGTGTACAGGGAGCGACAATTGGCGGCCGCTCCCGGGGTGGAGGGAGTACTCATGGGGTAGAATCGTCGCATACAAAACGGCCTCGGGTGAGCTGGAATGACGGTCAGGAGCTTGAGGAGAAGAGGGCGTGGCGACCTCTTTCCTACTACCGGCTGACAATGTTTGCAGCGGCAAATTCGCAAGCGGTTGCTTCACGGAATTTAATGAGATAGGGCACAATTGGCGAAAATGGGAAAAAGAGACATACTATACTTAAATGGCTTCAGATTCTGTAAAATGCCATCCTCAGACCTAATGATGTCTTCCATTAGGCAAACTGGTCTTCAATAAAATGTCATATGACTTCCCTGGGTCACAGTAACCTTACAGATTTTAAAATAATCCTGATACTTAAGTCACCCGAATAGGTAGAAAAATAAGGCATAGAAGAAAAGGTTAAATAAAAACTTCAAAATCAACAATTCTTTATCAGAATGTTGTACTTGATAGTTTACCTAAATTTATGAAGAAAGTGGTTGTGGCACATGATATATAATGACTATTTTTCTGATTTTGCTTCTAAATATGACCTGAGTTTGTAATGAAAAAAAAAAAAGATCTGCTATGGTAATTAAGATCGGTGAACTGGCCAATGCATGGCGGCGCACGTATAATAGGACCGTTGCCATTATCATCGCTAACATTACAACGGATTAATATGAATTTAGCAAGTAAACGTGATTAATACTTGTCCACAAACCGGTAGCATACCGTCAATTTTAAAAGTAAAGGAACGCTCTGAGAAGATAAAGAGCCGGGGCGTTCATTAAAACGTCAAGTGGAGCGCTGCTTTATTGACAGCTGAAACTGACTTAGTCTCTTCATAAAATTGCCTTTAAGAGGCACGGTACAGTACAGTTTCAACTTGAACATCGTGGGGGGGGTCCCCAAACTGGACCGCAAGCCCAATGTTGCTGGCCTGGCACTTCCTAGCAACAGTATTCAACTCTTCATTAGTTGCAATCTGTCATGCGATAGATCTTTCAGTCAGTGCCTCAAAACGTCGCAATTTTAAGTTATTTAAAATAAAAAAAATGTTTCAGCTCTGTCTTCACAGATTTTGTAGCAATATACATGCCAAACAGATTATAACACATAAAACTAATATACTAGCTGGCTAATAATATAATTGGCATGATTTCTATTGCAACAATTAATGTTTTGCTAGCTTGGCAAGTAATCTAGCCAGCTAAGCTGTTTAACATTGGATGCTGTATAATAATAATAATAGCCATGATACAAATGTAATGGATAACACTGCACTGTGTCAGCCTTCATTACTAGACTATTATGTTGGCAGAGATGGGCAGTAGTTCAATTAATGCATTTCGACAAAAGTGTAATGTTTCCTCCTGTGTTATTCAAATGAAATGGCAATAGATAGCCTTATCTGTGCCACACCTTTCAAACTGCCTGAGAAGGAGCTTCAACACAGAATTGGGATAACGAGAACAGTTTCCACAGAGGGCTGCTTGCACGTAAGGTTGTATAATCGTATGGCCTGCTTGCCCATAAGATGATATAATCGGCTGTTCATCTTTGCCCCGTTTCTGTAAAGTTCAATACACTGGACTGATAGGCCAAGATGATTTATTGGTCAACCTCTATTACACACATTTGATTTCCTTATAGTAATATGGGAGGGGTGTAGTGTGTGTGAGGATGGTACCGTTAATAAAATATCCACGATCCGCTGCTGGTATTCCAAGGCCTGCTTGTCATTCTCAAAGTCCTCAAAGGTCTGGAGGGGGTGAAAAATACATTAAATTCACTGTTATTGATTGGTAAATGTAAAGTCCTGCAAGCAATTATGCACGTTAGTTATTACTAGTAAAATAGCTAGCCACCAACAATAACAAATTAATACAAGGTATCATCTACAAAGGAGTTTAATTATAAATGCGAAATCATCCTGCTATTTTCCATACAAATCCACAGCACTAAAACATTTCCCCATTGATTTATGATACACCAATAACATCTCTAACTGCCAAAAACCTAGAAAGTAATTTTTTATTCTCAGGCTCTCATATTATTATGACAACATTACAATATGAATCACTGTAATGGCCTGTAATTAATATGATGCAGAATAATGGCTGTGCTGCAGTAAAAGACAGTGGTTAAACAAAAAAATCTTGGTAAGATTAAAAATCAATGGCAACCCATATTTACCACTGAGATAATGCTTTATCTGACTATGTTTGCCTTTATTGTTGCAAAACAAATTATGAAAATCTCCTATACGTCAGCCAGACTTTAATGAGTAACCCACATACCTCAGCCAAAAAATTCCACCAAAAAAATGTATTTATAGAAAAGTAAAATGAGCTCTCCGCCAAATCTCTACCTGTAGTGAGTGCAGAGATATAGCCCCAAACTACTGCACATGTACCAGATACCTGCTTTACTATAGACTACAACAGGGCGGGCACTTAAAAACAATGCCAGTCACAGTTTTCCACTTCTACGGTGGGGCTGGGCGTTATTACTTGGCATGGAAGCCATTCTTCTACTCACTAGCAAGCTAGCTACAAAATAAAAAAAATCTAGTTTTATTGTGTATTGTGAGTTCAGTTTATTTTCGTGCTTAATTTATCCTGAAAAGAAAATTCCGCATTGCTGTATGTCAAATTCCAAGGGTTTAACATCGGCGAAGGAAGGAATTTATTTTTTACCAGCTATCGCAAGATGAGGGTGACAATCAATGCTGACTGCATTTGAGAACGCTAAATATCCTCCAGATACACCTGAGACACAGCTCAAGAATGCGCGAATGTGTAGCAGGGCACTTTCGCCCAGATGATACTGAGGAGAACATTCGGGCGAGACTAACGTTACTGAACATACTGTTAGTTCGGTCAATGCCCCCTTAGCCTGAACTGAATAGTTGAATTCACACTTACAGTAGATTGTGAGCACAAAAAAGAATAACTATCTCTGAGACACCTGTATCACCATCAGTACCCCTCCCCACCTGTCCCCAGGGACATCTCACCAATGCCAAGACATTGAGGAACTCGCGGGTGTCAAAGTGGAGCAATGTGCGGACATGGGGATACACCTCCTCTTCCTGGGAAGCCTCCACGGAATGCAGACGGATCAGGAACTCAAACACCTGAAACATAGAACACAGCTAATTCTCAATCACCTGACACACAGAAGAGGGACACCAGACACTGGAAATAACTTTTTTAAATTGCAAAACACAATCCCCAATAATTTCTCTTGCTCAGAACCTTCATACAGTTGTCCCCTAAGGCTCTGTATTTGGCCCCCTCCTATTTCCTCATATTTCCATCATCGACTCTCATGGTTTTGATAGCATAACCAAATGGCCTACTGCAATTATGATTTTTGCATTTGGGGCTATTTGTTCCAGGCTCTTATTGCTTTGAATTAATATAGTTAGTGAAGTCATGAACATATTTAGCTAGTTTTGAGGTTGCTGCTAGAGTTAGTGTTAGCCTAATGCTTTCAACAGCCAATCTAGCTTGTGCTTTTTACTAGCTAATGAATTATTAATAATTCGACTTAACCAACATTTCATCATAGTCCCAATGACTCGGAGCTGAGACTTCAGTGACAAAAGATGATATATTACAGAAAAAAGATTCTCTGTCTCCCTGCTCTTTTCTCAAAACACATGGCATCACCAAGTAGCGATATGTGTGTGTGTGTGTGTGTGTGTGTGTGTGTGTGTCTTTGCTTGAATGGCAGCACACAGTGCACGCTTGACGCTTCACAGTGCTTGCTGGAAGTTGAAGTGCGACCGCAAATAACATGCTTGAGGGTTTTGTTGGGCAAATATCTCTCTGAAAGAATATTGACAAAATCGAAACAGCACAATTAAATAATTGATGAAATTTCAATCAGTTAATTGTTACACAATCAGAAAGATGACGCTTTGATGTATCACTCAGAACTAAAACATCACTGGCAGGTCAGACAGACTGTTTTAATATGGTTGCCACTGCCTCTCTGGAGTGGGGTGTACTGGTCCAGTGTTAGCATGGAGTGAAATGCTATGCGCAATCTAAACCATCAGTGTTGATTATTAACATGCTGAATAAAGCATCAGGCACAGTGGTATAATACAAAAAGAAAGCTAACTCACCACAACCAACAAATAAAGAACAAAGCAACATTTATAACCACCATGCTTCATCCTCTTATTATCTATTTGATGTGTGTGCTGTGCATTACGGCACTACACAGGGAGGGTGGAGCTGAAGGGATGCTTCTCTCTTTGCCAAATGCCCTGGGAAAACTGCCAACAGTAGAGTGACCCCCACATTAAACTCCATTAATACTGATTATTTATCAACAAAGACCAAAGAGAGGGCTGGGTAGAATGAAAGAAAAGAAGCCAAGGGCAGCCTTTGAGTCAGCTATCCTCCCAATTCAGAGCTGGCCTGTCTGAATACATCAGAACACATACACAATACACCTTTTAACAGTGCTGAGTGAGGGCCAACACACATTGCATTAATCACACAAGTCTGCCACTGCACAGATAATGCCAGCTGCCTATTGGCCAACGGAGAAAGAGAGGAGAACCCAGAATTTCCAATGCATACACTCCTGAGGCTAGAATAGACCCTCTCACACTCTCAGCTGCAGCATACGCACACACACACACACACACACACACACACACACACACGTAAATAAATACACACGTGCGTACACACACACACAAACGCACACACAAATACACACACACACAAGTGCACAAATACACAATACAAACACATACACAACACACACACAAATGTGCTTTCTGGCCTTCTGAGAGGTCAACATCTAACATTACTAAGACAGCTCTCCAGTGGGTACGAGGTCTGGTATACACACACAGCACAGAGCTGTCCATGACAGGGTGGATAGACGTGAGTCGGGTGTCGCAGCTGCCGCTAAACGCTTCACGCATTGGGAACTCCGACATTCCCAGGGTCAGAAAGCTCACCCCCGCAGGGTGCTGCCGGTATGGCATAAACAAACTGGTCAGTTAATTTCAGCGGAGCGTCGAAACAGCCATTATGGATAGGGAATAACAGACGTGACAAATGACCGTTTATGGGGGAGGGCTGGAGATGAACGCTGCAGGAAACAGGTCCCCTAGCTGCAGCTTCAGTCTCAGCCTTCAATGTCCCTGAAAGAGTTTCCCTGCCCTCGTGCTGGGCTCATAAGCCAGCGGCCCGTCCACAATCCCCCACTGCGAGGATCGTAGAAACCCCAACCCCCCACTGTGAAGTGCATAAAATTCAGCTAATGCTCTACGGAAATGTTCACAACATTGCCGCATTCAGGCTGACACACAGACGCACGCAAACGCATCAACATTTCAGATCATTAAAACATTTTTCTGCAATACCCTGCAATCTGTCCCGTTTATCTACAAAGGTGCAGTTAATGATGTGAAACCTGCGTTTGCGCGCGTGTGCGTGCGTGCGTGTGCGTGATGCAGCCTCACTATGATAATGACTGTGAATCCTCACCCATTAAATACCCTCCCGAAGCTTAGAGAACACACACCCATAGGCTCCCAGCTTTTGTTTAGTAACGTATGAAAATACAGCCGGGATGGGAGGTAATTTTGCTAATGGATTCAGAGACAATGTCTCCCTTTATGCAAATGCAGATGACTTCCTTTATGTGTTTCTGCAGATAAAATGGGGGTCTGATTAAGCCGCACGTTCACCAGTCTCTCTAAAGGCTCAGTCGATGCGCCATCTCTCACTCTTTTTAACAAGTCATTAAATCCACCATCTCACTTACTCTGTCACTGCCTCTTTCTAAGGGCCTGTTCAATACACCATCCCTCTCTCGGTTACTGCCTCGCCCCAATTTCTGACGGAGCGCCTCCTTAGACTGACGCCACAAAGGTAAATCGATGCCTTTACGGGAGGCAGAGATCAGAATGTTGACTGTGCTGCATTCAAAGCCCTATGAATTCTGAGCATAAGGTTCTGGCTCAAACTAAGCAAGGCCGAACCATGTAAAAAAATAAGGGCTACACTGCACAAACCACACACAAAAAAACTCTGTCTTAACAAGTATTTTAGTCTTATAGTCAAATATTAGGCTTAAAATCTTATTTCTATTACTTTTTTTAAATAAGACAAAAAAAGGATTTGCCAATGGGGTAAGACCATTGCATTTGTCAAGCAAAAAGTAACTAAAACAAGCTAATATTTGCCACTTGAGAGAAAAAAAAAAGATTTTAGGCCTTATTTCAAGACTAAAACACTGGTTAAGACAGATTTTTTTGCAGTGTAACGGGCCGATTAGAAGAAAACGAGCATAAGAGGATAAGCCTACGAGCTGAGGGGAAAGCAGGAGGACAACAGTGAATTAATCCCTCACCGACACGGCCTCTTTGTTCCTGTCAAACGGAACCATTAGCCGTCATCCCTCTTTTCCGCTCAAAGGGAGAGCGACATGCAGAGGCCAGGCCTCTGACAGCTGTCAGACCGCCGCCAGCTCTCTTCGTTTTCATGCGTTTGTGAGACTGAAAAAATCAGTCGAGATGCTGCACTCATTTCTGTACGAGTCAGCCCATTTCTAAAAGGCTTTTACCGTCAAATTAAATTTGACTGTCAGGCCATCAAGTCACCGTGGGATCTTTCATCAATAACAGATTTTTGTAGCTCCGCCACACTGCGCGAACGTTTAGCATATCAAGCCGTTTTTGTCAAAACATTTGAATATTTGTAATTTTGTACATTCGTCATTTTTCTAATGTGACTTTGGCCCTGTTGCTTGCGGCAGTTATTTCCCTCTAGGTCTCATTATGACACTGTTCCAGAAGTAACTCAGGCATGGAGCCAGGCTGAGAACTCACAACTCTCATTCTGTGGCATTCCACAGCCCTAAAAAGAAAGGTTTGGATATTTACATCACAGACACAATCCAGAATACTGTTCTGTAGTGTATTCACACCTTTCAAATATACATGGTGGAACAATGGATCCCCTTTTCATACAGAAACTCCTCCCTAATATGCATAATCCCCTCCTTCACATGAGGATGGACTTTCATAAAGTCCTCCTTTATATATTGATACTCCTCCCTCACATGCATACAGACGTTCTCCATATTCATAAACCCGTCAGCCATGCAGAAACCAGGGCTGTTTCTAGACTGCTTTGATTGGGGGGGCATGAAAAGATGTTGCTGGGGCACAATGGGGTGGGGGGGGGGCAAAGTAGCGGGGGGTCTGGGGGTCCTTCCCCAGAAATATTTGAGCCTTTTAAAACTAATTTCCTGCATTTCTACATAACCTCACACAGGGCATTTTCTAAAATAAAGTGTTTAATTTATGAACATTCCCCCCCCCCCAAAGCCCTAGATGAGATTTGAGATGCTTTCATATAGCTATATAGGTAGCCTATTGGCTAATCAGTACATTAGTGGATAGGATAATTTTATTACATTTTAAACCTCCACCCCCCTCATCTTATAAGAGGTCAACATTATTTATGCCCAATAATACCAAATCTTTATCTAATCTTATATGTAAACAAGTGTATATTAAAGATTAGCTATATTCCTTCATCATTTCAGTCTCTTTGTGCAATTTTCTAGCCTGTGAAACTACGTTACTGTAACTGGCTCATCATTTTCATTTATATTTTAGCCATACCCCCCCCTCCCCCTTATGGAGGACAACGTCATCAATGCCCAATTACATCAAATTATTATAGAATGTTACTTATTTCTTATTCCTTCATCATTTCAGTCTCTTTGTACTATTTTCGATTTACACATGAAACTAAGGTACTGTAATTGCCTCATATATATATATATATATATAATTTTTTTTATATAGCCTATATTTTATGCCTGGGACGCCGGAGGGCTTGCCTCTGTTGACGGCTGTCGTTTCGCTGTGAGAGTGATAGAGAACGTAAGAGATTATGATCAGTTATGATAGTGTATTTTATGTGAAGTATTCCGAAGTTTGAGGAAAGTATAGGCTGACTAGCCAACACGCAGCAGTAACACACACACACAAACATGGGTGCGCACACACACGTGTAGCCAGCGAATGCAATGCTGCAGATAGGCTAGATGCAACATGTAATCTATCTATTTAAAATAGAATCTCCCAGAGGGAGACTCTCGCCACTATCCTCAACTCACTGAGTAAACTAGACTAGCGAATATTATATCCTAAGCAATGCCTAACAGTTAGTTATCAAGAAGAGACAGCATAGATTGATCAAAGAAAGGCGTATGACGTCTCTCTCTCTCTCGCTGCGTCTCTATGTTTTATTATATGGCCAAACCAACCAATCAGATATTAGAGAAATGTCTTATTTCGGTGTGGCATTTTTATGATTGGCCAAATCGTCTGTAGCTGTAATAGCCTACTGACGGCGTTATGGGCGCCGACTTCATATTGTTGGATTTTATTTTTTCTGTATTAGGCTTTGGGGGGGCAGGCGGAGCATTTGGGGGGGCACTCCCCCGTGCTCCCCCTAGACACGGCCCTGGCAGAAACCCCTTCATCATATCCAAAAACTCCTCCCTCATATGCATAAAATATTCCCACCTATACAAAAATCCCTCCTCATATTCCTGAAACAATGCAGGGTTTTCCATATGCAGCCAATATACAGCATTTGTGTCAAAGGCAAACTAAATATAACATAATAAAATGTGAAAGGCACATCCGGCCAATAAAATGCCAGATTGTACAGGAGACAGAAGGAAAGAACTGCTGCCACTTGTAAGAAATCTCTTCTGTCTTTGGCATTGATACATAAATCCTCTGTGCATGTCTAAAATATGCCTGTTGAAATAACAGGTTTCTGTCTTAACTTTTATATTCAGTACAAAATAGAACAGCACAATTCACCAACCTGGTTCTTCACCTGAGGAACAAGGTCTTCTGGGATATCGCCCAGAGGGTAGGCTCGTCCTGCCAAAGAACAGCTAACCCACAAACACAAAAGAAAGAAACGTGTGTGAGTGTGTGTGCTTGTGTGTGCCTGTCAGAGAGAGAGAAAAAGAGAGAGAAAGAGAAACTGACTGAATGTGTAATGATATTGTCTTGTGTTCAGTGTACATACATTCTGGCAACAAGAGTGCTCTCTTGTTTTTGTACTGCTTCTGAAGTGCTCTCTTACCTGATATACACAAGCAGCTTATTACCCATAATCACCTGTTCATCTGTAAAAAAAAAAAGCATAGTGGCATTTTAATTGTGTTGTTCTCAGTTGTCTCCACAGAGCAAGGCTGAGCAGGGAGGCACTACCTGTCAGAGACTTCCCCTCTCGCAACGGTGGCCCAATAACCTGGAACAATCTCTGAAACAAAAGAGAAATCAGAAGGTCAAGACTTTATTTTAAGCCAAAGTGCAATTGAAGGTAAATTCCTGAACACTGACTTTCCAACAGTTTTCTTCTAAAACTTCAGTATGTACACAGACCTAATCTCTTGTCTTGACTACGGTCAGTGTACCCTGACTAACTGCCATGTTCCACAAGGTGTTGTAGACACTGTACGAAAGATCCATAAATGGAATTAAATTAGCCTAATGTTGACTTACTACAAGTCTTTAAAGATTTCCACTGGCCTTTCCTGTTTCGGTGCAACAACCTTAAGGACATTACTCTAATGAAGCCTCTTAAATGTTCATTTCCCACTTTTGAAAGTAACTTCATTCAGCCTTTGATTGATTATTCAGCACGCCTCTGGTGGGGGTGAGGTGGGGGATTCAAAGAGAAGACTGGTCACAAATTTATTCACTGCTCTTTTTTCATCGTCGAGTTCAGAGGTTTCAGCTGATAACGGCATGGCTCTGATCACACTGTCCACAGTTACTGAAATGACCCAACAAATTTCAGTGGGGGAAATAAGTATTCGACACGTCAACAATTTATTTTATGAAACATATTTCCAATGCAGCTATTCACATGAAATTTTACCATACATTGGTATTAACTCAATAAAACTACACAGCTAAAGAAATTGTAACATTCCAATCCTTAAAAAAAGGTTATACGCAATAAAGTGGAATGACACAGAAAAAAAAGTATTGAACACGTTAAATGAAATGTAATTAACACTAAGTGGAAATATGTTTCATAAAAAAATTGTTGATGTGTCGAATACTTATTTCCCCCACTGTATATCTGAGCAAATACCAGGTAATGTTTTCCTTTTGAGAGTTCTGTCCATTCATATTTATATAAATGCTAGTGCATTACCACAGCGGTTTGTCCCATTTGTTTTCCACAAAAAATGTTAGCGGTAAGTACGGCCTAATTAGACTACCAAATTGAAACATAATAAATATTATTATGTAGTGCCGTGCAAAATGGACCAGTATTTCCTTACATATCCTGTTTCCATTTGAACCAATTATTCCATCTCTTTCCTTTTTCACAAAATGCACATTAATGGTGGGGGGGGTGTAGCAAAGTACGCAATAGAGTAACTATCAAAACAAATTGCTTTGTGCAAGCTTGCCATCTTAAATGAAAAACAGGAAAACAAGAAAATAAGATGTCAAAACTGATTTTAAAGTAGTATAGGGCCAATAAAATACATCTCTTGTGTAAACTGTACTGAATTTAAGTGTAAACTCAATAAATGGGTAGGCACTTTAGCGAGAAACTTTTAAAATGACATGCCAAAGAGTTTTGAGTCAGCAGGATATAATTCATCTCATCTTGCATAAAATGCATTATACTTATCTGGTTGATTGGGTACCTTAAGTCCAGAACTAGAAACTCCACCCTATTATCCCAAAAATCCACCTTTGCTGATTACCACTGTGTCGTAGTTTTATAATGAATCAACAGCTTTTTTCAGTTGTAGAAATGTGTAATTAAAACATTTGAAAATGAGTCAGAATACCTAATAAAACTTGCAATATCCCCTCATTCTTTTCACAAGGATCCCAGGAATACAAATGCATACATAAAATGACATCAGCAACAACAGCAAAGGCACAGTATGCCACTATCAGTGGAACATGGTTATAATCTGACTGGCCTATCAAAAGCAATTTGAATCAAAGGCAAATTAAGTACATTCCTTTAGTGAATATGGCCTTCATTGTCTGGCTGACATCAGAACTAATCGCATCGCCGGAAAACAACAAACAATCAAGTTATCTCTCACAGCATGCCGATGAAATGCCCTCCCTAATAACCAAATGTCTTTTTGAAAGTGTAACTGCTCTGTGATTGTATTCTCATTCAACAGGCGTTCTTACTAACTGGCAGAAAAAGCGCCGCATGAATAGGCACTAGCCATCTAATCAAAGAGCACTTTACACTAAACTTAGACCTACTGAGTGTAGTGTAAAGTGCTCTTTGGTCTGAGAGTTCAGATTATTTTGCAACTCCTTAAGATAATAAGAGGTCAAAATCCACCCAGAGCATTGCTATGACATACTGTCCATTTGAAATTGTCCATGGTAGCCATTAGGTAACTTCGTATTTTTTGACAATTTGTTCCTCCTAAATTATAATTGTAGCACCATCTTCAGCGGCCTCCTTAAGTTTGAGAGTGTGCACCCCAGAAATTAATGTGTCGCCCGCAAAATTCTCAGCCACAGTTGGCACCAGAGGTGTCGTTTAGGGGTGGCAGGGGATGGCAATTGTCATCCCCTAGCTTCTTGGTTGAGTTGGTGAGAATCCTAGGCCTATATTTAAAAAAAAAGTTGTTTTGACATATTTTATTCCTCTGTGTGCCCTCATAATAAACGCCCACTATATCTATAAACGCTGATCTAAATTTAGATTAAATTGCAAAAACGTTTATATCACAGAACAGATTCAGGCAACAAGGGGCTTATTTGATTCAGCCAACTTCACTTTAGATCCGAGACGAGTGATTTGGAACGAGAGCGAGTAGGATACGTGAAGGAGGTCGCCAAGTGACAAAGTGCACAATCATGGCAGGGGAGAAGAACGGGACTCAAATTTTCATTGATAAGGGGTTCACATGCTGAAAGAATGTGCAGCTCAAATTTAGAGAACGCTTGGAGAGTAGAAGTAGCGCCTCCTTAATATTTGATATAAGGTGTCGACGCAGTTGACTTTTTAAAAGTAAATTTGTATTGTATTGAAGCAGCCCCGTTCATGCGCTTGCTCTGTGGATTTCGCCGATATAGTTATTGCGTTTGGTGCGTCTATTCGCATGTGTCAGAGCCGTGAGTAAAATTTGCACCGGAGCCCAACGTGTCATAGCCTATAGCCACGCCAGTGATGATGCCATGGGTTAGAGATTATTTTGTTTTTTATTTTAATCTAGACCCCATCCTCCAACAAGCAGGTAAGAAAGGCAGTAAAGCCCACCTAATACCCCTTTCACACCGAAGCAACAACCTGGGTAAAACTGTGATTGCCATTGGGTCAACCCGGGATTTACGCGGGTTGGACGCGGCTCGGCTTCGCTGTGAATGGGGCGACACGGGTTACTCTACGCAGCACTTATCTGACCGACACTCAATCTTGTAATGTCTTGAAAACTTGTGCAGAAATGATGTTCCAAAACTTTTACATAAATGATGGAGACCGTAGACAAGTCATGTGAATGCATATTAGAACCAAACAACTCTGGAATTATCTTAATTTTCGTTAGCGAGATTCACAGCTAGATTCACGCAAGAACGGGACTGCTCAGTCATCACAGGTAATTAGGCTATGTAACTAATAACACGTTACATAAAATGTTTTGTGGCAGTTTTTACATGAAAGCATTTGTAAGATTTGGAGCACATCACTGGGCTATCAACTCAGGAGTTTTCATGCTGGGTTAAGACAGCGTAATGGCAAACTACATTGTATCCACTAGCCAGCATGCTACCAAACTATCAGAAATATATATTAGCAGAAAAAAAAGAACGTGTACAGAAGTAAACTTGCGGACCTTGTGAACGGCGAGGACCTGGGACTTACCCGTGACCATAGTGTGGTGGGAATGGATCAAACGCGTGTCGAACCCGTGTTCAATATCACATGTCAATCCCGGGTTTTGCTTGTGAAGGGGAATAAGAGTCGTGGTGGTAGACCTGACTAACAGCACTGGTTGTGTGATGGACTTCCTATTCATACAGGTCCGTTCAGCACTGTTTTTGGATGTAGGGACCCAAAACACAAGGACCTCCATTGAGATTTTTGGTCAGGATTGGTGATTTTGTTGTGCGAGTTAGCTCTGAGCTCTGCAACTTTTCCCGAAAAGAACAAACTAGACCCTGGAAAACCCAGGACATGTGATGAACCACACATCATAAGAAACTTCCACCAGTAGGCCGGGACTCACTTTTGCAACAACGCGTCTCTCTCTTTATTCAATTATTCGCAATGGAATATTGCAAGTAAACCTTCAGTCAAGGCACTAGTTTCTGTGAGAAATCTAAACCAGCAGTCCAGTGGGAAGAAGGACCAGAGTTTCCTCTGCATCAGTCAACATCCAAAGGACACCACCCAACCATGTGGTAAGCTATTTATAGGACAAATGACACAGCGGACCAGTGGATCCCTTAACCCAGTCTTCAGTCACCAACCGGACAGACTGAGTATAACATCGTTGTGTCAGAGCATAACATTATTTTGCTAATAATTGTTAATTTGCGAATAATTGTTTAGTAAATTAGTAAATAATAGTTTTGTGTGACTTTAGTGGACTTTACTGATTAAATTAACTCATGTTAAAGGTATTGGTTGTTTTCTCCAAATTTATTTTTAAATGTTAATGAATTAACTGGTGGCCCATTACTGGAGGAAACCCTTGATCCACCTCTGAGGTAGATAACTCAGAATGGTGGAGCAATAAAGAAAAACCAACCTCACTACAGTGTCCTCATGTAATTTCTCCTCCGCAGTTTCTCACTCAGTCACAACCAATGACTTTCAGCACCACTGTGTACTTTTCACTCACTTTGACAATTTGAGTCTACAAAAGCCCACAAAGACTCCCTCAAAGATAAGGAAAACTTAATGGCCAATCACAGGTTGAGGCTGAATGCCTTAGCAGGAGATTTCAGAATCACGACGGAAAAATAAATGGCCTTCAGACAGGTCAATACCACGAAGGTTGAAGCCATGGGTGATCAGGGCGAGAGTAATACTCTGTCCCCCAGAAAACAAATTGTATTTCACTTTGTTCACAAGAAAGGGATCAGTGACAAGCACAATGGGTTCACCTTGAATTACCTTTTAAAGTTCTTGAGTTTCACACGTTAAGGCTGCAAACAAAAAAGAACTATAGTCTGTCAATGAGAAGGTGAAGTAACAAATGGGTGTGGTACCTCCATAGGGCTGATGTAATCATTCATCCCGCTGTTGAAGACGTAGATCATGGCATCATAAAGCTGGTTTTCCCAGCACATCTGCACCACCTGGACCAAACAGAGCTCTGCTCAGCCTCTACATAAATCACTACACTGACACATATGCACTATACACACACACACACACACACACACATCAATAACTACACTGACACATATGCAGCATACATGCATCACTGATTACACTGACACATACAGTGCAGTCCAAGAAGACGGAGAAGATATGCAAATCTGGACAGAACACTTGTTTCTCCTGGCCCATTTTCTCATTGATCTCTACGGAAAAATAAGTCAGGAGAAGAAAGTGATCCATCCACATATACTGGTAGCAGAGTGATGGTTTGAGGCTCGTTTGATACCTTAGACCCTTGATGACTTACAGCCATTTAGACAACCATGTGTTCCATACTGTTCCAGCGTAATTTACAGCTTAACCTAGTCCCACCCACCAATTCCCATAGAGATCCATTCAAATACAGAAAGGTTGTAGTATCGCTTGTATGAGTACCTGAGTCTTTTGATGTTGTTGGATCACAGACATCAGGAAGTCATGGCATGCAAAGGATATGCAACCAAATATTAAATATTATGACTTTATTTAAGTTTATGTTAATATGTCCAATTATTTTGGTCCACTAAAATGTGGGGGACTATGTGTAAAAAGCTACACAGTTCAC
This sequence comes from Ilyophis sp. 1 JC-2022, assembly GCA_022702515.1. Taxonomy (NCBI): domain Eukaryota; kingdom Metazoa; phylum Chordata; class Actinopteri; order Anguilliformes; family Synaphobranchidae; genus Ilyophis; species Ilyophis sp. 1 JC-2022. The sequence goes on along the minus strand of CM040397.1, from coordinate 51,904,579 downwards.
CCGATATGGATGCAAAACCCCTCAAATTAAAGCTGCAAAACCTCATAGTCACTGTTCATTTAAAGTCCAATGTGCTGGAGTACAGAGCCAAAACAACAAAAAATGTATCACAAATACTTTTGGAGTGCACTGTATGCAGCATTCATGCATGACTGATTACATCAAGTATGTTTCCATCAACGTGTTTTTATGCTAATTCTGTAGTTGCAAATTGGAAAAACTGAACGGAAACGGAAAATTTCAAAAATAAAATCCTAAATATCACAAACAACATTTTTTTTACGCTCGCTTGTCAATAAAGAGAAGATGCGATAAAGGGTGATGGAAATAGATTTTTTGACTAAATGATGACATAATATAGTACGGCGAATGTCGCTGTGCAATAGCCTCAGTCATCATAGTACTGGCCATTGCATTTCTTTGTCGTCGGAATATGGCCAGGTTATGGCCAGGTACAGCTGGCATAAACCTGCAATGAGAACTCCTCCAATGACAAGTACCGATACAGCTTGAAAACTCTCCATTCTCTGCCTTGAGTTAGCGCTTACCCTCTGTTGTTGCTAAGCAACCATTATCGGCGCTCTTTTTATGACGTGGTCTTGCTGCGCCCTGCAAACACGAGGTTGTTTACTCGCATAAAAGCAGTTGATGGAAACACCTAGTAATTCACATTTTCTTTTGTCGATATTTAAAAAATTACTTAAAGTTTGCACACCATTTTGGACACACACTGACACACAGAGCATTCATGCATCACAAATTAGTTACAATGACTTATATATACTCATCACTAAATACATTGACATACTGCATATTACATGTGCAATATATTGTATAGTGTATACTACATTTAAAAAAATATATACTTCATAATTCATATAATTCATATAGCAGTGGTTAACCAATTCTACTAGAACACAAAAACATGTTTTTGAGACACCAGCAGAGTTATGCTTCATGGAAGAACAGTAGTAAACCTTCTTCAGTAATAGGCCATTTTTCCAGGGTTTTATAAAAGTTCAATTCCATTTCAGTTGTGTTACCCAGCTTGCAATTTCTGTTGTTGTGCTTGGTTAGTTCTATGCCGCCAGGGAGAAGTCATTTCAGCGGTCTTTCACACTAACCCACATTACTGCTAGAAAAATGGCACGAGCAGCATATTTCTGGTGCACACACACAATGCAGTATTCTTCATGGTTATTCTAAACCAACCGGATTTGCACTGAAATTGGGTTTGGAGATGTGTAAAACTAAAAGGTTGTAATATTGTGCAATGGTCTCATCATTAAAGTGTGCGCTGTAATAAGATAGAAAACAATAATGAAATAAGTAAGTAAAAAAGAAGTGTCTCCATTTACAGACAGAGCACTAAGAGAGGGAGAGAGAAACATGGTGAAGAAGCAGATGTGTTCTGTCTGTGATATTCTGTCTGGCATAATGAGTCAGAAATTTTTTTTGGTCCATCCCTCTCTACTAACACAAATAATAGCCTGAAAACACCTAGAGTGGGTGGGGTGGAGGTCAGAAAACAGGGGGTGGAGCTTGGATACAGGGAGTAGGGTCTGAGAAATAGCTAGTGGTGGCTGAGAGACAGAGGGCGGACCCTAAGAAGCAGGAAGGAGGGGCCTGGGATTCTTGATTGATGAGCGAGTGAAGATTAAACCCACAATACCATTGGCTAAATCTTCCCTCCCATCTCTCATATCATGGTTCGTATTATAGTGAGCGTGAATGAGCAGACTGACAAAAATACACATTTTGAAAATATTATTTATGAACTCAAAGGGTAGAAGCTAGCGGTCATGGAGTGATAGCAAGTATAACTGAATAATTACTGATAATCAAAATAAAAAAAATGTAAAGTGAGAATGTCACACGCACACATGACAAAAAATATAATGCTTGTGTACTTCACATTTACTACACTCAAGCTGAAAAGGAAATATAGTCTTATATATAGTCAAAGAAGTATATCAAAGAAGACCAAATATATTAAACACACCCGATGGCTATTTTATTTTTCCAGGGTGCTGTCATCACTGAGTCATATAATAAGCCATGCATGTGTGTCTTCCATTGCCCTCTTTTCACCATACTCCAGACAAATAGCTTGTGACATCTCTGCTAGACAGGAAATATGTTTTACACCCATATCCAATAATATTATTACTGCTCAAGTCTCAAACTGAACCATTTAAGTGTTCACGTGAAGATTGATCTACTTTCTACAGTGCCCACCTGCAACATGCAACAGGAGGGAATCAAACCTTACCAATATGCCTTACCAAGCTTCCGCTGCCTCTACCATGTGATCTGTAAACTCTAACTCCGTCCTACTCTGGCATATTCCCTGACTGCGGTGGTTGCAGCTTTACCCTTGTAACACTGACTGAAACTGACCAATGCTTCACCACCCTAGGCTACCATGTTTGCAGCTTAGACAGTGCTATTAATCACTCTCTCACATCCTCATTCTGATCTCCATGGGGCTTGTCTGCTGGAGAGCTCCTAAGAAAAGCACTGCACACAGACCCACAAAGGCACACATCACTAGCCTCATCCTGGAGCTGCCCTCTTATAGCAGAGGCAAACACTGTAAAAAAATGCTTCAAAACTTTAAAATCCTTTGAAACTTGATATTCCCATGGTAGCCACATGAGTGAGTTAATCGTGTGGACAAAGAAACGAAGCAAAGAGATCTACCCTAAGAAGAGGGTATGAAGACGGTTTTCATCCCTACAATTTCTTAGCCCAGGGCTATTCTTAACCCAGGACTAAAACCGGCCTAGGGCTAGCTTACCCCCTTTTCACACGTTTACTGTTTAACTCAGGGCTGTTTTAGCCTCGGCTAAAGATTCACACTTGTGCTCAGAAGGCCATTGGACAAATGCAAATGTTTAAGCTTGGCGTCACATGAATGAATTAGTAAAACTATCATGCCACCCCGATGGCGATTATTGTATAAACAATAGTGAAATATAGAAGATAGAGAGAAAAAAGGGAAAGGAAAGATTAAAAATAAGAGAGAATGATTATCAAAGTAAAAAATGCTTCGGGTTGTGTCCAGTTGATTCTTGAATCTTTTGACATCATTATGTAAAACGGATGGTTAATTTGAGCACGGCATTCATAAAAAAGGTAGCTAGTTAACTTGTAGCATCAGCTTTAATTTTGATCAGAGGTGAAGTGGAGAAACAAACACAGCACCACAAGTGTGTGACAGTGTGATAGGACAATAAAGATTTCACAAATATCCTAAAAGTGACCGTGACCCCGTTTCATACTTGATATTTTGCCACTGTTATGGACAATTTATGGGGTTAGTCCCAAAATATAGTGCCGACTCTGGAGCAGGGCCAGCAAAGCCAGAGACTAAGGTTGGTCCCACTTTATGTGCAAATGTGACACCTTGCTTAGCACTGGAGCTAAGCTAAAATAAAATGTGCAGTGTGAAAAAACCTTAGGTCAGCTGACAATGAGAGCCAGATACCTGCTGTATGTCCAGGCTGGTGATGTCCATGTGGACCAGGCAGTTCTCCACGCTGTCCATCATGCCGTTGTCCTGGAAGTGACTGAGCAGGTCCCGCATGACGGGCGCAGTCAAACATCCGAGACGCTCGCTCAGGATGTAGGGCTCCAGGCTCTCCAGGAACACCCCCCGGGCGACTGAGTTCTCAACCAGACGCCCATAAATCTGATTGAATAGTAAGTCCCTGTGGGATGGCATTAAAAAAGCACAATGACATTTTGACTCAATACAACACGAACGCCTTTGAAATTAATTTTTACAGGGAAAGAAAAATATTACTTTTGGACTACTTTGTCTACTCTGTGGTATCGGGAAGGATATTTGGAACCCTCTACAAGATCACATTAATGAGCAGTGCACTGTAGACTGCAGATTCTAATATTACAGTTTCAGGATGTGCCTGTTTCTTTGCCTGTCCTTTTGAGTGGCCAGTACTGTCAAGCCAGAGATTTACACAATACAACAGCTTTACAGCTCTCTCACACATAAGCTAAAGGGCAGGTATGCTACAGTTCTTATTATCAAATTTAAATGTTATAATATACAGTGTGCAGTTATGAGAAACCCTGTATTTGTGTGCAGAAGAGCTTTTAACAAATGTAATTTCAAAAGCAGTGCATAGAGACATCTGAAGGAGAGCATTCTTGCTGCCTAGTCACTACCTAAAAAGAGCATTCATGCGTGGTTTGTTCAGGCAATTCATCCAAATCCACTAAGTGGCAGATAAACAACTTTAAATGGCAACCACACACAGAAAATCCAATAGGAATCCCCACCAGACAAATAGTTTAATCAATCCTGTGCAAAAACAAAACTGCAGTTAAAATACTGATTTAAAATAATGCCTCCTTTTTCAAATGCCTCCTTTTAATTTTAATTTTTGCCTAGTTGTAATGAAATAAATCGCCCTGTAAATGCAGCAGAATATACAGTATATTAAACATTTTTATAAATTAATCTAAAGAATTACTGGCTGTGGTTATAAAGAAACAGTTTGGATACTTGACATTTACTACTTTGGTTGCTTGCTCCATTTAAATTAATATTTTCTCTCATCTAGCTTGTGGGTCATAACACTTGGCACAAACAACTGTTAATGTACATTTTTGTTGTTTCAATCATTTCTTTTAAGGAAAAAGTTTCTCTAATGACAAACCATGATGCTTTGATTATGTGTTGAAGAACACAATTACCCATAGAAGGTGTGTGTGTTTACTGAGAACAAAAACATGTGACACCACGCCACACACGTTTTTTAAGTATGTCTCTATACATATAGATGTAACAAAACACATATTAAAAGTATGTACCTTGCACTGACAATCACATATCGTGTGTACTATAAGTACCGGTATTTACCTACATACATGCCCATAAGTATGTTCCGGCACATATGTCTGGAAGTACAGTATGTGCCCACACACCTATAATTATGTACCTACATACAGTGAGCACCATAATTCATTGGACAGTGACACATTTTTTGTTATTTTGGTTCTGTACTCACTGTATATTGTTCTGACTATGCATGTATTGTACACATATCTTATATTATGTACCTACACACATGCTCACTGTGATTTTTCGAAAGCAGTCTCAGAGGCTTCGTACAGAAGGTTTATAACCACATAGCCGGTAATATTTATTTAAAGTTCAGAACACTTTCTTTGGACCTGTATAAACCCTATGGTTTGACCACCATTGTGATGGCTGTTTTCGGTGGAAGACATCAGTGTGGAATCCGAACTGTTTATTTCAACTGCAAGGGTCAAGAGTTGTTCTGGTTAAAATGGCTCACTCAGTTAGACCTACTTAGCATTTAAATAGAAAACAGAGGTAGACTGGAGAGAAACGGCTCTAATGGAGAGGAGAAAATGGCAGGCCTCAGCTGGCCCTATGATGAAGCCCAACAGAGCTTCCATCAGTGCAGGTCATTTGGGGTTATACAACAAATAAGGCTTTCTCCTTACTGCCCTCTCAGAATGCTCTAAAGCATTCTGACTGATGCAGAGAAATTTAATGGTCCAATATGCTCTGTGGGCTCTGTGTGTGTATGTATGTGTGTGTGTCTGTTTATCTGTGAGAGAGAGAGAGAGAGAGAGAGAGAGAGTGGGTGTGTGCGTATGTGTGTGTGTGTGTGTGTGTGTTAACAGAACACACTGACAAAGTTACAAAGGCACATACACATTTAGAAGGGCAACACACATCAGAGGAACCTGCTCAGTTTGGTTTTCCTCAAATGTGTCAGTTAAACAAACACTTTCATTTTCCTCTGTATAAGTGCTTTATTGCTCTACATCAACTAGGATGGCCAGCTGCAGGCCACACAACACACTCATACTTCATAGTGAAACTCTCAGTACCCCTTATGCCAGACAAACACACTCATACTTCATAGTGAAACTCACAGCACGCCTTATGCCAGACAAACACATGAATAGTTCATAGTGAAACTCACAGCACGCCTTATGCCAGACAAACACATGAATACTTCATAGTGAAACTCACAGTACCCCTTATGCCAGACAAACACACTCATACTTCATAGTGAAACTCACAGTACCCCTTATGCCAGACAAACACACTCATACTTCATAGTGAAACTCACAGTACCCCTTATGCCAGACAAACACATGAATACTTCATAGTGAAACTCACAGTACCCCTTATGCCAGACAAACACATGAATACTTCATAGTGAAACTCACAGTACCCCTTATGCCAGACAAACACACTCATACTTCATAGTGAAACTCACAGTACCCCTTATGCCAGACAAACACATGAATACTTCATAGTGAAACTCACAGTACCCCTTATGCCAGACAAACACATGAATACTTCATAGTGAAACTCACAGTACCCCTTATGCCAGACAAACACATGAATACTTCATAGTGAAACTCACAGTACCCCTTATGCCAGACAAACACATGAATACTTCATAGTGAAACTCACAGTACCCCTTATGCCAGACAAACACATGAATACTTCATAGTGAAACTCACAGTACCCCTTATGCCAGACAAACACACTCATACTTCATAGTGAAACTCACAGTACCCCTTATGCCAGACAAACACATGAATACTTCATAGTGAAACTCACAGTACCCCTTATGCCAGACAAACACATGAATACTTCATAGTGAAACTCACAGTACCCCTTATGCCAGACAAACACATGAATACTTCATAGTGAAACTCACAGTACCCCTTATGCCAGACAAACACATGAATACTTCATAGTGAAACTCACAGTACCCCTTATGCCAGACAAACACATGAATACTTCATAGTGAAACTCACAGTACCCCTTATGCCAGACAAACACATGAATACTTCATAGTGAAACTCACAGCACGCCTTATGCCAGACAAACACATGAATACTTCATAGTGAAACTCACAGTACCCCTTATGCCAGACAAACACACTCATACTTCATAGTGAAACTCACAGTACCCCTTATGCCAGACAAACACATGAATACTTCATAGTGAAACTCACAGCACGCCTTATGCCAGACAAACACATGAATACTTCATAGTGAAACTCACAGTACCCCTTATGCCAGACAAAAACACAGCCTCTCTCTGCTCAACTGCTCTTATCATCGTAAAACAGACAATTGCACATGCTGCGGTCCCAGACCTTTTTCATGGTTTCCAATAATTCCTATTATCAGAGAGAACATAAATTACAATACAATACGATGGAAAAGAAAAAAATATAGACAAGCATTTGTCTCTGAATAGGAAATGTGTCTGCAATTTCAGAGAGGAGTGCTTTTACCCGTCAACAACTCATCCATAAAAAAATAAAAAAATACTTTTGAGTCAGGCATTACATTAGGTTGGTCTGGGAGCTCTTTGTTATTGATCTGAGATCCACTGCATGGGCATCAGGGAACAGTGGGAGCGGTGATGTGGATGGGAAGGCCTCACAGAGGAAAATTAAAATCTATTTCCCCAAAGAAAGATACTACAGCCACAAAAACAAAGCAATAAAAAATAACAAGGCAGAAAATATCATAGTAGGCAGAGATCAGAGATTACAAAGATATTCCTGTTGGCTATTTGAGACTATGGGGTTTTTAATTGATTTTAATGTGTACCAATCAGTAGTATTATACACTGATGAACACAGTAAGAAGAATACACTGTCAGCAGTTGAACTACTCCATGCCTGCAAAACAAGGACACTATGTGATCAGTGCAGTGTCAGTAGGTATGTCAGTGGTCAATGTAGTGTCAGTGGTACGGTATGTCAGCGGTCAGTGTAGTGTCAGTAATATGGTACGTCAGTGGTTAGTGTAGTTTCAGTGGTATGGTATGTCACTAGTAAGCGAAGTGTCAGTAGTATGGTATGTCACTAGTAAGCGGTCAGTGGTCAGTTTAGTGTCAGTAGTATGTCAGTGTAGTGTCAGTTGCATGGTATGTCTGTGGTTAGCGTAGTGTCAGTAGTATGGTATGTCAGTGGTCAGTGCAGTGTTCGTAGTATGGTATGTCAGTGGTCAGTGTAGTGTCAGTGGTATGGTAAGTCAGTGGTTTGTGTAGTGTCAGTAGTATGGTATGTCAGTGGTCAGTGTAGTGTCAATATTATGTCAGTGTAGTGTCAGTGGTATGGTATGTCAGTGGTCATTGTAGTGTCAGTAGTATGGTGCATCAGTGGTCAGTGTAGTGTCAATATTATGTCAGTGTAGTGTCAGTGGTATGGTATGGTATGTCAGTGGTCAGTGTAGTGTCAGTAGTATGGTATGTCAGTGGTTAGTGTAGTGTCAGTAGTATGGTATGTCAGTGGTAAAATTTTGCGTTCGCTAGCTTTTAAAAGCTTTTTACATGAATAAAATACATTTTAATCATTTAATCAAATAATTGAAAAATTGGTGAACATGTATAAACCTCCCACACATTCAATATTCTGCCAATCTCATAAACTGCAAAGCACCAGCTAGCAGTTCATTCAAGCAGAAGCCCTTAAGTCATTGATAAGAGTTTCAAAATATTCAAAAGTACTATATGCAGTAGGAAGTGTTGAGATGTTGAGTTACCCTTAACAGGGTGTGTTACAATCAGTACAGAATGTTACTATTAACATGGTGTGTGTCACTCAGTGCAGCATGTTACTATTAACATGGTGTGTTTCACTTAGTATGGCAAGTTAATATTATGTATATTTACATAATATTATGCATGGTGTGTTACAATCAGTATGTGTATTACTATGAACAGTAGGGTGGGTTAAATTCAACAGGGCATGTTATAAAGTGTAAATATCACATTTTTCAAAACTCAAAACAATGAGTCCATGTACATATGCGGCTGTAAAAAAAAAAAAAAGGATAACCTATACTTCAGCAGTTTTACGGGTGGAAAAAATAATATATAAAAAAAAACAGGACATCAGATCACCCAGTAATCTTCTCGTAGCATTTATTTCAAGTAATTCTAGTTGAACAAAATACATGAACAGAATTGTTAATAATGGACAGAGATGGTAATGGCTATAATAGCTGCCGAGTGGGCGGTAAACATTTCTTTGTTGCTCTGACAACGACTATTGCGGGGCTACTAATGCTCTTCCGCCCGCAGTTTGAATGTGCCCTCAGAGAGAGGCCCTTCCTTCACCTTTACCCGCCCCCCGTCGCCATGTCTGACTCACTGAGCTCTCAAAACGGGGGCCCGGAGGAGCGTTTGGAGAGAGAATGGCAGGGTCCAAAGTCCAAACTAAGCACAACGAGTCTTTAAATCTAATTATCTGCTTCTTCTCCACCTGTCCTGTTACACATGAGAAGTCCTCTGCTCCAAGCTGGGGAAGTGAACGGCTTTTTTCGCAGCATAACGAGAGAGAATGCCGAGCTCTAGCAAACCAGGGCGGCCCTTGAGGGACCTCGTTTGCTTTGAAAAGTAATGCCAAAATGTGAACACTTCGCCTCCCAAGCGACGCGTCCGGCTAATACAATTGTGCATCGCGCAGTGATTCATCCTAAGACCTGGAGCGACTGTGCTGACTGCGCCAGGAGTGCAGCGGGGCGACGCACTATGAAATGTCAGATAGGAAAATTGGTTTCATCGTTTCTTACTAGCGACCCTTAACGGTCAATCTGATGACTGCATGCTACATGTGTCAGGTGCCCCTTCCCTGCATGTGCAATAGGTGCAGCAGCTCAGCGGTGGTATCTATACAATATCTACAGTGTTCTATACCGTCTTATTGTAAATATATAGTATCTAAGGCGTTGGACACATTCTATACCAGATTACTGTAAATATAATGTATCCACAGTTTTGGATGCATGCTATACCATATTACTTTTTAATATACAGGATATACAATCTTGGACACATTCTATAACAGATTACTGCTTAATATTCAGTATATATAGTGTTGGATGCATGCCACACCAGATAACAGTAAATATACAGTATATATAGTGTTGGATGCATGCCACACCAGATAACAGTAAATATACAGTATACAGTGTTGGATGCATGCCACACCAGATTACAGTAAATATACAGAATTTACAGTGTTGGATGCCATTCTATATCAGATTACTGTAAATATACAGTATATACAGTGTTGGATGCATGCCACACCAGATTACAGTAAATATACAGAATTTACAGTGTTGGATGCCATTCTATATCAGATTACTGTAAATATACAGAATTTACAGTGTTGGATGCATGATAAACCATATTACTGTAAATATACACAGTTGACAGGGTTGGATGAATGCTATACCAGATTACTGTAAATATACAGAATTTACAGTGTTGGATGCCATTCCATATCAGAATACTGTAAATATTAATAATTTACAATGTTGGATGCCATGCTATATCAGATTACTGTAAATATACAGAATTAACAGTATATCAGAACAGTGTATTCTACATCAGAGTGCCACACAAGTCTCGAAACTAAAGACGTGCCAGCTGGTGACGGACATCAGGGACGCTGTGACACAGTGGTGTGGAAGCTCACTAATTAAAAGCGCTTGTTACGTCTGATCACCCACAGGTCCATCGTCCCCTTCCTCTCTCATTAGCAGCCCCCATGCTGCCACTCCCGTTTGACAGCTGAGGCGTGTGCCCTGGCCCCTTTCTCATTAACCGAGAGGGATGATGGACAGAGCACTTTCTGTGAGGGTAACACCCTTCAACAGCCCTGCGGGAGGCCATAGGCTGAGGGCGCTGCAATTACGCCCAGCGGTGAAAGGGTGTACGACGGGTGAGATATACGGGGATGAACGGCGTCACAGTCGGCTGCGGGTCTATGTATGTTTTATGAAGAAAGGACACGGGGGATCTACCATGTTGCGCGAGCCTTCTGTCACGGCCTTTGTTTCACGATGGCCCTTATTCTCCTTTTTTAAAGCAATCGCCTCAAAGGAAAGCATGAGAGCGCCTTTACCACTCTTTTCGGTTAGATAGTAAGGGAAAAAACATAATTCATGTGGACAAAACAAACTCATATTTTTAAGTGTTTTGCTGAAGAAAAAAACATAAATATTCGTGTCACAGCTCAAAGAGCAGTGTGTCTAGTGAGGCTGGTTCTGACAATCCAGTAAATACTGTTGCGCAGCAATAGATCTTCCACATTCAGGGAGACAGGGATGTATCCAAATAGCGCCCAAGACAGGAAGGAGCTCAACATATCTACCATACGAAGGCTGACTGTCCGGAATCATAGGAAGACTAAAAACAAACATTCTAAACTAGCGGCACGATTGGGCTCTAATGTATGAGTAATAATGCAGTCTGCCACACAAATGCTTCCGTCTTTACACTGTAGTTGCTTTCAACTTGCATCAGGTATTCAAGTCGAGTTTCCCCAGTCTCACAGGTATTACATTTGAGTTAAAGTAACTAACTAATAGTATGCATGGGATGACTGGGCACCGAGGCTCTCTGTGCATTCAGGCACAAAGCTTAAAGACCAGAAGGCTCCTGGGGCCGGGGGAAGGGAGCTAATGGAGATGGGGGCTGGTGGGGGCAGGATGGAGAGTTTTCTCTGGATTTTAATTTTGTGTGTGCCCGTAACTGAATGAATGCTCACTCTTTAAGTTATGAATGAGACACAGGGAAGGTTGGGGGTCTAGAGTTGGGTTGAGGAGGTGTTTGGGGGAGCCGGGGTGGACGTTTCACTTACGTCCTCTGCAGCAGCAAACAGTAATCCACCATGACAGGAACCATGTCCTGCAGGGAAGAAAGGGGAGGGGAGGGGACATCAGCAGCGCACTGCAGGCTGTACCATTATAGCGCTAACGTTAGCCTCTCAACAGAGGCCGCTATACCATTATGGTAAATGGACTGCACTTATATAGCGCTTTTATCCAAAGCGCTTTACAATCGCTCTACCTCCTGAGCCACAGCCGCCCCCATAGCGCCCCCATTATAGCGCTAACGTTAGCCTCTCAACAGAGGCCGCTGTACCATTATAACGCTAGCATCTCAACAGAGACCTTTAGTCAGTCAGCTGACTCACACAATCCAGCCTTGGCCCGCTGCTTCATTTAAAATACTGCTGAAAAGTAATGGCTCCACCGACACCCCCCCCATTTCATGTAAATTATGAGTATACTTATAGGAAGTGTATTGATTTAATAATGTGCATGCACAAAAGAGGCTATTATTCCTGATTCTCATTCCTTTGAAAAGCAGAACACAAATCATCAAATGCAAATGAACACAGACTCACCATAGAGTTTCTGAAACCCATGTCCAATATCCGTGTATTACATCAGAAATTCTAATTAAATAAGGATATTAAATACTTGCATGATTACATGTATATGGGCACCGATTCTAGGCACGTTTCAGATGATCGAATAGGATATTCAAAAAGCTAATGATGCTGTTTCAATGTCATTTGAGGACCTTGAAATGTCTTAAAAGCTCTGCTCAATAGTATAACTAGAGGTCACCTGGTAAGGCAATAGCTACCTGAGCACATTCACAATGGCCTATCAAAACAATATCAGTAATTTTCACAGCAATTGCTATTGGAATCCAGGCTCAGAAAACCTACAATTTTGAGTGAACCCAGACATCATATGATAATTTGAATCCGATTTCTACAGATTTCAGGAATTTTGTCATGTTACTGGAGAAAAATGAGCATAAAAATAAACCAAAAAAAGCTAAAGCAGACTCTTTTTCCGAGAGGAGAGGCTGCAAGCCAGCGAGGAAGAAGTAAATGCTTCATGAAAAAAAAACATTGGTTATTTATGGTGTTTTTTTATTTGTTTGCTCACAACCTTTATTGTAGTTCATTTCTTTCTGAGCTAATTTTTTTTATACACGCGTCTCTTAAACTTTTTTCTTCTCACACGCTTAATGTTTAAATATTTTTAATTGTATCACGTCTTGCTGCCTTCCGTTGTGTTTAATTGCATTGGTATTACAAATATGCTTCCTGTTGCCCAAATGCAGTGTTTGTGATTAAATAATTGACTGTTAGAAAAGCATATAACCTTTAACTTTAAAACAATGCTGTAAAACAGTTATACAGAATACCACTGATAATTGATAATGAGCCTACCTGCTGGTGAGAAAGGTGAACTATAGAGTCAATAACACTCCATTGAAAGCTGTTGACTTAGATATGCTTAGGTAATTATTACATTACCAGACTTTCTCTGGAAAAACGAATGCAATCAGAATAGTACTGTGTTCAACAGAGGGAGAAGCTGTGACAGTTGATTGTGGTCTCATCTAAAAAATAGCTCTAAGAATCATAACTCTTTCAGTATACAGAGGCAATATACGGTATGTTTGCTATATTGTGTAGGTTCATCCTGTATCCTGTTCCGCAGAGTAAGTCCCTCGGGTGTATGCTGCACGTGGGCATGCTGTTGTGGAATGCAGGAACAGCAACTGTCATTTCCCAAACCTGATTGGCACCACTTTGCAATTTTTTGTTTTTGTAAAAGCCTCAAACGGATTCGTTACACAGCTTGACGCAACACTCGCAGAGCTGCAGCGTGAAATTTGATAGGCCAGTTTAACGCGAATTGATTCTTATGAGGGCCGGAATCAAAAAGATCTAACCTGACCTGAGACCATTCTGCAGACAGAACCCCGAGCTACCTGGAAGTGCAGCTCCATGACTTGGATCTTCCCCTGTTCAGGGCACTTCTTCAGAGATCGGTCTGCGTACTGAAACAGAATCTCCACCATCTGCACCCAGCAAATAAAACGATACAATCAGCCAAAGCAATAAATTCCGAATACAGAAGGAATAAATAAACTTGGAATTCAGACGGAAAACAAACACTGAATGCAGGGTGACGGGTGAATACGCAATTCAGACAGATAAAAACAGAGAGATAAAAATGAGATAAAAACATTCAACAGAATTCATAAAGAGCAACAATGCCACTTGTGCTATTTCATGTGGGCAGAGGCTATATTTGTTCAGTCTCATTCTTCATATTGTTATTTCCCTCACCTTGTCAGCCACCACTCCTTTCCTCTTCGCAGGGTCTCCAAACAGCCCTGACAAGAAAACACAAAATATGTAAACAAGTACGAAACAAGCCCTTATGTCAAGCCCGTGGAAATGTACACTGGTGTACTTTGCCAGATCCTGTTACCACAACAGTCTGTATGTGTACTGTAAGTCCTAGGTATATATGATTAAATCCACAGGCTGTGTGTGTGTGTGTCTCATTCCTCAGCGTATATTTAAAGGTCCTGGTTCTTTGTGTGTATGCGTAGGATCTCAGTCTTGTGTGTATCGCATTGGTTTGCATGTCAGTCCCAAAAGTGCATATGTAAACCCTCAGTCTATATGCGCACTTTCTGAGTCTATGTACACAAGTCCTCGGTCTGTGTGCGTATGGCCTCAGCCTCAGCCTATGAAAGCCCTCAGCATGTACAGAGTTGGCTTTCTTTTGCTCAAGTTTAGTGCCATAGCTTCCTGAACTGCCGTCATCCAGCGCAATGCCTTCCCCTGACACCAGACAGTCAAATCACACTGACAGAAAGGAAACACGACCTACCAACCACAGCCTTCGCAGTGCCTTCGTGAAAAGACCAGGCGAGCGAGAGCGCCTCCACAAATCTCTCCTGCTTCAACAGGTAATCCACCCTCTGCAAGGTGAGCACACGTTACCTTCTCCTGAACAAAGTACCTCAAAACAGCGCTCAATTCACAACATATCAAGAAGATACACCACTTACCTCTCGCCAGTTTCTTAGTGTCATTATGTGGACAGACTATCGGGAGGAAAAACAAACAAGAAAAACTTGAATTTTACAAATATGTGACTGCTCTCTGTCTTTTTTTCTCTTTCATTGCTCTCTGACACACACACACACACACACACATGTGCCAACACGCACACGCACAGGGAAAACAATGGAAGATGAAACTGCCACATCCGATACACCATTCACAACAGCTTGCTTTTTAATCACACTGACTTATGTTAATGCATTCTACATTGTTGTCTCACCTGTGTGTCCAGTTGCATCACATTACAATTCCCCTGTGTGTCTATAAGATCTGGCTGACTTTCCTGATGGGGGTTGGCAGTTCTGACAAAGCATTCTTGTGAATATACATAATATCCCCAGGTCTACTGAGTCCGGCAGATTTGTTTTAAGGCACGTCATGAGGTTGTTTAGGTTTAAGATGGCTAATTTCCATACTTTATCAGAAATGTTTACTTTTGCAAGGTTAAATCAGTCAAATTAATTTATGTGGCAACTGACAACAGGTTCGTACACCTGTTTCACTACATATTCACACTCTAAATAAAAATCCATACAGGTGCGCAAGGAACCTATGATGGTTTACTTGCAAATTGCATGCCTATGTAAGAAAAAATACATTATATTTATTAACATGAGAATCACTATATTCCCAAATGTTAAAGCACCTTGTGCCCTGCTCTTATTGCAGTCAAAATTGGCAGCCTGCAATCCAGCAGAATGACACGTCTCTGTAGTCACTCTTTTTGAATACGTAATACAGTAATTAGCCATGATTCATTTAATTATGATTGACCAATCATGATTACTTTTGTGCAAAACAAAAAAATTACTGCATTTACAGAAGTATACTGCAAGATGCGTGCAATGAAAGAAGCAGTCTTTCAGGGGGCACGCTAAAGAAGCAGTCTTTCAGGGGGCAAGCTAAAGAAGCAGTCTTTCATAAAGAAGCAGTCTTTCAGGGGGCATGCTAAAGAAGCAGTCTTTCAGGGGACAAGCTAAAGAAGCAGTCTTTCAGGGGACAAGCTAAACAAGCAGTCTTTCAGGGGGCAAGCTAAAGAAGCAGTCTTTCAGGGGACAAGCTAAAGAAGCAGTCTTTCAGGGGGCAAGCTAAAGAAGCAGTCTTTCAGGGGGCAAGCTAAAGAAGCAGTCTTTCAGGGGGCAAGCTAAAGAAGCAGTCTTTCAGGGGACAAGCTAAAGAAGCAGTCTTTCAGGGGGCAAGCTAAAGAAGCAGTCTTTCAGGGGACAAGCTAAAGAAGCAGTCTTTCAGGGGGCAAGCTTATGTTACAATATTTACTTGGTAGAGCACATACAAATGAAAGATACTAAGCGCAAACAGTGTGAGATCCACAACACAATTTGAATTTGATTTGATTAACATCAGGTTACAGTATTAAAGGGACACTTAATGAAGATTTGTAAATAGGTGTTATTTTTTGGTTAAGTTTTTACAGAGACATAGCTATGTGCAACAAACATCTCACACACACACACACACACACACACACACACGCGCACATACCGGCACTTTTGGAGGGCACAGTAACTGTTAAAAATGTAGATATTCACTATATTTAGGGATGCAACGATATATCAAAATTTTAGGCAATATTATAACCGATAATGATTTCCCTGCCATGGCCAATTACCAATAATTACCGACAATTTATGTCAATTAATTTGGTCCGTAAAATAAATAGGCTATATTCATAACATACACTGCAAAAAAGCAACAAGTCTTAACAAGTGTTTTATTATTGTAATGAGACTTAACCTTTTTTTTCTCTCAAGTAGAAAATTGCTTGTTTTCAGTGTAAATAGCTTGTGAAATTGTCTTACCCACTGGCAAATCTTGAAATGAGTCAAACTGCCTCACTTCACTGGCAATCTTTTTGTTTTATTTAGCAAAAAAGTAATAGAAATAAGATTTTTAATCTAAATATTAGCCTAAAATACTTTGCAGTGTAATCTAGAGTTTGACGTACTGTAAATGAGACTAATTAAATTTAAAAATCTCTTTTCCCAACATTTGGACCAGGCCAAAACATAAAACAAATTTGCCATGAAGTTTCATAAAAGAAACTGTACTGAGGCTATCAGTCAGCTAAATCAAACAACATAAGCCTAAATTAGTAGTTTTGGGCCTACTGCTTGCAACTAGGGCTGTGCCGGTATTCGGTATTACTGGTTACTGACAACTGGGTGATGACTGAATTAATAGAATAATACGTGATTATTCCTTTCCCACCATTATACTGATTGAAGTCACGCCCAACAGCACTGGCCAGATACATTAGAGGATGAAGCGAGTGGGCTGTTCACAAACTGACACCTTCTCCTCACGTGTCTCTTTCAAACTGAATTGCTGGTTGTCATAGCAGCACCAACCAATGCACCAGAGAGAATGGGGAGGGAGTATCGGGTTTAGATCGAGGGACTGGAGCTGATATAGCACCAGTTTAAAATATTGAATGTTGTTGTCTAATAGTCTTCTATTCACCAATTATTAAAATATGTTTAATTTCAATGGTCTATTAGTATAATTCAGTCACAAAATATGTTGAATCTGAATAAGTTATTGGTAATGTTAGCAATATAATATAGGCTATTTCATTCATTTGTAAAGTTGATTTTACTTCATGTATTCAACTTGTTTAAATCGCCATGGGCTAAAATTTTAATTCTAAAAGGCGAGCCTCAAAATGTAGATGAATGGGGGAAGACCAGCAATTTGAAGCATCAACATCATTAATTTTTATAGATAGGTTAGGCTAGTAAATACATTTTGATTTTCAGATATTTCATTTAAAATCACCTAGATTTTATTCAGATTCAATTTAAAACACTTAAACGGTCAAAAGTGTAATGTTTGCAATGTGAAAAAAGCTGTAAAACTGTATGATAAATATGAAAGAAATATGACTGTCAAGGAAGCATGAATGCTGGTTCTAGGGAACAATTATTGTTTTTTAAAATAATATTACATATTTTGTGTGTCAAAGGGCATTTTAAATCTAATTATTTTAATAACAAATAAAAACTTTTCACTGTGTCCTAAATACTGTTAAATAACATGCAATATATGTGCCATAAATGTGTCTCTTTGAACTGACAAAAAATTGTGAATTATTGATTTTAATTAAATCACTAATTGAGATGAATCAGGTAACCTAAAATTGGATGACTTGCTGCTAGAGAACAAAATTACCAGCTAAAATAAAATTGGGGTAGAGAAACACGTCAAGCTAATTTAACAATTGGAAATAAACAACCTTGTTAAAGTTACAAATATTCTGTATGAGTATGAATATAGTGTGATCATGTGCAGCGATTAGCAAGATAAAACGAACTACCATGAATATACGCTTTCCCAGCCAATACTGTGAATAGCACTAGGGCACTGTGAACATAGCAAAAACCAACATAAAATGCATGACACACTTTGGAATCAGCAGAGTGAAAACTCCACAGTGCCATGGAAGAAGAAGGACATGTTATATGGACATGTGCCACTTTAATCAGTTCTTTTTAATTAAGAGTCGTATGACCAAACAGCTCTTGCACTCACACAACACTATATGAATTTACGCCATTCGTAAATTTAAGATGAAAGATTTTTGCCGCATTGTTTTACCTTTGTTCCCAAATAGACAATCTGACCTCCATAGCTGCAGACAGACTGGTAGCATGCCTTCTCCCCCACTAATGCCTAGAAAAGAACCAAGAAAATTACTGTAATTACCTGTTTCTGACCACAGAGAGAAGAGCTTCAATGCTAGGATAGCGACAGATCTGGTTGAGATAAGAGAGAACAGACCGGGTAAAATGGCTGTGTTCTCTTACATTTACCCGGCCTGCTAATGGGACAGTGTTAAGCCTCTAGAACAAGAAATCAGGGAGCTCATCTGGTGTTTTCTGTATAGAAAATACAGTGTTTACTGTGCTTTAGTGACCTTCATCGCTGTGAAATTGAAGCCAGGGAATCAAACACATCTTCCGTAATGGAACTGAGCCCCAGGGACAGAGGAAAGAGTGAGAGAGCTAGTGTGTGTGTGTGTGTGTGTGTGTGTGTGTGTGTGTGAGAGGGAGAGAGAGCTAGCGTGTGTGTGAGATGAGAGAGAGAGATATCCCTCCTTACAAGTGTTTGAACCATTTCTAGTCTTTCAAATCAAATACAAGACTAAATTAACAGAACCATGGTAGTCCAGTACGTACCCACACTAGACTACACTACTTAAAGCCCAAAAAAACAAAGCTTAAAATCGTTCAAATGTATGTATTATATCAAACTTGAGTGTGTTATTAAGCATCCACCAAAGTTTCAATGGAAAAAATATAAATGAATAAAACACTACTCAAAAACAGCTGAATTAGCTGATCAGACCTGTATTAGGACGGTCGGGGCATGGTCGTAATATTCTAATATTCGCAACTTGCGGGAACACATTAGTTTTGACAAATGCTGGTGGGAGGGACAAGCGACATCAGCCTTGTAATTGGTTTGGGATTAGTGACATCACCATTCCCACTTATAGTACCGCCCAACTTCAATACAAAAACGAGGGTAAAAGTATCCAGTAATTATTTCCAATACAAGTATATGTATATTGTATGTCCATAAGACCCAAATTAACCTAATTAGAAGGCAATCACAAATATTTGTTCCCTGGGGCTTTAAGATGTTGAAGGTGATGGTATTGAAGCAAATGCAGATATTATACTTTTGAAAAAAAATAATTATTACAAAAAAAATTAGAGATAGATATATGACAATATTTTTGTATTAATGAACAGGCAATGTGAATTACTGGAGCCTTACCAGGGCCTGGCTGACATTGCCCCCTGTGGCCAAAGACTTGAAGTGACTGCTGTTGTAGACCAGCTGCACCTCTGCCATGTCCAGGCTCTCCAGCTCCTCCTGACTGGCCCGGTCCACAACATGAAGCTTCTCTCCACTGTCCATCAGGACCAGGGTCCGTGAGTTGATCCACTGCACAGAAAAGCGTGCATGCTCATGTTTATTTGTACACAGCAGATAAAATATAGATTTTTTGGTACAAAGCAAAACAATGTTATCATGAACGGTAAAAAATTGGTCAAAATCTCAATCCTTTCTGTCGCCGTGCTCAGACAGGAAGCTGAACTCACAGTGAGGCTGATGATGTCACAGCTGAGGTGCAGTTGTCTCTGTTTGATGACATGTATAGCACCCGACTCCTCCTTCTTTACCTGGAGACACAAACAGAAAATCATCAGAGCCTCACAACAAAACCAGCAGCCAAAATTCACTTGATCAAATTTCACCAATCAACTTATTATTTAATATATACTGTAGATACTATTAAAATGCACAGATTGGACTTCACAATTTATGGTTAAAAATAATTTGTGCCAGACTCAGAGAGACACATCTGATAATCACCATTTAAGATATGTATGTATACATGACTGAAGGCCTCTCTCCAGGCTGTGATTGGACCTGGAAGTGTGAAGGAGAGGTTTTATCATACCAACAGGAAGTGAACGGTGTCCCCTCTACAGAAGGCAAGCATGGGATTCACTGCTTTCTGCACCACCACAAACTGCCAGGCAAGCTGCGGAACACTGGCTGGATCAGTCTGCACAAAACAACACATCATACGGTACAGCTCAATGACTGATGTCATATCCTGGTGCGGTATTGAACAGTGGTCTACTTCTCTAATACGCAAGGTCGTATTGAACAGTGGTCTACTTCTCTAATACGCAAGGTCGTATTGAACATTGAACAGTGGTCTACTTCTCTAATACGCAAGGTCGTATTGAACAATGCTTCCTCTGAATTGCGAACTACAGCCGAGATAAAAAAGTAAAAAAAGAAAATAACCATTCAAGTTATGCCGGACGGTAGATAAAATGGCATCCCGGACCTCTCGTCTGCAGAATAGAGGGTGGAGGATATCATTGGGAAAGTGGCCGTGTAACATGATAGAAGACACGACTGTGACTTGATTCGTCAAGATTTCTATTCCATCACTCCGGTTGCAACGTTCGTTAGGTCTTCAAGGCTAATAAAACTAGATTGGATTTATAGAAAAAATATGAAAACAGTTGTGCATCTTGCATACAACATGACTTGCATAATTATTTTCATACGGCTGTCTCCAATAAATACTTATACAGAGGCTATTTCTGATGTAGTCTAATCATTTTAACCGACTTCTGCTTCATTCCATTTAGGCTGCACAACAGCGATTCAACTAATAGTGATTAAAAATCAACTTATTCATATACAATTTTTGACAATTACTGTAGGCTTGACAATTAGGCTAGACAACGTAGGCTACGTTTACAGCCACAACACAGTAGATCAAGTGCATTTTAAAATATTGCCCAGATGCATTAACTGCTTTTAATATTTTCATAAATTGAATGACTTGGACGTGCCATTTTTATGATCACCTACTCATTTACAGGTGCAGTAGGCAAGACTTTTTTGGTATAATTTTGGCTAGTATAAAATTACTAAATTTAATTATTACATTCCAGCAGCCATCAATAAATCAAGTGTTCTGAGAAAAAATATGGTTTCTGTGAGTGTCCTGGGCTCTGTACTAGGCTCGGCTGTCTAAAAAAACTCAAGCCGGTCTTCCAAAAACCAACCTATCAGGACTAGCTATGTAGCTACCAATCAGGGCAACTTTCTACAAGCAAAATATCCTCCCTGTAGAACAAACCCCTCCCCGTTTGCCTGTCTCCACGCGTGCGCTGGAGCATAATTTGGTGGGAGGGGTTTAGAAGAGAGATAGGAGGGAGGAGTGCAAAAGTCTTTTTGCCTTGTATATTTTCAAACTTGCCTACTGCAGTTTTAAGGTTAATTTTTAAGCTCACATAACCCATGTTTTTCAAAAAGCACCTTTGTGTGTATTACCTGTTGACTCTACAGTGCTCTGAACAAAAGTTATTTGTTTTCATTATTGGCTGCACAACTATTCCCTCGCTGTTCATTGCATGCTGTTCAATGTCGCTGCCACTGGGAAAAGCGTACGCAAGGTCGAGAGCAGTTGTGAGATTTCATCGTACCGTACACCCACGTTCACTTTGATAAATCTGAAAATTTCCCTAAAAATGGCCGTAGGCTCACTTTACGATCAGATTTGAACGTACGCTTGAATGATAAATGAGGCCCACTGTATACTGTTTACACAACAAGCACACGCACCTGCTCAACACCCTATGTTCATATGCTCACCTGCTTAACACCATATGTTCATGTGTCTCTATGTTCATATGCTCACCTGCTCAACACCATAATTCCATATGTTAATTTTTAAATCATGTGACAGACACAGTTCTATGTGCTTTGGGTCTGGCCACCTAGAGTGTGTACATCTCTCTGAGCAGTAAACTACTCAATTCAACACGTGGTCACCTGAGATTAATTAAAGTTAAAACTTGAGAAGAAAGAAAACCTCAAATGATCAATGGTGGCTCGGCAATCAATGATGTAGTGGCCCCTGGGAATATTTACAAAAAGAGGTATTAGAAGCCACAAATAACCACAGGTCTTGTACAGACTGTACCCCCTCTTGTTCTCAGGTTTGCAGAGTATTAACTACAATTTATCAGACAACTGAAAATAGCTACATGTGACCATTTACATCAGTGGTTCTCAACCTCTGTCCTTGATCAATTAATGTTGTTGAAATCATGTTTAAGTTGTGCATAATTGTGTGGCTAAATGTATTTTAACACAATACAGGTTTGGCTTGCCATTTGCAGTTAGTAAACTCGATTCACTTGACACAGATGGTTTCAGGTTTCCACACTCTCAACAAATAAGACCCAACTGATTTCACCTGTACCATATAATACGCACAGCGCAGAAAATTAAAGTATAAGTTGGTCCGACTGATTGGAATTCCTGGGATGTGACTATGGGATTACATACAGTAGCTATGCCTGGCATAATGTGGCTTTGAGAGGGTAAAGACTGTAAAAATGTCTGATTAAAAACAATTAGCAGCTGATTACAATACAAAGCCTATGGTTGGAACAAAAACCAACATATACAGTGGGTCCCCAGGACCGGGGTTAAGAAACATTGATTTATATTATCATTAGCTATGATTATAAATGAGTTCTGTTGTGTGGATGGTTACAGAACAGTATTTGACATATGTGGATATACGAGGCTGGTTTGGCTACCATTAAGAAATGGATAGCAATAACAATTACTTTCATATTGACTGAATGTTATTATGATGCATCACTGGGTGACACACCTATTCACATTATCTATGTATGTTTAAAAAAATAAAAAATAAAAAACATTTTGTTATCACCACATAGACTGTATAACATGGGTAAGATGTATGAAATTCTATGAAAATAAAGTTTAAAAAAAAGAAAAAAGAAATGGATAGCATCCATAAGGCTTGCATTTAAAATATCATATTTGCCGTTTTAAATGCATTTGCATTACAGATTTGCATCACACCCTGATTGCTCAAAAGTTTTTCATTCCGGAGAAATAGATCTCTCCTGTCTCATCATCGTGAATTAACACTTTGGGTGTTCTTTAAGATAATATTTTTAATAATCCAATGTGGACAGTAACCTCTGGAACACAGTGATTAATTAACTGAGTAAATTGCATGCAAGTATATAAGCCTGGATACTGTGTTAAATTAATTTACTCTTCAGACAAATGGTCAGTTAGAAAATGACCTTTGGGTCCACACTCGCCTTCTTTCTCACATCGTAGATACATAGTTGTGCCTGAAGTAGGCGCCACATAAATGTTGTTGGTACAACGGTGTGCCACTGTGCAAATACCATTGTGTGTGCTTAATGAATAGTGAATAATTTCACATGCTAACACGTGTTGCTTTGCAGGTACAAAATCCCCCACAGTCAGTAAAACTGGATGTGCGTGCCAAGCACAGAACTGTGGTCAGAACAGCACAGGGCATTCAGCCCTTATGAATACGCACAGTCAGAATAGCTCTGGGCCAGCAGAAAAATAACAATTTCCAACAAATTTACCAGAGTGTGCTCTCAATTTTCAATACCAATTAAAGTAGACAGCCCATTACGGGTGGGTTTTTAAATAATTGCGTTCGTACTTGCAAAATAACACATCATTTAAAATGTTTTATTTGTACAGTGGAACTGCAGAGAGGTGAGTGAATCAGGAAGCTCCCATAAGCACTTACCTTGCCATAAGGAAACGTCATCCATACTTTGAGAGACGGTTTCAATCCGATCACTAAAATCTAAAAGACACAATCAGTTTAAAATCTTGTTGCCTGCATTATGGTGCTCTGAAAAAATGTCCCAAAAACAGAATTTGAAGTGAAGGGTCCAATCCATCCTAACAATTAATTTCTAATAAAGCCTGTCAAATCGAATCGAGTTGAGTTTACTCAATATGCGTGCACTCATCAGTACTGTCTGTACATATCAGGAGCTCAAACAACACAGTGTTGATTCTCAATAGATAAGACTGGGTTTGACACTAGCACATTGCGGTATCTGTATCAAGGTTATATAGAGTGGTCTGGGTACTCCAAAGTAAACTATCTTAAAAGTCTACTTCAGAACTGGATGAGGGAAGGGTAATGGTACACCATATCAATCAATCAAATCCATCATGCAACGGTGACCGTATTTATGGTGTCACTGAATTCACTTGATTAAAAACGGTTTGAGCCTAAAATATTTCTTTTTTTTCCTGGCTCAATTGATTTGAAATGGCAAGAAGTAAATGGAAAAAGTATCGGCTGGTGAATTAACGGGCAGGTACTAGACGGATGAATGAAGTGATGGATACAGCGATAGGCGGATAAATAGACAGACAGACGGAGAAGATTATAGGACTGCTGAATTTATGAATAACGAGAGAATGGAGATGGAGGACGGACGGATGCACAGACTGAGAGGCTACACCTTGGTGAGGGAGGCCATAGCCAACAGGGAGTACTGCGTAATGGGGTGCTCCTTCAGCTCGGCGCTGGAGTGTAGGGGCTCGACGCAGCACACTTCTCCCTTCGAACCGCTAAAGAGACAGCGAGAATCACACGTCCGCACACCCATAACCCTCCTGTAAGAGAGAAAGAGAAAGGCAAAGCGATACAGCAGGTTACTAAGAGAATGTGGGGAGATATACCTGCTGTTCACCTCTTGGCAGTACTACAGATCATTACATGTTTACATGGTAGCCCCTCTTAGACCGCTATTACATTACTATTTTCCTGTAAAGGTACCTTACGTACAAAACACAATAAGGAGTTCAACATAAATATTCCTATAGACAGCATAGAACAGTATCAATTGAGTCGGACCGCCAAGGAATTAAAACACCATAGGTCATTTTTCTGGTCAGCATATATCGTCAGTTAGGAAAAGACTAAATTTGGCTGTCCAAAACATTAAATAAATTGTTTAAAACTGGCTCAAATGCAAATTTGAAAGGGACAAATCACAATGTGAGTAAAATAAAAGAACAATGAATCAGATTGTAAAATGATAAGGTTATAATAAAAGAAATGCATACAACCAAAAACACAGGGAACCAAACAACTCAAAAAATGTATGCCGTATTGTCAAAAAATATGGCACTTAAAGAAACAGGTGTGGGGAGGGGGGAGTCTATAATATCAATGTACACTGGAAATAAGCATGGCATATTGTTTTGCCAAAAAAAGTTAATATTTTGAAGAGCATGGACACAATGGCGACAAATCCTTGTTTTATGTCAGTTATTTAGCACAAAGTTTCTAGTGCAAAACTGCTGTTTAAAAAACAATTATGGCTGCATACATAACAGCTGGATTTTTTAAGTAAAATCTGCAAATATGAGCTACTTGTACACTAATCACTACATTATGCATAGAACTACTGAACATACCGCTACTTTTTAAAGAACATACTGCATTCTGTATATAAAAGCTGCTCTAACCTGTAACTGTAAATACATATCCTGCATATACCTGCTGCTGTATGAGTTTTACTTGAAGTCTCCTTGTAGAAATAATGTCAAGGAATGGAAACAATTACCCTTGGTACACAAACACAATGATCCAAAATCACTCAAATATGTCACACAGCACTGCTTGGATATGAATACTACACATAAGCTAATACTGCAGCTCTACTCCTCTACTGCCCCCTGTTGCTCACAAGTGATACTGCTATAAACAATACATATTCTGAGAATATGGCAAGATGTCAGGAATCCGCATGAATATTGACCCTTATTTTACTTGGAAGTCAGAGTGAGATGAAAACCAAGATAGGGCAAGGGCAATAACATAAGCAATCATTTGACTCCTACAGCAGCGAATGATGGGTAGGTGCAGAGGACCAGATTTCAGTGGCACAGCACTAGATTCAGGCTGAATTTTAGGGGGTCAAATCAAATCTTACTTCATTTAGAAAAAGAAAAATATTATGATGGTTTTTCAGGAGACTCGTTGCCATGGAATTATGCCAAAGGAAGTCATTTCTAAATGACACAAGTGGATCACCCTTCAAAATTCTGACATTAGCACCGCTTCTTTAAGTTTTTGCAAAGTATATTGCAAAAGGCTAGTTACTAAGGCTAACAATGTGCATGTACAGCTAGTTATTGCCATGTTATTATTTCCGATTGATTAGCTTTGTTCCCATGTTTACTGTCTAGCTAAGTTATGAGAGTACAGCTATGTGTATCCAAATAATTTCAATGACTCTATTAAATTATTGGTTTAAAAAAAAAAAAAAAAACGGGATGTTTGCAGACTCCTCAGGTTGACTAAATTTAAATAGAAGAACACAGTCTATCTATATTTAAATAAACGATCCACTTTTTCATGCAATCAGTGTGTTGGCTAATGCTGGCATCTACTCATCAATGTGAATAGGATGATGTTGCTTCACTGAAGCTTCAGAAAACCGCTTGTGTGTTGCAAGCCCTGTATCACTGTTAGTAAGGGCCTGGGACACACAGTGTGACCTCTTGCATACAGACACACTAACTCTTAACCATATTACTACACTGAGCTTGAGTAATCACATTTCTGTACCAGTGAAGCTCGCCAAACACAAAAGCAAATCCTCCACAGTAAGCTATACTGTAAATACACTGAGAAACATGTATTCACCACCCAGTGCCTGTTGCCACATTGTCCTTTGTGATAAACTTCAGAAGTAATCCACAGAGGAGATACTTATTTTAAGAAAGCTGGGAACAGGTTTGTGATGACAAAGACACGTGCAGGGACATGTTGAACTGCAGCGAGGAGCGGAGGTGAGGGCAATCACACAGTTACACAACGCTGTTGCAACCCTTATTAAGATACTTCAGCAGAATAGCTCCCATAATCTATTAACATTTCCTAGATGGATCACATTTGAACAAGTCAAACGGCATCGCCAGTCAGACCAAACACCCAGGAACTGAGTAAACCGATGCATATTTGCACAGGTCTTACCTGAAGGATAGCTCAAACACCGATCCACCACTGTCATTACAGACAGCAAGCGTTGGGTCATCTGTGAACTGAGAAACAAAGAAAGACATGTTCCGTAAATAAGAGACGCGATTGAAAATCCATCCAAACACAGTACGGAAAATGTGTTTAATTTCCAGTTAAATGAGAGCCCGTGCCAGCGGAGGCCCCTGGAAGACCTGTACCTTGATGTGCAGGATAGCAGTACCAGGGGGGTGTGCCTCTGTGATGGTTCTTAAGAGCTTCCCATTGGCCAGATCCCACATGGTGATCTGTGCACAGAAGTGCGGGACACAAACATTATAGACAACCGACAAAAAAAAACAAATTCATATTCTATGTATAAACATGTGAGGCACGTACATTACAGAGAAGGCGCAAAGAAAAGATGCATATTACTGTTTATTAAAATGTATATAAAACAACAGATGAGATTCCTAGGATTCACATAAAACAAGAGATGTAGACGTGTGGAGAAAAAGGATATTTTGACAATTAATTCAGGAATCCCATCGGTTAGAAACAAGAGTTCATTCCATGTTCACGTATATATGTATGCATGCTGGGCGGGACTGGGTACCGCATTTTCACACACATTTTGTGAATGCGCCATTCAACAGGTGCTGCATTTGCGTCCTACACATGCGGTGTGCCCACGTGGCCAGCCTGAGGCCTTTCACTCCGCAGGATGCAAGCAGAGCAGGCACACGGCAGGATGCTATGGTTCACTTGTGTGGTTTGTGGGTGTGTGCGCGCGTGTGTGTGTCCGCATGGTTTACCTGTCCTTTCGCAAAGCCACAGAGCAGGCGAGAACAGTCGTGATTGATGCTGAGCGCGGACACCGCGCCATATTGCGCCCCTACTGCTGTGCTTCCCAGACACAACCGCAGCGCCTGGCTTGGGTCTGGGAGAGGAAGAGGAGGAGCATGAAGGAGAAGTTCCCATCAGGAACCACTTAAAAATAAGAGCCACACAGACATTCAATAAGAGCTGAACAATAAAGGAAAATGAAAAGAAATAAGCAGCGTGGCGCAAAGACTGTGCGGTGCAGCGTTTCCTCAGCCCGGCCTTGCAAACCTCAATGATGTCTCTGTATAGAACTCTTAAAACACCGCCAGATGTGCACACAGTAAAACGGCCAGTGTTCACTCTAACAAAGTACATGTGAGTCCAATTGGGTAATTCCACTGGAAAATGGCTCCTTTTCTATCTTGACCTTTCTGATATTTGACACCTTAATGTAACCTTGGGACCATTGTTATACTTTTGAGGAAAAAAAGACAAACCATCATTAAGAAATTTAGGGACAAAGTGTTCATTTTCACTCCACTTTTGGCTTAGTTGCCCACCTCTACTTTTAAGACCTACAGTTTGACAACCGTAAACGGTAAAGAGAATATGTTGGTCTCATTGTAATCACAGACTTCTTCTTCAACATGGTAGAATACTTTGAATTTATTATTTGCATTCATTTATAATCAATATATAATTAATAATCAAAGGTTTTGCTCAATTTTTCATATGTTGTTCTATACAGCCCCGATATACACATATGAAAAACATATGAAAAAATTTGAAAACCTTTAAAGTTGTTTTTATATAATTAGAGCATTACTTTTAATTGTTAATTAATTTTTTTAAATTAAGTTAAAGTATTCAAACATAACCCTTGTTATAGATCAAGTCTTTGTGATTACAATGAGACCAAGATATTGTTTTTACCTTTTTCGTTTGTCAAACTGCAGGTCCAGAAATTAGAGGTGGGAAAGCCAAAATTGGAGTGAAAATGGACATAATTGTCATAGCAATGGTTTGTGTTTTTGTTTTTAAATAAATGTGTTGTGCATGCCAATGGTCATTACTCAATTATGATATTTAATCAAATACCAATCATATGGTATCAAATGTCAGAAATATCTGAAAGGTGAAGATTTAAAATGAGCAATTTTCCCCCCAGAATTTCCAGAATCTGGTAAAAATATATATCTGATCGAAAAATAAGCAATTTAGTCAGTTCTGAACTGTAAGTATAACTGTTAAATCACTTTAACTTCCACTAGATTGTCCTGACCCAGGCTGAGAAAACAGCACGCTGTGGATGCATCATGTCTCGACGCTCCTAAGGCAGCGCTTTCTCTGGGCCTCTGCTGCTTTTAATTTGCATTCACGCCATGTCTTTCCTTAGTGACTGACAACAAGACTTGATCCGGGGAAGACGTCCTGTAGACTAATAACAGATGATCTTGCAGATGACCATACCCTAAACACTGCGCATGCACATACTTTTCTTAACTTTCACAACGGATTGCATCATTCGGAAACTCAAACGTCGTTTGACTGCATGCCGAACACTCAGGAGAAAATAAACAAGTACAAACATGCTGTCAGCTTACGGAGCCTCACATCTCAATCGCAAGACTACTGCCTTTCGAAATGGGTGAACTGAAACTGGTATGATATGGCAACGTTCACAAGGCTGAGGTCTGGAAATGGATGATGGCAAGAGACTAACACAGAGCAAGCGACTCTACCTTTTCCTGTTCATCCCAAACAAGTCAGGCCATAGCAGGGAGAGATAGACCAAGGAAATATAGAATAAAACACTGACAGATTACCAGTCCTGATTACATTATTCCGGGGAGGGAAGCTAACAGTTTAGAGCACATGCAAGGTGTATTAATAAAAGCTCACATAGTTAGCTCTTTGAATGACACGGGTAGGTCATAGAAGTGATACACAGCATGGAATATGGATTAAGAGCATCCCGCAATAAGATTTTTTCTGTGCGTTCAATACAGTATAGAGCCAGTGTGTGCGTTCAATACAGTATAGAGCCAGTGGGAATTAATACAAATGCTACCTTGCTAGGAAAAGCATGCTTTTCAGAATTTCCCCCACAAGGAATGGCAGCACGGAATAAGTATGCTAACTGTGCCAATTGTGAGCCGGTTTGTGTATCTTTAAACAGCGTGCTCGGAGTGTGAGCGTGCTTTACTCACCAAACACCAGGGCCAGCCCATGTGACGTCCCAACCGCAATGACACTGGACACTGTCTGGAAGCAAAGGGTTGAGAATGAGTAATTAATAGGAAGATGTAAAAGTGTAGAAATAATTTGAATTATGCCATTCCACAAAAAAACTCAATTCTTACTATTGCTGTGGGCAACCCAGCATCAACTTTGTCCTGTGACGATAAGAAAACAAACAAAATATTTAGAATGAACATTAATGAGTATATCTCCATATTTGTGTTAAATTGGCCTTAAAGAATGTGTATGTTTAAAACAGGCATTAAAAAGGGTCTCTGTGTATGTTTAAAATAGGCCTTGAATAGTGTGTGGGAATGAAAGTTTGTGTCGTTGTGTCGCCACTGAAGAGTGTGTGGAAATTAAAATTTGTGTCGTTGTGTCCTCGTCGGCGCTCTGAACCGGCATACTCACGGCGGCAGAGACAATCTGGGCAGAGATGCCTTTCAGGGTGCTGTTTCGGAGCACAGAGCCATGCACAGTGGCAGTGTTCTCCACTGGCCTCCTCCTCCTGCAGGACACACACACACACACAGGGCACGGTCACAAGCTGCCCATCCGCTGGGCTGATCGTTGCTGCAGCGCTCACAGTACAGCCAGCATACCTCTTCAGGTGTGTGCGGTCGCCGCTGTCTGAGCTGGCCAAGGAGGACGTCTCGCAGGAGTGAGCATCCATGTTCTCCGTGTTGAGCAGATACGTATCTTCCAGGATAAAAGGCTCCTCCTCATCCTCAGTCTGAAACACAGGTGTTCAGCATCAGGTGGCTGCAGGGTGCTAGACACTAGAGGTGTATGGGAAGGGATCATACTCCTCACCTCATTCAGAATGCTCTCCAAGGTGGGGGGAGTGTCCACTTGCGGGATGTCAAACTCTTTGTCATCAATCTATAACGAACATCACTTTATTTTATTATTATCATCATTATTATTCTTTCAATGCGTGAAACCTTTTCACAAGATGAAAGAAATATTAGATACCGTTCGCTGATAATAAATGACAACTGGTGGTTTCATTCACGATTCATATAAACAAAATAAAGACTTGGGGACATTACCGCAACATGAGCGTCAATATATTTAAATATGCTCATGCTAATCCATGCAGTCGGTTATAATGCGTAGATACGAGCAGCCCATCAACACCGAAGCAATACTTGATCTTGACTCTGACATTCCCCATGCCCCATTTACATCCTGGATTTTCGTTCCACTGCCAGCAACCAGGTAATGTTATTTATTTATCATTCCGTTCAAATGGGCTAGGTGGCCACAAAAAACAGGAGGCGACTATGGGCACTTACCGCGTCTATGTCCATTAAATTCAGTTGAGAAGACGCAGAAACCAAACTGCGCGTATCTGGCGATTCCGACATATCTGAATTTTAGCTGTACACTATTAAATACACAAAAAACAAAACCGAATAAATATATTTGGCGGAGCCGTGTTTGTATTCCGCAGCCATTGACATCCTTCTGTTTCTGTCGGAAGTGACGGAGCCCATTCTGCTAGCAACGTCACGTCTTCACTTCCTAGTAAACACAATCGGTATTAATAGTTTGTTTTACGTGACTGCCCGATTTCTTTTTTAAAGTGTTAAATATTCCAATTAGCCTATTAAAATCGTACCGTCAAGACAGCACTGAACAAAGACAGATTTTTCTTGCTTTGATTTATATGCGTAAAATATTTTCATAATAACCTTCATTGTTTTATACTCAAGTACACAAGCATCATTTTAAAAACTGAAACGCTAACCACTGCATAAAATTCTAGGAAACACAGAGAATCACGTGGCATGAAGATGCTAGGCAACAAGCTCAAACAAGATTCTGCTAGCCAGGTAAAAAAAAACATTTTTTAAGCCCAAAGATACAATCAACATGCTAATTACGTAATCGTGTTTACCCATTCTAAATACATTTGTGTATTATGTACAGACTCTTTTTTTTAAATGAAAAGACGAATGTTTGGTGGCAAACCGCTCGGGTTAGTGGTAAAATCAAAATTATGGAAAGGCATGTTTATATCAATCAAATGTTAGTCTACTTCCCCTGAGACAGGGTTTCCAGCCCTGGGGAAGTATTTCAACTCGGAACCCTCTCAAATCTGGAACATTGGCTGAAGTAAAAAGAGCTGTTCCAGCTAATTCAGAAATCCTGCTTCGTGAAATACTCACATGGTACAAGCTGATCAAGTATGTGCTCAACAACAAACAGCACATCCTGAAGCTCCCCAGCACCGACGTTGGGGACAAATGCTTTGAGGGCAAACAATTTCTCTGCAATGCCTGGAAAAGCCCACAATATAATCACTACCTGAGACACAGAGAGTAGGACTATGGAGGGAGCATTTTGTCTTTTTCATGTTTGTAATAGAAAGGAAACATGTATAGTTTTTTTTAAAGTTTTTTTTTGACAAGAGCTCTGGGGCTTGTATCACAAAGCAGAATTACAGAGTTAGCTGGATAACTGCAATGAGTAAAAACCCAGAACCCTCCCAAATCTGAAACATGGACTGAAGTAAAAAGAGCTGTTCCTGGTTTTACTCAGTACAGTTATCCAGCTAACTCAGTTATTCTGCTTTCTGATACAGGCCAATGGTCCTGGAGGGTTTGTGTTTATGCTGGATTGTGTTCCAAATCCTGTATAATTGGTTATAAATTGTTCACTCCTGTGTCAGACTACAACATTTTAACCAAGGTAGCAGTGTTCAGCTGTAGCTCATGATTAAAAAGAAAGATCAAGTAAATAATTGGTCTGATTAAATAATTAATAACAGAAGTTGGCACAAAATCCTTAAATGGATGGGCCCTTGCTGAGTTATATAGGTTATTTCGTTAAACTCAGAAAATTGCATCAACAGAACATGCCCCATGCTTGCCAGAAAAGTTTGAATTTTATTATTAAACTGCTGGAGTGGATTTATAAATACATAGTTCAATAATGAAATGAAAATATAGCTGATATTTTGAGAATGATCTGCAGCCAACTCAAATTCCACTTGTTCTTTCACTTTTGTGCCCTTTTCAGCCAGAGGAGGGCAGCACTGACTCCATGAATGGCCAAGAGGAGTGTGAGGGTTGCCCGATTCATATGAATTCCATATTTTTCCATATACGTGTTAGGCCACATTTTAATAAGAAGCAGGTCCCTGAAAATGTACTGTGGGAGGAGTTTTTGTAGCCATTGGTCTAGAGAGCATGGATTCTCAACTTCATTCCTGGTAGACTGGTATTTATGCTAATTTGTATTCCAACCAATCATCCTGAATTATTTTCTAAACAGCTGTATATACCAACACTGGTTCACTCCTGTATTGGACCACAGTGACACATTTTCACCAAGGCCGTCAGCTGTAACTCTTTCAGGTAAATCAAGTAAATGACTGAGTTAGTTAAATAATTAAGAGCAGAAGCTGGTAGGAAATCCCAAAATGGATCACCGTTCGTTGTGCAACTCTGACTTTGGCTGTGACCGAATACGACCCCTGTTCCCTACCCCCTGTCACCTGTCCACTTAGACACCTGTCTACTATGTGCCCTGTCCCCTCACTTTGCAAGCAGTGTGTGAAAGAAATTCTGCAAAACTTTTTTCCAAACAAGTGAGGAAGTAGTTCGTAATATTCTGAATCTATCTATAATATTCTATCCTGAATCTCCTCAACAAAACCCTGTAAATAAGGGTTTCATCCTGAGATTGTAAGTTCCCCCATTAAGTGCAGCCAACTCAAATTCCACTTGTTTTTTCACTTTTGTGCCATTTTCAGCCAGAGGAGGGCAGCACTGACATGAATGGCCAAGAGGGGTGAGATCTGCTCTCAAAAGATCATGCACCACATTGGAGAGGTCCTGCAACTTTGCAATGAGCCAAATTAAGGGTAATAAGTAAGCCAAACTCAAGATACAATCAATGTAGCTAATTTTGCAAGGCCTAATTCAGGAAAAGAAACAAGATAAGAATGTTTTCTAATGAGAACAAGCCATTCAATACATTGAGGGTCATAGTTTTGCCTACTGTCTCTAGACTCTAGAGTAGTGATCCTCAACATAATTTATCCACAGGATCACAATAATGTATTACAGATTGAGAGAACACATTTACGTAGTTACATACACATGATCAGTATGCCAATTCTCTACCATTGTTATGAGAACTGATCAGAACCACTCGCAGACACCAAATAATTAAAGGAATAAGGCTTTATTCAAGTTCAACAAAACAAGGGTCAGAGTCCAGCAAACAGGCAGGGGTCAGAACCGGGAGATGCGTCAGAGGCTGGAGAACAGGAGGGCAAAGGGCTGGAGCAGGGCTTGGACGGGGATGGGCAGGCGGGCAGGAGGACTGAAGCAGGGCTGGACAGGAACAGGCAAGGCAGGCAGGAGAACAGAGACAGGACAGGTAGACACAGGACTGTAAACAGGAACTTGGAACAGGCAGGGAGCAGGCAAAAGAAAACGCTGGAAAGTGTTGACACAAGACAATCTGGCACAGAACAAAGAAACGGGTGCTTATATGCCAGATTAACAACGAAACAACATGAGAAAACACATCAGGTGTGGGAAGTAGAAACACAAAATGGGGAAAAGAGAAAACGTGGAACGGATTAAAAATACTGAAAACACATAGAAACGGAAAAACCAGCAATGGACTAAGACATAGAGGCACGGGACGTGACAACCATTAGATGCTGAGAACAGATGTGGGGAACCACAGTCCTAAAAAGCAATATCTGCTTCTTGTCTGCTGCTCTTTATTATTGAAAAAGCACAGCATTTATGTGATCTGAAATTTTACCATCATATTTATATGCTCATTAATGACAGTTTAAGACTTATTTTGTCCCGATATGAAACGTTTCACTGCAGTCTAATCAGGACTAACACTGGTGTATACAGCTAATTGCCTCATTAAGCCAGGGTAAATGATGGAAACAAAAACCAAAATATACACAATGGGGCTCCCCACACCTGTTTCATAAGAATGGTAAGCTCAAGATGTGTAAAACCCTGAGTTAGACAAAATATTACAACAATAAACTATGTGAAAATATGGCCACAGATCCTTCTTTTACAACAACAGATTTAGAATACTGTCCCTTTAATACAACAACACTGCTTGCATCTGTATCCCTGTCCAGGGACTGCGGATATAAACTAGCTCAATAGCTGCAGTACATTGGAGTCCCTGTCAAAAAAACAAATAAAAGCTATTTTTCATCCGAAACTACCAGCCAAGCAAATGTTGGCCCAAAACCAGATTTCAAACCCTTCTCTCTGTAACTTGCCATCATTGTTTACCTCATATTTAACTTTTTAGTTTTTGTGTAACATATTTCTTCCTGGGTACAGTGCCCTGTGTATTCCTGTTTATTGGCTTCTATACCCTTTTCCCCACATACTGTTTCTGTGGACAGAGAACCTGCTGAAAGGCAATATTAAAATTTTTGAGTAACATTGATTACACTTAAAGCAGCTGTGCATTTACTGCTTTAAAACATTCATTTCCCATTTAAATGCAATATAGATTATCCTCATGAGCATAGAAATTTCCCCAACACATATTAATTCAATAGTTTTCCATATACATGTTAGGCCACATTTTAATAAGGAGCAGGTTCCTGACAATGTACTCCGGGAGGAGTTTTTGGATGCTCAACTTCATTCCTGGTAGACTGGTATTTATGCAAATTTTTATTCCAACCAATTATCCTGAATTATTTTCTAAACAGCAGTATACACCAACACTGGTTCACTCCTGTATTGGGCTACAGTAACACATTTTCACCAAGGTCTTCAGCTGTAACTCTTTTAAAAAATGTTTTAAAATGAGATCAAGTAAATGACTGAGTTAGTTAAATAATTAAGAGCAGAAGCTGGTGGGAAATCCCAAAATGGATCAGCGTTCGTTGTGCAACTCTGACTTTGGCCGTGACCGAATATGATCCCTGTTCCCTACCCCCTATCACCTGTCCACTCAGACACCTGTCTACTATGTGCCCTGTCCCCTTACTTTGCAAGCAGTGTGCGAAATAAATCCTGCAAAACTCTTTCAAAACTAGTGAGGAAGTAGTTAATAATATTTTAATTTTTTAGGTTTTATTTTTATTGAGAATATCTGTCAGGCCGTGTCCGAATATCCCTTTACCCCTTTGAGGGCGCATGTTTGAGTCAACATCTTCAAAAAGCTTTTGAGTGGGCAACTTTTTCTCAGAAATGGGGGCACTTAAAAATCATTTTTGTAACTTTGTAACCATCGTCATATGTAAACTGATTGATATTCTCAATAAAAAAATAAAAAATAAAAAATATTACAAACTACTTCCTCACTAGTTTGGAAATAGTTTTGCAGGATTTATTTTGCACACTGCTTGCAAAGTAAGGGGACAGGGCACATAGTAGACAGGGAACAGGGATCATATTGAGTAGACCATGGGCGTCTGCTTTGACTAACAGGCCTGATAGTCTGTTCCACATATTAACATTAACAACTATAAAATATGTGATAAAATACACCTACTGTTGTATTAATGTGAAAGTTCCCTTGTCCAGAACACAAACCTGCATCAATTACTGTTCCCTAATGATACAAATGTCAAGTCAGAATAATACAGTATATTGTTAGTGGTGCATTTGTGCTGGTGAGTTGAGGGCGTTTGACAGTGGAGATACATGTAACCAAAAGGGCAATGGCATAACTAGGGAAAATAAGAAAATGGCAATCAACTGAATC
Organism: Ilyophis sp. 1 JC-2022; assembly: GCA_022702515.1. Classification (NCBI taxonomy): domain Eukaryota; kingdom Metazoa; phylum Chordata; class Actinopteri; order Anguilliformes; family Synaphobranchidae; genus Ilyophis; species Ilyophis sp. 1 JC-2022. Next base: position 51,867,595 of record CM040397.1, on the reverse strand, counting down.
CGGAAATCCAGAAAACCCACTGGGCAGTGCTGAAACAACATCCCCTCCCTGCCTCTTCACTGACATTGGCATAGAATAAGCGAGCCATGAGCTAATGCAGACTTATTTTAAATGATTAAATGATAGGAGACACTAAATGTGTGCGCGCTCTATGAAATCAAAATTTATAGTGATGTTGTGGAGATCCGCTATGGCAGATCTCCCTTGATTAATATGCTATGAATACTTATAGGAGTGTCCAATAGTGCCTTCCTCTTACTGGTGGTCCTTGACCGAATACCAGTACTACTTGCGTATAATCGTGGCAGCAAGCCACACGTCAATTTGATGACATTAGTAGAAACAGGGTGGACCACGTTAAGGTTGTCATCTCCCACCCCTTGCCTGATTGTACCAAAAAGATTACCAAACATTTTCCCTGTGCCTGTGTACTAAAACCGCCTCACTTTCTGCATAGAATGAGACGCAATATTCCACTCAGGGATCACTGCGTAGTAGGCCTGTGCTGAAAATGACCACTCCTCAGCAGCATAAATCATTTACAAACTGAGGTTTAGTGAGTCTATCTGCTCTGCTCACAACCACCTCCCAGGACAGGAGCTTGTGGCCATAGGGTGCCCATATATTGGGATTTCCAAAAAAGAGGACAGAGTTGGCGGGCGTTATGAACATAATTCTAGACTAGTTGTTTATATATGGTCTATGGAACGAGCAAAACCTAACCAACATTTTTTTAAATTTAGAAAACCCGCCTGGACAGATATTTTCAGTCCCAAAGAGAAGAAATGTCTGAAAAAAAGAGGACATCTGGTCAGCCTACCAATAATGTCACCATGAATACATTTAAAATAATCTGTCCAACATTTTAGTAAACAAACATACATCCGTTAATAAGCCAAAGCGCCAAAGGACGTTTCACATTCGGGTTGACGGGAGGTACGATGTGTCAAGCACACCGAGTCAGAGCTGTCAGTCAAAACCTCCAGAGCTTCAGTACTAATGAAATCCTAAGCGTTTGTCTAACTGAAGAAGCAGATGCCCAAGCAAATCTACATTAGCGAAAATGTTTTGATTAAAGCATAATTGAAGTGTTTTTCCAAAACTCACTTTTCTGATAAATGGTTAGATACTTGCAATTTTACTATTACACTGTTATTCTTACTGATTTAAGTACTAAAACATGATTTTTCATGGAAAAAAAACTTCACCAATTTAAAATAAACAAAAATGTTTATTCTCTCAAAATCGGTAAAATTGGACAAAGTGAGTTTTGGAAAAACAGACTTAAAATTATGCTTTAATCAAAACATTTCCGCTAATGTAGATTTGCTTAGACAAAAAAAAATTCCAAGTACTCCAATTTGAGAAGACTGCCAGTTTATACATTGCCTTTCAGACACGAGATACTTACAGCAAGGAACATTTTTTTCCATAATGCACATTCATAAACATACAGTATGAAGCGCTGCCCTACTTGGACTAATAATATTAAATACCTTTTTTCTCTGACTCATACCCCCTCCTTCTCTGCGGCTGTTCATTTCCGTTTTCCAGATGTCAGTCCACCCCAATGTGACTGGCTGAGTCATGAAAGAACCATAATGCCATGTGTCAACTGGTGAGCCTTATCAAAGTAAGCAACCCACGTGACAGTCTGCTGCTAAATGTCACTCAACACAATAGAGCTCTGAAAAGGCCAATTTGTCCATAGCACTTTTATTTAATGATGCTTTATTGTGCATCTGGTTGAATGTCAAGTCGTTTTAGCTTTTGACAGGATTTGCGCAGCGAATAAATATGAACTGTTAGGACAGTTTTGCATGGGTACATGTCACCCAAAACATAAGTAGCAACACGGAATGCAAAGTTTTGCAGTTCACTGGTAGGACGCCATGATAAACATTCCATTGATGTCGCAGAGCTGCCCTGTAGTACAAATGTCTTCCTTCTCACAAAACAGTCACAACGTATCCAACATAATGAAAGCCCAGGATAGAAAAAAGGAGATACGGTAAACGGTCCCAATAGTAAAAAAAATACAACTTTTGCTCTTCCACTACCACTCCTCTACTCCATGCCCCGGAAACGGATCTTTGTGTTTTAATATAACGTAGCTGATTACATCTTAATTACATATTAATGGTTACATACAGTCAAGCCGGAAAGTCTGCCCACCCCTTTCACCTTCTCCACGTTTTATTACATTACAGACATATTCTACAATAGATTGAGTTCATTTTTTGTCTCAAAATTCTACACAACATAGCCCATAATGACAAAGTGAAAACATGTTTTTAGAAATTTTTGCAAATGTATTAAAAATCGAAAACTGAAATTTCTCATTTACATAAGTATTCATACCCTTTGCTTTAACATATTTTTAAAGTATCATATTTAATATTTGGTCGCATATCCTTTGCATGCTGTTACTTCCTGAAGTCTGTGACCCATCAACATCAAAAGACTCTCGATATCTTATTTCCAGGTACTGTTACAAGCGATACTATAAGCTCTCTGCATTTGAATGGATCTCTATGGGTATTGGGGGGTGATTAGATTCAGCTGTAAATGACACTGGTACAGTATCGAACACATGACTGGCTAAAATGGCTGTAAGTCATCAAGGGTCTGAGCTATCGAACGAGCCCCAAACCATCACTCTGTTGCCAGATATGGAGTAGATGTGGATGGATCACTGCAAGGGTTATTTCTCCTGACTAATTTTCCTATAGAACTCAGGAGAAATAACCCTTAAAGCGATCCATCCACATCTACTCCATATCTGGCCGCAGAGTGATGGTTTGGGGCTCGTTTGATACCTTAGACCAGGGGTCCTCAATCTTATCCAGAAAGGGCCGGTGTGGGTGCAGGTTTTTGTTCCAACCAAGCAGTTACACACCTGATTCTACTAATCAACCACAAGAGACTTTGCTAAAGACCTTGATTAGTAGAATCAGGTGTGTTACTGCTTGGTTGGAACAAAAGCCTGCAGCCACACCGGCCCTAACTGGATAAGATTGAGGACCCCTGCCTTAGACCCTTGATGACTTACAGCCATTTCGCCAGTCATGTGTTCGATACTGTACCAGTGTCATTTACAGCTGAATCTAATCTCACCCCCCAATACCCATAGAGATCCATTCAAATGCAGAGAGCTTATAGTATCGCTTGTAACAGTACCTGGAAATAAGATATCGAGAGTCTTTTGATGTTGATGGGTCACAGACTTCAGGAAGTAACAGCATGCAAAGGATATGCGACCAAATATTAAATATGATACTTTAAAAATATGTTAAAGCAAAGGGTATGAATACTTATGTTAATGAGAAATTTCAGTTTTCGATTTTTAATACATTTGCAAAAATTTCTAAAAACATGTTTTCACTTTGTCATTATGGGCTATGTTGTGTAGAATTTTGAGACAAAAAATGAACTCAATCTATTGTAGAATATGTCTGTAATGTAATAAAATGTGGAGAAGGTGAAAGGGGTGTTCAGATTTTCCGGCTTGACTATATTAATTAATGTCTTGACGCAAACCGCAATGTCAGGTATATCGTATACTGTACATGCAAATACTTGTACTCGAAACATGTGCTGGGTACTGATGCATTATCAGCACCTCATAACTGCGTACAGCACTGCATAACACACTAACCAGACCATGTAATGTACAAACACTGCTGGCACAAAATACCAAATATACCAAGTGGTAATGGTCATTGTTTGGTTGCGATTTTTCCAGTCGCCACATTATTTAGTTACAGAGCTGACAGATCTCCAGTAGAAAAGCCTCTTTTCGATGTAGGAATTGTAGCCATTTTTACAAGGACCCCTATTTTAGGGCACCAAAAGTAATTGGAGAAATTAACAAACTCTTGTACAAGTTGTAGTTTTTACTTCCAGTTTACTTCCCGTCATCATATTTTATATTAATATATTAATGATATTAAAAATGTAATAATATTAAATATATTCATATAATTCCTGCTAATGCAGGAAACAGTCACAATGTGCTTCCTGGATAGTAAATCTCCCACTATGAAAATGAACCCCTTTATTTTATTTTGTTCAAAAAATAACAAACTGTACAGGGAAACTTGGATAATAAAAATGATGAACATAATGCAGTTATAATAAGTGAATAATATTACAATTCAAAATAATCGTTTTTTATCTGCAGAATCATTTGCAAAAGTAGTCCTTGATGGTTTTTTTGGATGGGCTTTCAGTTATATTTCCTGGGTGAGCAGAAGTAGTTCCTGTTTCATCATCATCCCATGCATTGGCAGCCTGAAGGAGGATAGCATCGTTCTCATCATCATCCTCTGTGAATGATCTCTGGAACATCTCTGTGATGGTCTTCTGCCGTGGGTCCTAAAACATAGACAAGGAGGCACATGATCAAATGCTGTGCACTTTGATCCAAATTCAAGTGAACAGCTGTGCGCTTTGTGACTCATTTCACAGGTTTAGTCTGCTTTCCTAGGCTGATCTGATTTTATGCGGGCGGCTGGCCTACCCTGCAGTAGAAGCTGGCGCTTTCCGCGTTTTCCGAGAGATTGGATTCCGAGAGCCCGGCCTGTTCCAGCACATTCATCTTCTCCTGGATCATGGGCCTGCATTCATCAAGGAAGCAGTGCCAGGAATTAGAGTGTCAAGATCAGAGTCACTTCTGGGTCATTCCATATCAGATCAACAAATGCCCCACGCTCACAAAATATTGGGTAATGTCACATGGAATGACCCTTCTTCAAAAGATATATGCTAAAAAAAACGCTATAAATATGGTAAAAATTCAGCTTATACAGTATTTTCCATTTTATGGACAAACAAGCTGGATAGCAAATTACCAAAGGTAGTCGTCGGCAGTCCCTTTGGCCACCAGGTAGTGGATGTCCACATTGCTAGTCTGTCCGATGCGGTGCACCCTATCCTCTGCCTGGAGTAGCACCTAGACAACAGGAAGCCGCCGTGTTGAGGCCACACACACGCACATACGCACACACGCACAAGACAGAGACAGCCGGGAAGGACGTGCCAGGAAGGCGGTCTCACCCCCGGGTTCCAGAAGAGTTCAGCGAAGACCACCAGGGCGGCGGAGTGGAGCGTGAGGCCCATGTTCGCTGCCGTGATAGAGAGCACCGCCACACAGCTCTTCTCAGAGAACTGGAACTTGTTGCATAGCAGCTGTCGCTCCGCTGAGGGCGTGGCCCCATCAATCCGTATATAGCTGATCCCCTGAGGGAAGCACCATTGGAAAGAAAGGCTACTTATGGGGCAAGAATTCTTTCTACCCAACAGACTACAGCTGCAGGTGAAAGAAGTTATATTTGTGGCTCTCTCCAAATGTGTCCTCACCTTTTCCTTCAGCTCTTTGACCACACTGTCCAGGACCAGCTTGTGATGGGCAAACACCAGGAACTTCTCACGCCCACATTCCAGCAGGTCCATGATGTACTCACTGAGGAAACAGCGCACACAAGAGTGCTTAACCTCTGAGGCAGAACTTGTCACACTAAAGTAGTTCTCTCTGAAAACATAGTCCAACTAGCGAGCGATAATGTTCATGTCTGAGGAAATGAAGGCTACACCAGGGAAGCAAACCCTCAAAGGTTAAAAAGGTAACAAATGGTGGTTGGGAGTCTACCTGATAAAGCTAAACCTTTAGCTAGCTATGATGTTAAAACTTTAATATCACAATAAATTCAAAATGAGAAACAAATATTTAAAAAGTACATAATGCATACTAACGTCCAAAAGGAGCATACTTCTACTATTCATGTGCAAAATGGCTATTTTTACCATTTGTCATCCCTGAATACATTTCTGAAGTAACGATATCTCCACACACAATCACCACAGGTCCCTGACTGTTCTCAAATTACAGTACATTTCGCATTCTGTGTTGGCGAATAATTTGGGGATGAACTCACTTGATCGCTCGGACCTTGGCCTCTGCAGTGTGGTTAAAGAAAACCAGAAGAACTGCTTTCTCCTGCATCTTCTGAAGATTTAACAGACAGAAACAAGCTCGTATCCATAGTGTCAAAGCAAAAACGACCAATAACTCTTCAGACTGTTCACCTTAGACATGTAATCATCAATTTATCAACCTATAAATATTTTTCACAATATGTTGTCCTAAGCTGAACTGTTCAAACACCTACAAAAGCATGTGAACGATTACTAATGAACACGTACATATGCAGCACATCCTTGCAGGTAATTACCATAAAGTGCCAGCTCAATCATTCCCCCTAATTAAACTTAATCAGATGCGACTTTATTTTACGTTAAATCGTGCTTGTAGGCTGCAGCAGTGTTAGTGAATCAGGACAGAGGGGAATATCAACTTAAATGAGGTAACAGTTGTACCAGAATGTGGATCTGTTAAACGGGTAAATGGGTAAGAGATCCTCGCTGTAGAGAACGTGGATCTGTTAAATGGGTAAGAGATCCTCGCTGTAGAGAATGTGGATCTGTTAAACGGGTAAATGGGTAAGAGATCCTTGCTGTAGAGAATGTGGATCTGTTAAACGGGTAAGAGATCTCCGCTGTAGAGAATGTTGATCTGTTAAACGGGTAAATACTGTAGGTAAGAGATCGCTGCTGTATAGAATGTGGATCTGTTAAACGGGTAAGAGATCTCCGCTGTAGAGAATGTTGATCTGTTAAACGGGTAAGAGATCTCCGCTGTAGAGAACGTTGATCTGTTAAACGGGTAAGAGATCTCCGCTGTAGAGAACGCTGATCTGTTAAACGGGTAAATACTGTAGGTAAGAGATCCTCGCTGTAGAGAATGTGGATCTGTTAAATGGGTAACAGATCTCCGCTGTAGGGAACGTTGATCTGTTAAACGGGTAAATACTGTAGGTAAGAGATCCCTGCTGTATAGAATGTAGATCAGTTAAACGGGTAAGAGATCTCCGCTGTAGAGAACGTTGATCTGTTAAACTGGTAAATAGGTAAGAGATCCCCGCTGTAGAGAACGTGGTGTGAAATAGGTGTGTGATCATGTCTGTAGAAAGCGTAGATACGGAGGCGTGCGACCACAGCTCTACAGAACGTGAGAAAATAGATCATTGCCGTGCACCAAACCTCTTGCAACCTTGAAGACACTAATGTGTGTCCTCCATGCTGACTGCCAATACTTTATTGGTCAATGAAGATTTCACTTTTTCTAACTTCACTACCTGGCCAGCGCGATATTACATTATTTGTGTAACAGTGGCAGTGCCTTTCATTGCGGTTTACTGCCAGCTCTGCAGGGCAGCGTGCTGCTGTGTTCTGCTGGTGATCCTTTAGATTTGAGGGATGACTGTGCTGATGACAAGGTACTGAAAACAACATCATATACAGTCAAGCCGGAAAGTCTGCCCACCCCTTTCACCTTCTCCACGTTTTATTACATTACAGACATATTCTACAATAGATTGAGTTCATTTTTTCTAAAAAAATTCTAAAAACATGTTTTCACTTTGTCATTATGGGTATTTTGTGTAGAATTTTGCGACAAAAGATGAACTCAATCTATTGTAGAATATGTCTGTAATGTAATAAAACGTGGAGAAGGTGAAAGGGGTGGGCAGACTTTCCGGCTTGACTGTATCTCAGCCTGGGCCCAAGGGACCCCTTGCTGCTCCAGTGGGATTTCTATTCCGTCTCTAAGGACGGCGCACCCTCAGAAGGGTCCGCTTATTTCGAGGAAAGAAAGCAATGCGACAGCAGAGGCTGGAAAGAGGAGAGCAAAAATAGGCTCTGGCCAGGCACTGGCAAAAACACGAGGATTGTTCCTGGCGTCGGCCCCATGTTTCTTGGGTGGAATCCAAAGAGCGCTTTGTCACTGTCACCAGGGTGAATCAGTCACGCCCACACACAGCCAAATCGACTCTCATCCAGTCACTTCCTGTAACATCCCCAGGCCTTCAGATCACAGGGTGAGACTATTGTGAGGCCGGTTAGGGGACAAAGACATTTCTTGTGGTTACGCACTTACTCTATTATGTAGCCTCAAACAATGATCAAATGACATGTACAGAAAAATAGATTGTATCAAAGAATAATTAAAAGCAAAAGCGTGTTACAAGGACTTAGAAGATGAGCATTTAAATAGATGTTTAAACAAGCGAAACCTGTGGTATTCACTCTCGCCTTTGGAGAACTGCATGGCATGCAGGTCACTCGGCACTTACTTGATTTATTAAAGCAGTGGAATCCGCAATCCACAATTCCACATTTATCTCAATTTACCTGGCTTATTTGGTGTAGCTTGGTTGCCTATTTTACAGTGAAATAATAATAGCTGGTAATTAGAATGTGGTGCTCTATACAATACGACTGTTGTGTAACTAAAAAAGGAACCTTCTTCTTTCAAACTAAGACTCTGGAACAAAATGTAATAAGGGGCAAATCTTGAAACCAACTATTCAATGGTGCCTTATTTACTATCACTACACTTCCACTGACTGAGTTGAGGTTTCTCACTGACGCTGCAACCTGTGTATTATCTGGTTTGAACACGTTGTGGCCGTATAGTGTGGACAAGCTAAAACGGCTAGAGTTTATACCGTCTGCTTGGATTATCATATATTAGCTTTAAAGTCAGATGCAACAAAAAAACACTTAGGCTCCCCAGCACTCTCCAGTCCAGGGTAAATTGTGAAAATGAGTAATTAAGCTCACATGCTAGACAAGCTATGCTAAATCAAACTGATGCACCTTAGTTTTTAAAGATTGATTGAATATAAATGGATGAAACTAGAGCAAAGAATGGCAGCAAGTGAAACCCAAACAGAAAACAGAGAAAATTAGAACAGAAAAAATTAGCATGGGAGCTGCAGGGTAATATACAGCAATAGGACTTCACGGCACACTAAAAATCAGTTGAAACCACTTAAGCAAAGCGCTTCATTAATGGTTGAACAAATTCAATGAGGTGGAGAATATCATTGTGAAGAGCAACTTGATGTGCTTGCTCTAGTCAGCCACTAACCAGTGAGTATGTTTCAATTGGCAAGGTATAACCTCTATCATCACACAACTTCGCTGGGCATTGGGTGTCGGTCAGTACAGCAGTCTTTCTGCCTGATGACTGCTAAGTAAGGTGGCCTGCCGAATGAAAAGAGGTGGAGACCGGCTACTCACTCGCTTATATGCACTCTCGCAACGTGATGGAGGACGCCATAAAAAGTTTAGACTCTAGAGAAAGACTTTCCTGATGACTGACTATTCCGACTTAGAGGCCGATCGTGTATGCGTTAGCGAATGCAATACTGGTGCAGAGAACAGAGAAAGTGACAGTGACTGTAACAGTGACATATTCGAGACTGTAACAGTGACAGTGAAGGTAACAGTGGGAGAGTATAAGACAGTGATAATGCATGGGACAGTGATAATGAAGGTAACAGTGGGAGAGTATAAGACAGTGATAATGCATGGGACAGTGATAATGAAGGTAACAGTGGGGGAGTATGTGACAGTGATAATGCATGGGACAGTGATAATGAAGGTAACAGTGGGGGAGTATGTGACAGTGATAATGCATGGGACAGTGATAATGAAGGTAACAGTGGGGGAGTATGTGACAGTGATAATGCATGGGACAGTGATAATGAAGGTAACAGTGGGGGAGTATGTGACAGTGATAATGCATGGGACAGTGATAATGAAGGTAACAGTGGGGGAGTATGTGACAGTGATAATGAATGTGACAGTGATAATGAATGTGACAGTGGATACGATAAAGCACGTGACAGTGCTAGTGAATATAACAGCAGTACAAAGTGCAACAGTGACAATGAAAGTGATGTGATAGAGATTGTGACAGTATTAATGAATGCAAGTCAGGTAAAGTGTCTAACCGTGACAGCAGTAGAGAATGTGTGCACGGTAGAGAATGCGAACGGGACATCGCATGCCTGTGCGTCCCCGTCTCTTCCCTTCTCCAAAAACATAAAGCCCAAGAGTCCATTTCCCGGCCGGGCTACCCACGTTTCGTTGGCCCTTGGCGAGATCCTTGGCTGCGGCGGTCAGGGCGGCCTTGGCTCGGGCGGTAATGCCGTCCGTCGTCACGGTGACCACCTTGCGCTGCTTGGCCGGGAGCTGGGAGAGGACTTCAGTCTTGAGTCGCCGGAGCATGACGGATTCCTCCAAAAGGAGCTTGAGCTCGGTGAGGTTAGAGGAGCCCGAATAATCCCAGCCCCACTGCGCCTGCAGGGAGAGAGACCGGGGAGTTAAAGTAATGCAGCCATGGAGTTAGAGAGACCAGGGGTTAGAGTAATGCAACCATGGAGTTAGAGAGACCAGGGGTTAGAGTAATGCAGCCATGGAGTTAGAGAGACCAGGGGTTACAGTAATGCAGCCATGGAGTTAGAGAGACCAGGGGTTAGAGTAATGTAGCCATGGAGTTAGAGAGACCAGGGGTTACAGTAATGCAGCCATGGAGTTAGAGAGACCAGGGGTTAGAGTAATGCAGACATGCAGACACGCGCGCACGCGCGCACACGCGCACACGCGCACACACACACACACACTGACACAGACACTTGTATGCACAGAAGAGACAGACGGAGGGAAACACAAAGACACAGAGAGATTGATGAAGTGATGGAGGGAGTGAGGTATATGCAGAGAGGTGCCAACAGATGGACGGATAGAGGCAGTAGAAAGTAAATCAGAGAGCTTTGTAGAAAATCACACTTTCACAACCAACATTAGCAGTCAGTCCTGACTGGAAATCACTGGTCTCATTCCCAACTAGAAACTATACAGGTCTACGTGCCCCTTTGAACGGTCAACATATTTCTAAACCTGCTCTGGCAAAAAAAAAGCTACAGTGCATAAGTAAAAGCCTTTTGTCTTTAGAACAAGTCATGCGAGTAAGTCCTTGCAAAAAAAAATCATCCCAAATTACTCCATCTGAAAGCAAAGCACATTATAGGTGTAGCATAAGCCTTGTAAGAGACCCCTAATTTAAAAAAATCCCAATTATTCCATCTGAAAGCAAAGCACATTATAGGTGTAGCATAAGCCATGTAAGAGACCCATAATTAATGAGCGACTGCCAAGCTGTACTGGATACAGCTTTCACTGCTATTGTTGCTAATTGGCAAGATGAACCTCCCACCTCCCCACCCAAGGGACAGCTTTGTCCCAAATCTGAGATGTGCTTTCTTAAGAACAGGTTTATTTCACTCCTATTACTATGCAATATGCAGTCAGATTCATGTCTCCTAAACGAGATGTAAAAAATATATATTAAGCCGGATACGGACATTTAACCAAGAAGTCCCTTGAGATTAAAAAAATATTTTAAAATCTGTCTTTCGAGGGACACCTGGCCAAGACAGCAGCCACAAAGTGAAAATACAATACAAAAGTAATTGCACAATTCACAGAGGCTTAGTAAAAACAATTAAAATATTCACAAAAGTGCTAGGCTCTAGGGTAATGAATTAATTCAACGGAATAAGCATAAGTCTAATTTAAAAGAGCTTTGGATGTTACTTCGAGTACACAGTGTTAAGTCAGAAAACTCCGTTTTCCCTTGTTCAGAGTTTGCTGTAGGTACATTAAAGAGAAGCCACTGACAGGAGCATCACTGATAAGAGCATCCATTAAAAGAAAGAAGGCAACTTAAATATAATATCAGTCTAGCTAAAATGGCTTTATATGTAAAAATGCACCAATGGTGCAGCTGCCTAAGAAGGACCAGCCTAGTTTGTATAAGGTGCAATGATGTGTGAGTGATATTGAAAAGAATAGTGGCTGGATCTTTTTTTAATATATATATTTTTTTAAACCATCAAAAAAAAAAACAACGCTTGTTCCTAAAATAAAAGCCCAGTTTTACTTTCAACTTCTTGCCAAGATTTGAAATCAATTCAGTTTAGGATTAGGATGGTCTCGTAAAACGCAACGATTTTTTGTCAAAAAGCTTTTGAGCGGGCCACTATTTCTCAGAAATGGGGGCACTTAAAATCCCAGTATGAATCCATTATTTACAGGGTTTTGTTGAGGGGGATTCAGGAGCACACTCATCCGACAATTTCAGGAAGTAAACCGGAAGTAAAAATGACAACTTGCTGTACAAGAGCAGGACATATCACAAACTACTCTTTTTATTTTTGTTAATTCTATTTTCATTCATAATCTACACTTTGTAACCATTGTCATATGTAAAGTGATTGAGATATTCTCAATAAAAATTATTATTTTTTTAATATTACAAACTAATTCCTCACTAGTTTGAAAAACATTTTGCAGTATTTCTTTCGCATGCTGCTTGCAAAGTGAGGAGACAGGGCACATAGTAGACAGGGGTCTGAGTGGACAGGGGACAGGGGGCAGGGAACAGGGATCATATTCATATTCACAGCCCAGGTACATCCAAGAGCGAGTTGCACTCAAGGCCAAAGGTCATGGGACATATTGAGAGAAAATATGAGGCTATGTATGACTGTATGGCTGTAATAAAATGTTTAATATGCAGAACTTTGGAACAAAAAAGTAAATTTTTATGGCCCCTCCCTTAACTTTGGATTAAATTCTACTGCAACCCAATCCCCCTCCCACCTCCATAAATCTTTATTTTTAAAAAAATAATTAAAACCACATGGACTATCCAATGGTAGGTTTCTACACAATTACTGAAACTATCACATGTAGATAATGTGCTGCTAACAGATCCTGACTGCACAACAGATGAGGCTTAAAGGTGACCAGGCGTTCAGCTGTTAACCTACAAAACCTTAACCTGACCCCTCCCCACACACATGAGCAGGCGAAGCAGGATGGGGAGTGGACTTGCCTGCTTGGCGTCACAGTAGCGGGATCCAAACTCGTGGAACCTGGGGAAAAAGGCAGGCCTGACAGCCAGGATCTGAGTGTAGAGCTCTGAGGGCCGGGACATGGCGGGCGTCCCGGAGAGCAGGATCACTCTCTTAGCAGGCTGAGAGGAAATCGAGAACAGACGAACCACATCAGAGGAGCGCTCAACACGAAATGCGCTCAGTGATCCTTCCCAAGCCTTAAAGAGCACATACTGTATAACACGCATATCTCAAATGAGCACCCGATTTAGCTGTGAGCTTTAAGCCATTCAATTTACTAAAGGTCTGCAGCACCACGCAGACCATGTTATAGTTTGTGAGCATATTTACGAAACATGTGCAGTTTTATACAGTATGTGTGTATTACATCACAGAAATGTGGGTTTCTTCTCACTGCGCCTCAGCATTCTTCTGTAGTGTTCGTAATTGTGGGTATGCTGACAGAAATGGTGCCAAATATGAGAGTGAATTAATAAAAATCATAACCCAGTGACGGCAGTGAGAACTAGTGAGATTCATTGAAACTTCTAACAACTACTAGAGTCTGTTTCTCGTTAACGATGTCTGGAAAAACAGATGCGAACCGCATGAGTCACCCATCAAATAGCGGCTGTAATAATTCCTTGGGGGAGCAATCACCGGTTGCACCAACTCCAAGTTTTTCTGTAGCCAAGTTGTATTTAGTATTGCTGTGTTTACTGAAGTTTGAATGTACACATTGCTAAATTCAAAAGGGCTGCACCAAGTAATGCAGCAAAGAAAATCTGACTTTAATTACTACAAAAACTGTGCAGCAACACAGAAGGTGAAGCTAGTGATAGACTCCTCTTCAGAAGCAAATCTAAACCTCTATTTGAAGCTGATATTAATCTGAGCGGTCAATGTTGTAAAATGTGCAATTTGTTTTTAGACACCAGCTCCGTATACCCGAGCCTCACACCTGTAAACCCATGAGTTATTAGAAGTTAGCCATATTTAAATAGTCAGTTTGTGGCTGTCTTCAATAACATAATTACTTACTGGAAATACGCCAAAACTGAGAACAACAGCGCATGCAAATGTACACAAGACGCCTTCTGCTGGCTCTCTGTAAATCCCCCCAGCGACAGGCAGCCTTCCCACAATGCCTAGGGTCCAGGGTACAGAGGGGTGACGGTACCTTAAGCAACGCCAGCGCAGCCTTACAGCGAGCAGTCTTAATGTTCTTCAGGAAGTGGGACTCGTCCTATACTCAGAAAGCAGAAGAAATGAAACGAACAGAAGTCCTTAATTCCCGACGATGACGTGAGCAGACACCGACGGCTCAGACAGCCGTGTGGTGGCATTTATGACTTTCAGACGCCATTTGTCAAGAAGCTTGCGAGAGACACGCAACCCCTCGGGTGCTCTGCTGCTGAAACAGAACCGTTTTGACAAGCCGTCATGCTGACATTTACAGACATCCTCTCATTCAGTAAAACGGAACAATAAGAACACACAAAAACAAATCCAGCGGCCAGTACAACCTCATAACATTCCCTCTTAAAATAAGTACATTTTTTAAATCATCAGACCAATCTGGAAAACAGAGCAAAGCAAACTAAAAGTAAATGTATTTTTACATTCTTTGGCGCGTGCTGACAGTAGACACATGATGAGAGATGAGTGCGCTCACCATGATGAGTACATTGAAAGGGTTTGTGGGCTGCTGCTTGTCCATTTTGCTCAGAAGGTCGTAGCTGACGATGTTGACCTGGCCTGACCGCAGGTTATCCTTCCCCTTCACAACCACATTGATGCTGTCCGGACTCAAAGAGGGGAGCCATCGCCGAAACGCCTGGGAGGGGAAACGCACATGTGGGATGGGAGCTGCGGCAGCGCAGACTGACACTCGCAGACTGACTGACTGACTGACTGACTCACTCACTCACTCACTCACTCACTCACTCACTCACTCACTCTCACCTCCCCAGCTAGAAGAAGGGAACCCCAGCAGCACAGACTAACACTCACAGAACTCCCCAGCTTGAAGAATGGATCCCCAGTAACCATCCCCACATTTACACAGTGTGTCAAATATTGTGTCCTATTTTCATCACAGAGACAAATGCAAAACTTTCATTTGTTGGAGGGAACAAAACTGCAAGGGGTATAAATATTTTTTTCAACACAATTTTGCATTTAATTTTTAGAAATGTATTGTGATTTATTTTTAAATATTTCAATGAGTTTGTATATTACCTTGAATGTCACTTACACTATTTTTTATAAAGACACAGACTAAAAATAATAACCTAATAGCAATGGTCATAAATGCAGTTGCTGCACAATTTATTTTGATGTGTTATAGTGTTGATAAGTCTGCAATTTCCCACTTGCACTTATTTCAACAAAGAAAAATAAGATAAATCATTTTCCAATTCAGAAGTGCATCTTACCAAGTAGAGATACTTTATTTGACAACTGTGCATGTTTTCTTTCAGACGTATAAAACCAAACCTGTTTTCAATAATCGTAAACATTAAACCATATGATGTTCTATCTTGCTAGTTGTATTTACTTTTTAAAAAACGTATGTGAAAACAACCTCAAGTACACTGAGAGCTCTGGGCAAGTATCTGCACTTTTATTTGTGCTCAAAAGCACACTGCCCTCACACAGCCACAGAAGAATCAATGTTCAGTGTGTTAAAACACTTTCCTTCCTGGTAATAGTCCCTTCAGTGCCTTATGGTTCATTCAAAACAGTGACTCTGTCAGTCTTTGACTTGGAAAGCAAGATGGCTGTACACCTTTGCGCTTATATAATTTTACTTACCCAAATCCTTGGATGGATACACATTTGACTGGGTACAGTTAGAGGAAGTTTACTGTAACATTCTGAGGCAATAACTGGGCAAATATTTTCCCAAGTGATCATTATCTGTTTTGTGAGATTTTCTAGGGGCTGAATTCCTTTGTTGTTGTGCAGATTCAATTACACCAGCTAACATATGCCTGAGGAGAAGATGGAGGGCCCGCTCTAACTGCATTAAGGGTAAAAATACATTGAATCATTTCTGATGCTTGATTTGAGCGAATGTTACTTGTGAAATATTCTGTGGCAGAAAAGCAGTAATGTTAAGCACATTGATCTCAGTTTGTGCTGGTGCTTCAGGCTGCAGACACTTCCATTTTTAATTGAACAGGCCTCTCTGGAGACAAGGTACTCAGGGCATACAATTTAATACTGTGGTGTTCTTTCGTGAAAATAAATTACCTGCAGGAGTGCCCTAGAGCCACGGGGAGATAGAGCGCTTTCTAAAAAAACCTTTCCAAATACTGCAGACCACCAAATTCTTCTGTCAACTGCCCGCGAGGAAAAACCATTTCCCCTCCTGAGAAGCGAGCTGAAATTGGTTCGAGCATTAAGGTTGCCTCGGCGCCCATGTAATTAGAGAAAACAAACCAAATGGCCCAGTTCAGTCATATAAAAGTGAAGACTTTTTCCCCTGCGTTGTCCCCTACTTCACTATACACACTGAATAAATGAGTCTGTTTCCCATTGTACTAACTAACACACAAACAAGAGACCATTCATGCATGTTTAGAATACCTCAGCCCAAGTGAAGCGAACGGAGGAGGGCGCCACCACCAGTAAGGGCCACTCCTTCCTGTAGAAGGCAGCAATGCAGATTGCCTGTATGGTCTTCCCAAGACCCATGTCATCAGCCAGGAGGAGCCGGCCATTCCTGGACACTGCAAAGCTGCAGATATAAACACACACACACACACAAACACAAATGCACACACACAGACACACAAACACACGCACACACACTTAAATAGATATAAACACAGCTGCAACACAGTAAATTCCCAGATAGAGCCAGCCTGATAGAAATCACATAAAACAAAGGCTTTATAGAGAGAGTAAACAAACCATGGGAAAGAATTACATTTTTGAAGCCCTAATATATAATCTATCAGGTGCTAATCGGTTTAGGGCCCCCTGGGTGAAATAACATGCATAACGAGCACAAGGCACTGAGAGTTATGAACCGTGAGTGAATGGAGTGAGCGTAGTGGTACCTCAGCTTGCCTAATTTACTTTGAACTAGGTAGCTTGCCAACAAATACTTTACAAATTCTATTAGTGCAACTAAATAGCTACAAAGGGTGAAGTAATGGTATCTCTTTATAACAAATCATGCCTCCTTTCTGGTATTCTGTTACTTAAAATTAGCAATCAACTAAATGCAGTGTAACAAATGTCAGCCAGCTAGCTACTCAAGACTTTAGTATGCACGGGAACATGCTACTTGTAAGTGTAGTATTAGACACAATCGTCCCGGATGAGTTATATAGCAATTCTCTCAAATTCTCAAATTCTACACTGCTATGCAGCACAATTCAAAATATTGCAATAATGGAATATATACCGATGAGTCATCGCCATGGTTCATCAGTCATACAGTCGTAATGGTAGAGCAGATGGAGCGGCCGGGGGCACCTACTTGACTCCGTGACTCTGGAAGGGCATGAGGCTGCGCGTGAGGAGGGGGTCCACGCCGGACAGGTCAGCCTCGGGGATATCTGAAGGTCGGGACTGGCTCTTCTCAAACTGGGAGGAGAAAGCCTGGATCACGGCTCGAGGGAGCGGCTCCACCTCCACTAGCGGGAGTCCGGTCAGAATATCCACTGGAAGAGAGGCACAATGATAACTACACGCACTTGTCGGATGTCGTGAGATTACGGAAAGACATCCGAGACATAATTTTCCATTTCCAACAAGCCTTAACTGACGTTCTTATACAAGAGGTGTTGTTTTCCTCCTGCAATATTCCAGACGGTGCTAGACTCTATGCTACATGCGGTTGCCCAAAAGCCTAAAGTTTCTTTACATTAGCGTTTCCATTTTTGGTTCACCACCTGTACATGCGCAGACACAACATACAGATTCACTTGCACACACAAGTACACACACCCACAGAAACATGCCCAGTCTGACTTGCAAGAGCACAAACTTGCACGCGGGCATAAACAAGCTCACACATACACATACAGACATATGCACAGACAAAGCTATACTCACTTAACTTCTTGTAATCTTCCAACAGGAAGTTCCATTTTCTGGTCTTCATGTCTAATGTAAAACAGTGTTGGATATGAGTGTCTCTAAATCCTTTTCTCTCTGTAAACTGTTTTTAATTTTTTTTTTAATATATATTTTTGAATGTACTCCAAATAAAGAGGACAGAGATTTATTTATTCAATAACCTGCGGAGTGATTAGATGGTGAGATTGTGAGAAGATTACCAGGTTAGGAATTTGGCAAGAACAGCAAAAAAAACTACTCTTTGTGATGACTGCCAGGGGATCTTTAATGACCACAGTGAGTCAGGACCTCAGTTTAACATCTGAAAGATGCTATCCCCTATCTATCCATGCAGTGTATCAGTTTTATCATTAGTCCAGAAGGAAATCCACCAGAGAGAAGTACATTAACAGGCAGTGTGGCTGCTGGCTTTAGCGTAGAGCATACAAAACAGTCACACGCACTTGAATGCACCACACCGAGTACAGAATGATGAATCCATCAAATGAACAGTAAAATAGCTTAAATCATCAGCATCCAAAATCTATTCACTTTCTTTATTCTGACTTCCAGAATACAAATGACTGAAGCGAGCCTTTCTAAAACTTAAAAAAGCACTTCCCTGAGGCTGTTATCAAATTTCAACATACTCATTTGGACAGAGTGCTTTTGAGCAAAAATACGACCGCAAAAACCAGACACGGCCTCACCGTAACTTTTGGAGGGCATCTGTTTGAAGGCGGCAATGGCATCCACGTGGTACCCCACGTCCACCTCGAAGTGCGAGCGGGAGACGAGGGTACAGCGGCCCTGCACGACGGCGCCCGGTTTCTGCCAGCCCTGGCACAGCCTCATCAGCGCGCCCAGCGCCGCTCCGTCCCGGGACCGCCGGCTCGCGGCCGACACGTCCAGGCCCTCCATCCCCTCCAGAGGCTGAAGGGAGACGGACGGGATGCCCGCCACCTCTTCCACTGACGCACAGGGAATACTCAATAAACCAGCTGAACCTCGTCCTGACACCAGCCATGCACTTAGAACCCAGCCTGTAAACCTCGCCTGAGGATTCGACCCAACCAATGCTGCACAATGCAGCCCAAACTGTAAGCGATCTAACGAAGGTCTTAAAGGGGAGTTTAACTAGTTTCCAGAAATGTATCGGTGCTTTATCTCACAACTATAATTTAGCATCAAGATGATCAAGTATTTGAAAATTAAAAAGAAGAAAGGGGATTACTTGGCCAACCAATCAAATTGTGATCAGTTTTATTTTCCTCAAAAGGTGCCTTTCAATGTATCATAAACATGTAAAATATCTATGAAATAATGCGTGTCAATCAGCCTTACTAGTACCATACAGAAAGTTGTAACGTACTTAACTGACGGTAGTCTTCCAGGTTGAAGTTCCACATTTTTGTTGCTGGGTCTAAAAAACAAAAAAAACTCTACAGAATTGGCAATACTTCCACTCAGGAATTGAACGGCACAAAAATAAACACGCCGTATCTTTTCCGTTACATGGTTTTCTGAAACAAATACTGCACATTCATTAAAAAATACATTACAAGTCTGGGCAAAGTCAGAGAGAAATGAAATGATGAGAAATAGTGAAGCCATAGCACATGAACACTGGTGTTTAATTGATCTGGGGTCTTCCAGATCAATTAAATAACAAACCAAATAAAAAGGCCAGCTGCTGAAGCATAAATACAAAGCAGTGGAAGCTGCTTAGAGAAGACGAGGCAAGCCAAGCCACCTCTAAAAAGTCATCAAAAAAATATTTTTTTCTTTTACATAATTAAAATTGTGCAAATGTAAACATTTTTACTTTGAAATAGCAATTATCAAACATCTTAAAACCCCCTCTTGTTAAATTTGAGCATACTCCATCTCCATAATTTTGACAGAGCTTGTAAGAGTCTTGAAAATCGAAAGGGCACAGCAGTGCAAATGTATTATTAAGTCTACTCAACAGAATATGGATTGAGCACGCAAGAGATGAAAGCTCGCATCTCCAAGTGGCAAAGCATAATGAACCGGTGTCGAAAAAATGAGGGCAGTTAAGAACATCTGATCAATGCGACCTTCTTGTTGGGGGAGACATTAATAACCTCCCCCCCCCCCCCCCCCGCTTCCTCAGTATTTCAACCAAATCGCCACCAACAATACACACACACACACACACACACACACACAATCAAACAACACCTCTTCCACTCCAAACCTTAAAATGGCTAAAGTACTATCTGTACTGTCTTATGTACTTATGTGAAGCTGTCTACACCCCAGCTTACCATAGTTCCTGGATGGCATGTTCTTGAATACTGCGATGAGCTCTGTGTGGTAGCCCACCTCCACTCGGAAGTGTTCAGATGAGTGAGACACACACTTTCCTCTCACAGAGATAGCAGGCTTCTTTACAGCCACGGTACTGGTGGAGGCAACAGTGGAAGGTGGCATTTTCTGTGGGACCCGGTCAGATTTAGATGCATGCCCATAGAAAGTGCCAGCACTGGTCAAGGCTGCATTTACTGGGGCCACGTTAGACTTTGATTCTGGGGTTTTAAAACCGGGTAAGTTCACAGTCTGGGAATTTATTCCTTTGGAAGTAATCTGTGCCATAGGTAGAGGATCTATAAGTTGTATCTGAAGAAAAAAGGGGGAAAGAGAATGGGGTAAGAATATACATTTTTCCAGAGAATGGAGTAACAATATCACAGAATGCACACAATTTTGATCCACAAGTAGGCTTGCTTGGTTCTATACCTGTTTTGGAGCAGGGGCGGTCAGGGTGCTTCCTGGTTTTTGCCATGACACGGGCGAAACTTGCCTGAACGTCCGATTTGTGCTCTGGGGAAAGTGTTTAAGGGGGTGTGTGGCCGCCTGCGGAGAGGGTCCCGGTCGCGGTGCGGCAACAGCATGCGTTGAGGAAGAATGAGATGGGGCACGGGAGGTGATGTTTTGAGGGGCAGTGGGATTATGGTGGCATGACACAGGTTCTTGTTGTGCGAGCCTCTCTGCTCTCCTCGCTAAAGCTCGCAGCCGGTTTTCCTCAATCCGCCTCTGCTGTTCTGCGGTTAAAGAGCCTGACATCGCTGACGTCAAAGTTCAAACACTACGTCCGAACTATTTACTACCGATGTTAAAACATCCTCATAAAAATAAATATAACGTAGCTAGCTAACGGTTATCATCTAAATGGCATTGATGTCTTAGTCAACGTTAGCTAGCAAGCTAAATTTCAAACATGTGTTTTGAAATGTAAGATCTTCATCTAACGTTAACTTAACGTTAGTTACCATTATAGTCAGCTATCTAGTCGGACACTAGCAGCTGTAAATTAACTAGTTTAGATCATAGACCGTAAAAAAATATGTTAAGATACAGGCTAATCTACGTTAAATTAGCGATAGCAAGCTGGTGTCGGGTGCCATCAGTTCTACCTATTAAGACAATGTAAAATAGTTCATTTGAACTCAAAAATCTTTTCGTTCTAAGCAGCATGACAAGATATCTATTAACATGCTACATAGCTGCTACCTGTTACGCACCAGTTCTTCTTCTTTTTTTTTATTGGCGGTTTGCATACAACGAATTTGTGCATTACCGCCACCAACTGGTATGGAGTGTGGATCAGAATGTCTAGTATTTTCAATATTTATCTCACGACAGACTACAAAACACACAATACATAACTCACTACAAACAGCAAAACACACAATACACAGCTCATTACAAACTGCACAACACACAATTCACAGCTCACTACAAACGGCAAAACACAATTCACAGCTCACTACAAACGGCAAAACACACAATACACAGCTCACTACAAACGGCAAAACACAATTCACAGCTCACTACAAACTGCAAAACACACAATACACAGCTCACTACAAACTGCACAACACACAATACACAGCTCACTACAAACAGCAAAACACAATTCACAGCTCACTACAAACGGCAAAACACAATTCACAGCTCACTACAAACTGCAAAACACACAATTCACAGCTCACAACAAACTGCAAAATACAAAACACACAGTTCACTACAAACTGCATAACACACAATTCACAGCTCACTACAAACTGCATAACACACAATTCATAGCTCACTACAAACTGCAAAACACACAATTCACAGCTCACTACAAACTGCAAAACACACAATTCACAGCTCACTACAAACAGCAAAACACAATTCACAGCTCACTACAAACTGCAAAACACACAATTCACAGCTCACTACGAACTGCAAAACACACAATTCACAGCTCATGACAAACTGCAAAACACACAATTCACAGCTCACTACGAACTGCAAAATACACAACACACAGCTCACTACAAACTGCATAACACACAATTCATAGCTCACTACAAACTGCAAAACACACAATTCATAGTTCACTACAAACTGTAAAACACACAATTCACAGCTCACGACAAACTGCAAAATACAAAACACACAGTTCACTACAAACTGCAAAACACACAATTCACAGCTCACTATGAACTGCAAAATACACAACACACAGCTCACTACAAACTGCATAACACACAATTCATAGCTCACTACAAACTGCAAAATACAAAACACACAGTTCACTACAAACTGCATAACACACAATTCACAGCTCACTACAAACTGCAAAATACAAAACACACAGTTCACTACAAACTGTAAAACACACAATTCACAGCTCATGACAAACTGCAAAATACAAAACACACAGTTCACTACAAACTGCAAAACACACAATTCACAGCTCACTACAAACAGCAAAACACAATTCACAGCTCACTACAAACTGCAAAACACAAAATTCACAGCTCACTACAAACAGCAAAACACAATTCACAGCTCACTACAAACAGCAAAACACAATTCACAGCTCACTACAAACTGCAAAACACACAATTCACAGCTCACTACGAACTGCAAAACACACAATTCACAGCTCACGACAAACTGCAAAACACACAATTCACAGCTCACTACGAACTGCAAAATACACAACACACAGTTCACTACAAACTGCATAACACACAATTCATAGCTCACTACAAACTGTAAAACACACAATTCACAGCTCACTACAAACGGCAAAACACACAATACACAGCTCACTACAAACTACATAACACACAATTCATAGCTCACTACAAACTGTAAAACACACAATTCACAGCTCACTACAAACTGCAAAACACACAATTCAGAACCAAGAACCAAGCCCACACCTTCCAGTTTCCGTCACAGTCGGTCTAAATAGAAAAGGGCGTGACAAGAAAACAACCCGTTTGTACAATTTGATTGGCATTTGTGGCGTACAATAGAACTACGGTATTTTATTTTAATAGATTTTATTTGTAACCACCATTTTTGGCCATTCACTTTACAGAATGGCCATGCAAGCCGAAGATCAGTATTTAAGCTACCAGCGTTTAATGTGTAGCCTACTTGCAAATGAACAGAATGCTGCACTATAATGCTATTTGTTTTTCATTGAGGATATAGCAGATATCCTTACAAAAATCTGAAAGCAAGCAAATATGAAAATTCTAGTAATATAATCTATAATTATTTAATGTATCCTTTATTTTTCACATGTAAATTCTCATATCAATGAAAGGTCTTTCTAAATACAACAGTTACTTGAAAACAAAATAACATAAATACAAGAATGCAAAATAAGTCCATGCAAAGCTCATTGATGGGTCTCCTTCTGCAGAATTAGTATTTGTTTGTGTTTTGCATGCTACTTCTTAATATCCTCCTATTATGTTCATATTTTATTACCTCTTTTATGTTTGGGGTCAAAATGTGAACAAAAAAGATTCTTACATTTTATATAGCTACCCCACAAATGACCCCACACAACACTTTTATACAAAGTTGGTACAGGATTTAGGAAAATATAACATCAAAGTCAAAGTGTTTTTATTTATCAAGTGCACAGTATAACACAAGGTCATTCTGAACAATGAAATTCTTAGGACATGGCAAGCAACAACTATGTAGTAGGCATTAAAAACAAACAAAAACAAAAAAATATATATATTAAATTGTTAAAAAAAATATAATAATAATAATTTAAAAAAGTCAAATAAGGGCAAGAATAACATAAATATAAATATACATAGCAGTAAAACACTAGCAGCAGTTCCAGATATGGACAGTAGGAGTAGGAGTATTAAATATAAAGTGTGGAGGTGCCGATAAACATGTACAATAAATTAAATTAAGGTGATGTACATTGAATGTACATAAGAAGTGCCTAGAGCATACAATGAGGTGCGATGAATGAGATTAATGCTGCTGGTTGAGAAGCCTGATGGCCTGGGGGGAAAAACTGTTTGTGAGTCTGGTAGTCCGTGCCCGAATGCTCCGGTAACGTCTACCAGACGGCAGCAGCGAGAACAGTCCATAGCCTGGGTGGCTGTAGTCTTTTATGATTTTCTGTGCTTTCTTAAGGCATCGCGTGTGGTAGATGCCTTGCACAGAGGGGAGGTGGCAGCCAATGATGCGCTCCGCTGTCTTCACCACCCTCTGGAGGGCCTTGCGATCAGCAGCGGAGCAGCTGCCATACCAGGTAGTAATGCAGCCAGTGAGAATGCTCTCAATGGTGCACCTGTAAAAGTTGGTGAGAGTTTTGGCAGACATGCCAAACTTCTTGAGTCTCCTCAGGAAGTATAGGCGCTTTTGGGCAGTTTTTACTGCCGCGACCGATTGCCTGGACCAGGATAGGTCATCACTGATGAACACACCGAGGAACTTGAAGCAGGAGACTCTCTCCACTTCAGCTCCATCGATGTGAATGGGGGCGTGACCCCCCCCCCCCCCCCCTGTCGCTTCCTGAAGTCCACGATCATCTCCTTAGTCTTGCAGACGTTGAGAGAGAGGTTGTTGTCCTGGCACCATGTTGCTAAGATGCTGACCTCCTCTCTGTAGGCATTATGTTTATTGTGTGTTTGCTATTTAATCCCAACAGATTAGGAAAAATCATATGGGGCCCTATTTTACACCCGGCGCAGGGTTATTTTAACAGCGCATATAAGTGTGTCTACGTAGACGTGTGCACAACCCACGCACACCCTCCTGTCTGTTATACACAGGGACGCGCACAAGCTTGATTAAAAATATCAAGATTACAATGTGAAATATTATTATTGTGTAGGCTATATAAAAAATGCATAATAATAAAAGGGTCCATAGGTCAAAGACCACATCTGTCCCTCAGCGAAGGGGAATGGCGCATTAAATTGCGTTCAGCCCACTCCATAAACATCCAGGCGATGTGCGATGGTATGTGTAAGGTTACATTTATAGACTATTCACAATTGTCCTGGATCAAGCTAGGACTTAGCCTATATTTGCCAGTAGTTCCTGTAATCTTCTGGGGGTACAATCTTCTGTTACGGGACAATGGCTATCCATTAGAAACTTTGCTGATAACACCTATATCAAGCCTAATGCGCAAAGCCTAATGCGTAGATTGTCATCCAATGGAAAACTCGCGCACTGCATAGACGGACATTTGAGTTCTGAAAATGCGCTTCAGATGTCATTACAATACTTCTCTGCCTACAGCCTGTAAGTAAATAGAATGGTTTTGACTGAAAGAAGTTCAAAACCTTGTCCAGGGAATGTTGCATTTATTGTTTTTTAAATAGCCTAAGCTACAGCGGATTTGCTGAATTTGAACCTTATTCTTTGTCCTTCACATTTTTTTAGGTAAGGTTTCCATACTCTCAGCTTATTAAAACCCCGCTGATTTCAACTGTTCCATAACTGAACAAAACGATTTTAAAGATAACTAAGCGTCTAATTAGAAACGAAATTTTTTTTCAGCACGTTACACAATTAATTCACAATTAATTTCAATGCCATTTTCTGCATGTGCGCATTGACTTCATACAGGAGCAGGTCTGTTTCCCCTGCTTTAAATCACACTTTTCACGGTCTTCCTGGGAAAGTGGATTGTTTTAAAGCATTCATTTACGCTACCAGTAAAAAAGGTTGGTCACATTTCCATAAGCAGGACATTATAAAACAAGGGAAAATATGCTTGAACCTATGGTGTAAGGATCTGAGAATTGTGTGTTATTTGTATTTTTATTTTATTTTGTATTATTGTTATTCATTGCCATTCTGTATGTATTGTTTATTCTTAGTTTTTATCTGGCTTGTTTATTTTTCGGTTTTGCCTAGTTGTTCCGTGTCTGCTTGTATACATCTGATCTCGCACTCCCTGTTTACGTCTCTGTACCATTCGGGTGATCTCGTTGGTGTTCGGGTTCCCTCTTGCTTCGCACCTGTCTCTGTGCACTTAGATTTACTTATTACCACTAACATACTAATGATAGATTAGATCTACTAACTCCACTAACAAACTAATTTGTATATAATTACTAATTGTACTAACGGCAGGGGTGTGTATAGTTACTAATCTCACTAATATATTAGAGCGCACATTGTCACGCTGTTCTGTCCTTGTTAATCATTCTCAGCTGCATCTGATCTTCTCTCCCTGTTCTCTTAATCTATGCACGATTTCCTGAAACTCCAGGTCATCTGTTATCGTGTATCTGTAATAGATTTGCAATCTATTTTTTAATACATTTTATAATTCAAAAAACCTATCGAAAAAACGGTGTCTCCAATTTTTACATCATAACCTGAACTTACACTGTTAGAGTCTGTGCAGTGAACCTGCTTGTAGCCACTTCCCCCTTTTTTAAACCAGGAAATTAGACTGCCTTTATATGAATCAAGGACACATGGTGAGTAGCTAGATTTTAGCGTTTTGATATAATTGTTTTTCAAAGTCTGAAAATGAGTCTGTGGTTTTAAGAGACATCACACAAGTTTTCATATTGGAAAAAAAAGTTGATTTCATAATGGTAGATTTGATTAAAAGGAAGGTGCATCTGCACAGAGAAGTGGTTGCTAACCATGTGCTTGCTAAATCTTTTGTTTTGTCGCCAAAATTGTCTCATTACGAAACAGTCACTACTGAAACAAATGGTATTGTTTTGATTGACAGGCCAGTTTCGGTTGGTGACACTTGTCCGTAAATTCTTATTAAAGACAATAAACAGTGAGCTAATCAATGCACATGTACAAACCTCAATTCCAAAAAAGTTGGGACAGTGTATAAAATATAAATGAAAACAGAAAGCTATTATTTTGAAGTCCTTTTTGGCCTGTATTCAATTGAAAACAGTACAAAGACAAAATATTTGATGTTTTAACAAATCAACTTTATTGTTTTTTGTACATACAGGTGCAGCTCAAAAAACCCAAATTCAGTGTCTCAGAAAATTAGAATATTGTGAAAAAGTTCAATATTGGAAACTCATGGTGTCACACTCTAATCAGCTAATTAACTCAAAACACCTGCAAAGGTTTCCTGAGCCTTTAAATGGTCTCTGTCTGGTTCAGTAGGCTACACAATCATGGGGAAGACTGCTTGAGACGAAGTGCATGGAGGGTTGGACCCGAGAAGCACGACTCAGAACAATGGATGTAATAAATACCCGCAAGGGCTTTATTAAGGAAAGTCCAGTAATTGTTGTCTTAGCACAAGCAAGGGTCATACACAAAAAATCCAGCCAATAAACAAAAGTACCGAGGGAGAAGGCAGTCTCGTCGTCGGTAAGCCAGGCAGTAGTTCGGAACCAGGAAGGCAATCAGCGTGGCAGAGGTACAAAAGGGAGAAGGCAAAAGAATAGTCGAAAAAACAAGCAGGGTCAGACCGGAGTCCTCGCCGCGTGGCAAAAGTACAAAATCAGCAAGCAGGAATCGTGGTCAGGACAGGCAGTGAAAACAAAAGGCTGGCAGTAAACAGTGGTCAAAAAAACAGGCTTGGATCAAAACAGGAAATCAGAAAACGTAAACTTGACAAATGCTTAAGAGTGCTAGTGAGGCAACAATTTTGCAAGGACATGACATGAACACTGATCTTATATGCAGGTGTAGACAGGTGCAGACAGGTGCAGACACTTAGCTTGAGAGCAGCAGGAAATTCACAACAGCTTGAGAAAATGAGACACGTAACGAGGCAATTAGTAAATCATTAGTAGTTAACCTATCCTGACCTAGCGTTAGTAAATTAGTAATTAACATGTACGAGAAACGTAAGGTAAACATGAACACATGGTTAGATAGTTAGTATTACCCAATCCTGATCTAATGTTAGTATATTAGTAATTAGACAAGGGAGAATGAAACAATTAGGGAAGCGTGAGTGACAGCAAGAGAAGAAACAGCATGAACGCAAGGCTGCGGAAAAACATGGAAATATGTATGCAAACTAATAAACTATGACAGAACGTGAATACAAATAAGGGCGTGACATAACAATAAACATAAAACATGGCGTGGAACGGTTAGAACCGTAACACTGCTGACTTGACAGATGTCCAGAAGACAGTCATTGACACCCTCCACAAGGAGGGTAAGCCACAAAAGGTCATTGCTAAAGAAGCTGGTTGTTCACAGAGTGCTGTATCCAAGCATATTCATAGAAAGTTGAGTGGAAGGAAAAAGTGTGGTAGGAAAAGGTGCACAAGCAACAGGGATAACCGCAGCCTTGAGAGGATTGTCAAGCAAAATCCATTCAAGAATTTGGGGGAGCTTCACAAGGAATGGACTGAGGCTGGAGTCAGTGCATCAAGAGCCACCACGCACAGACGAATCCAGGACATGGGCTACAAATGTCGCATTCCTCGTGTCAAGCCACTCCTGAACCAGAGACAATGTCAGAAGCGTCTTACCTGGGCTAAGGAGAAAAAGAACTGGACTGTTGCTCAGTGGTCCAAAGTCCTCTTTTCAGATGAAAGTCCATTTTGAATTTCATTTGGAAATCAAGGTCCCAGAGTCTGGAGGAAGAGTGGAGAGGCACAGAATCCACGTTGCTTGAAGTCCAGTGTGAAGTTTCCACAGTCAGTGATGATTTGGGGTGCCATGTCATCTGCTGGTGTTGGTCCACTGTGTTTTCTGAAGTCCACAGTCAACGCAGCCATCTACCAGGAAATTTTAGAGCACTTCATGCTTCCTTCTGCTGACAAGCTTTATGGAGATGCTGATTTTCCAGCAGGACTTGGCACCTGCCCACACTGCCAAAAGTACCAAAAGCTGGTTCAATGACCATGGTATTACTGTGCTAAATTGGCCAGCAAACTCACCTGACCTGAACCCCATAGAGAATCTATGGGGTATTGTCAAGAGGAAGATGAGAGACACCAGACCCAACAATGCAGACGACCTGAAGGCCGCTATCAAAGCAACCTGGGCTTCCATTACACCTCAGCAGTGCCACAGGCTGATCGCCTCCATGCCACGCCGTATTGATACAGTAATTCATGCAAAAGGAGCCCCAACCAAGTATTGAGTGCATAGAAATGAAATGAAAGGCTGACATTTCTGTTTAAAATATCCTTTTTTATTGATCTTATGTAATATTCTAATTTTCTGAGACACTGAATTTGGGTTTTCATTTGCTGTAAGCCATAATCATCAAAATTACAAGAAATAAAGGCTTGAAATATTTCACTCTGTGTAATGAATCTATATAATATATGAGTTTCACTTTCTGACATGAGTGACAAAAAATATTGAACTTTTTCACGATATAAAATTTTTTTGAGCTGCACTTGTATACGCTCAATCTGCATTTGATGCCTGCAACAGAGCCCCAAAAAGTTGGGACAGGGGCATGTTTACCACTGTGTTACATCATCTTTCCTTTTAACAACACAATTTTTTTATCCCATTCTTGCTTGATATGAGACTTCAGCTATTCAACAGTCCGGGGTCTCTGTTGTTGTATTCATAATGTGCCACACGTTTTTAATGGGAGACAGGTCTGGACTGCAGGCAGGCCAGTCTAGCATCCGCACTCTCTAACTACAAAGCCGCGCTGTTGTAACACATGCAGACTGTGGCTTAGCATTGTCCTGCAGAAATAAGCAGGATGTCTCTGAAAAAGACATAGTCTAGATGGCAGCATATGTTGCTCCAAAATGCATATGTACCCTTACCCTTCAGCATTAATGGTGCCTTCACAGATGTGCAAGTTACACATGCCATGGGCATTAACGCACCCCCATACCGTGACAGATGCTGGCTTTTGAACCTTGTGTTGGTAACAATCGGGATGGACCTTTTCCTTTTTGGCCGGTAGAACACGACGTCCATTATTTTCAAAAACAATTTGAAAGGGGGACTCGTCAGACCACAGCACACGTTTCCACTTTGCATCAGTCCATCTCAGATGAGCTTGAGCCCAGAGAAGTTGGTGGCGTTTCTGGATGTTGTTGATATATGGCTTACGCTTTGCGTAGTTGAGTCTTAACTTGCAGTTGTAGATGCAGCGACAAACTGTGTTTACTGACAACAGTTTTCCGAAGTATTCCCGAGCCCATGTGGTTATATTCATTACAGAAGCATGTCGGTTTTTAATGCAGTGCCGTCTGAGGGAACGAAGGTCACTGTAGATTTCTGTAGATGGTGAAATCCCTAAATTCCTTTCAACCATGCCTTGAGAAACGTTGTTCTTAAACTGTTGGAATATTCGCCCACATTTTTTTGCAAAGTGGCAAACCTCGACCCATTCTTGCTCGTAAACTCCCGTGCCTTCGTGGATGCTCTTTTCATACCCAGTCATGATGGCATCACCTGTTACCTATTCACCTGTTTACCTGTGGAATGTTCCAAACAGCTGTTTTTTGAACATTCCACAACCTTCCTAGTTTTTTTTTTTGGAAGGTGTTGCAGGCATCAAATTTGGAAACGTATATTTACAAAAATCAATAAAGTTGATAAGGTAAAACATTAAATATATTTTCTTTGTACTGTTTTCAATTAAATGTATGTAAAAAATAATTTACAAATCACTGCTTTCTGCTTTTATTTGCATTTTACATACTGTCCCAACTTTTTTGGAATTGAAATTGAAAATTTTGAATAATATGAATAATCAATCAAATATCCAAGATGTTGTGCTGGTGAGGGTATATATAATCTCATAAATAAGAATATATCATATTCATGTGATCAAATCTGTCCATTTTACAGAGAACATTTGTATATTTTATAAATCCAATGTTTTACTTGATTTAAAAATTCAGGGTAATTGATTAAAAGTCAACAGCAGTCAAGATTTTTAAAAAAAATGTAATTTACAAAGTGGTGAATTAAAACATTGGATTCATGAAATTTTGTGAAAACTTTTTTTCTCTCATAATAAATTTACTTTCAGAGATTAAGTTAATTCACCAAATTGTGAATTTTTTATAACTCTTTTTACTCTTTACCAGGGGTGCCAATAATAGTGGAGGGCACTGTACATAGCTCAGTACAGTAAAGCTTTGTCTCTCAGGACTACTTTTTTATCTTTCCTCTATAAGTCATATTATCATGTTTGAGCAGCAAATGTGTTTTTATCACATGTACCCTCTTAAGTATTGTCAACAACGTGATTTTCATATGAGACCACGAAGAGAATGAAGACAGAAAGAGAAAGAGAAAAACAGACCTGTGCCATCACCATGCCTAGAGAAAAAATTAATTTAAAGCAGAAAAGTGCAGAACAGGGAGAGAGGAGGGTTAGTTGGGATAAATCTATATGAGCCCATACTTGTCAACTAGTCGTTTTTATTTAGACAGCAACATCACATAATGGTTATGGAACTTGGCTTGTAACTCCAAGGTTGTGGGTTCAATTTCTAGCTGGGATACTACAATTTTACCCTTCAGAAAGTTAATTTGAAGTGCTTCAATAAACTGTCCAGCTGCAAAAGTTGACTGTATATAAAGAATGTAAAATGTGTACGTTTGGATAATGGTGTCTGCTAAAATGCCTAAGAAAGTTGGCATGAATAGTCTTCTACAGGGGTTAAGTGATATGTTTTTAATGCAGTTTATTTTGAAGTCTGTAAACCCCATCAAATTAATTTAAATTTTTCCAAAGTGTGCCTCTCTCTCTCCCTGAGAGAAATCTGACTAATAATACAATCAATCAATCATGTAGAGTGGCATTTACAAACAGGCTGTCATAGCATTTTTTACCATGAACATTTTCCACAGGGGATCAAAACACAAGAAAAAAAACATGTGAACCAATATGGAAAAACTGAGAATTTATTTTCCAACACCTTATACAGTTAAACATAAATCCCTAAAAACGTTGATAGGAATAAAATAATAGTTTATGAAGAAAACGTACACTGCTCAAAGAAATTGAGGGAACACTTAATCAACACAGTATAACAGCAAGTCAATTAAACTTCTGGGATATTGATCTGTCCAGTTAGGAAGCGTAAATGATTGTGAATCAATTTCACCTGCTTTGGTGAAAATGAAAGTGACAACAGATGGACAGGAGAGGCAACAGCAAGACAACCCCCAAAAAGTAAATGGTTTTGCAGGTGGTGGCCAGAAACCATTTCTCCTTATCCTTCCTGACAGATTTTTTTCTGGTTTTGCATTTTGCTAGTGCCCTTGTCACTACTGCTAGCATGAGGCGGTACCTGCAGCCCATTCAGGTTGTCCAGCTCCTCCAGGATGGCACATGCATACGTGCCGTCGCAAGAAGGTTTGCTGTGTCTCCCAGCACAGTCTCAAGAGCGTAGAGGAGATACCGGGAGACGGGCCATTACACAAGGAGAGCTGGAAAGGGCCGTAGAAGGGCAAGAACCCAGCGGCAGGACCGGTATCTGCTCCTTTGTGCGAAAAGGAACAGGAGGAGCACAGCCAGAGCCCTACAAAATGACCTCCAGCAGGCTACTCGTGTGCATGTTTCTGACCAAACTGTCAGAAACAGACTCCATGAGGGTGGCATGAGGGCCCGACGTCCTAGAGTGGGACCTGTGCTCACAGCCCAGCACCATGCAGCTCGATTGGCATTTGCCAGAGAACACTAGAATTGGCAGGTTCGCCATTGGCGCCCTGTTCTCTTCACAGATGAGAGCAGGTTCACACTGAGCATATGTGACAGACGTGAAAGAGTCTGGAGACACCGTGCCGAAAGTTATGCTGCCTGCAACATCATCCAGCGTGACTGGTTTGGTTTAATTGACTTGGTGTTATACTGTGCTGATTAAGTGTTCCCTTAATTTTTTTGAGCAGTGTATTTAAGAAAATAATACTCCAGCACTTTTAAGGGTGACAGGGTGATTTAAAACTCTTGTGTTGCCCTTGGGTCAAAAATGACCCTTTTCTGAGTTTAACAGCAGTGAAAAGCTTCTAAATAATTTTTTTCAGCATGAAATTAAATTATGTTCACTGAAGTGACCCTACCATAAAAAATTATCAACAATTCCCCTTTAAAATTTTTTTTTTAACATTTTTATAAAAGTGGTACAAAGATTGTCTTATGAGTCATTTTTGACCTTGTAGTTATGAAATCAGAAGTCATAATAAAAATTAAGTGGCACACATCTATTACAGCAAAAACAAGCAATTATGATGTGTGTTTATTATAGTGCACACTGAAGAAATGCAGTCTGTCTGGACTGTGATGTCGGAAAGCACAGTTATTTATTTATTGACGAATGGAATGACAGGTTGTTTATTCATAAAAAATAAATGTAAGATTTCAAATTCAATGACGAAGCTTTATCACAAGGGTTCTGATGAGGGTGGGTCATTTTTTACCGTGTGGACACAGGGTGCATACCCAATATGAAGGGTTAAGTCTTGTGACGGCAAGCTCTGCATTGTTGCTATGAAAATACAGTCTATTCAGGGATTTGAATAGGTTGGGATGGTTTGAACCTCATCCCTCAAGAATTAAGAACAGGTCTAGAACATGGGAAAACCAAGAAGTGCAGGATCAGAAGAGTTAATTATATGCCATCTTCACAAATGTATCAGTCCTCAGTACTTATGCTGTCTTCAGGTTAGGCATTTCAAAATGTTCAAATACAATTGTGTTAATAAGGAAAATGGGCGTACATCATGGAAAACAATAAAATCGGATATATGACGTCTGATATGAAAAGTGATGCGGGTATCAGCTGATACTGTACTGATCATAGAGAACAGAGGACAGCATCTGTAATTTGATCGATCACTTGCAAGCACAGTTGAAGTAAATTAGGTATTCAGGAACAAGGGAGGAGGACACTACATTCCAAGAGTTTTTTTATTTACTGTGCTGATGTGTGAAGAAATCGTCCTGCAACTGCAACAGTGAACAGACATAATTGTAACATGAGAGAAGCCCATCTCTATAAACCTCTTCATGCTTTTCATTTGAGCCAATATTTCATTAGAGAATGCTGGCCGGTTGACTTCTGAATAATCATTTTTTTACATTATACAATTATACGATGTTCAGATTATGAATAAAATATGTACTTCATCAAAAACTTTCGTTTAAGTGTTATGAAAAGTCGTAACGGAGCCGGGAGTATTGGCTTTTACGAAGCATTTCAGCTGTCATTTGAAATTAAAATATGTGGCAATAAATAAACGTAACATTATGATGAATGTCTTGACAGCCGAGGTCCTCCATCGCACGCTCGCCCCCTCTCGCATCACTCCTGGGCTGTGACGCGCCCGTGCTTGAGAGCTGTCCCAGGAATAATGGTTCTGAAACTGAACTGCTGCACCAGCCAGCAACCGCTTAACACAGAACACAGAGCCACAATCAACACAAGCTCTTTAGGGCAGTCAGAATTACCGACTGGACCACGACATGATTGGAATTATGGATACACCAGTAGCATCTTCTCCTTTAAACATCTGAATTTTGTTATCATAAAGAGGACGTTATATACGCCCTGGAAACCCACAGTAACACGACGTTAACTGCAACGGAACTGGTTTTGATGTAATAGTTTTTCATGGTCCCTCAAAACATGTGG
The DNA here is from genome assembly GCA_022702515.1 of Ilyophis sp. 1 JC-2022. Taxonomy (NCBI): domain Eukaryota; kingdom Metazoa; phylum Chordata; class Actinopteri; order Anguilliformes; family Synaphobranchidae; genus Ilyophis; species Ilyophis sp. 1 JC-2022. The sequence goes on along the minus strand of CM040397.1, from coordinate 51,832,827 downwards.
AATTGTATTGAATATAAATATATATATAAAAATATATGTAAAAATAAAAAACGTCGACTTGGATCGCCGGGTTCAAAGGAAGCAGTCACAGAGCGCAATTGGGCATCTCACCATAGAGATTTGGACTAAGGCTGGATTGGTCAGTAGGTGATCATATCGTCGACAGGTTTAATTGAAAATCATACTTGGATCAGGGGGAAAAAGGACAGCTTTGTAGAATGTTTCACGCGGTCTCGTGTGTAACTGGTCTAATTACCTGGACTGTGCTGCGTCCTGAAAAGAGCCACGAGAAAACGACCGTTACAAAATTATCAAATCTTGTTCCACCCGCGTTCGTTGAAATACAAGATGCAAAGATAGGAAATTATCAGACAAAATCTGAAAAGGTTACATTCGGAATCACGGATTAAAACACTTTTGGATTTGGAATCACGGATTAATATGCATAGATTCCAATGACTATAGGAAGGCACGACATCCCTATGAGGGCAGAGATTTTCAGAGTTGTGCTCTCCGAAACCTAAATTTATTTTTGTTTATTTTCTGTGATTTAAATCGTATCCCTTTCTAAAATATGTAAATCATGCATTGTCAAGCTGGTCATGTGAAACATTTATCTAGCACAATTATTTGCATTTAGCTACGTTAGTACAGTCTATTTCAGTTATGCAAACAAAGTAATCCATATGTTGTCGAAATAACTGCATAATAACATATCTGTGCTGTTGAAAAGCATACTTTGCTAAGTATAGTATATGACAGAGGATACTCAGATGGTGAGATCTATGCTTAATCAGGACACAGATTTGTGACACAGAGGTGTGTTTGACCACTATTGTTCTGGGAATCAACAACATTTTATTGAAACAGTTTCCTCAATGAAATGCAGAGCGTGTTTAAACAGAAAACAAACTCACATCAAGCAAAATACAGTTGTAAAAAATGGTATGACATTAAAAGAACTAGCTTCCTGCAATACCGTAGTTCGCATATCACAAGATTTTCATTAAAACAGCTAATTGATGGGTGCTACACGCTTGTTCGACAAATCTAGATAACTTATATCTGTATAATTACATCGTAAAACAAGAGGTCACATGTTGTTGGCAGTTGCATGGTGCTGGGGATTGTTGAGTCACAGACAAATGCTGCGCAGCCAGGGCATGCTGAAAGGCCGCTGCCGCATCGTGTTCAGCGACCTGAAGGTTTTCCTGCTCAGGCCACCGGCGCCGCCAGCGCCGCCACCTACGCTCATCCACATGAACGGACAAAATACTGACAGCCATGCCAACGGAGTCGTGGGAACTGGCGGCTTCGCCGACAACAACAATACTCTTATAAGTGCCCCACGACTAGAGGGTTCTACTGCACCGCCGACAGGGGGAGCTGCGGGGCCGGACGAGGACACAGCTGCGGAGGGGTGGCCCGCCGCAGCGGCAGGGCAACCCGGGACCCTCGATTGCAGCAGCTCTTCAGATGACTGTTCTAAAGAGAAGTCTGAGGAGCAATTCTCCCTCAGTAGTTGCACAGATAGTGGTTTTCGATCCCCTTTGTGTAGAATCTGCTTCCAGGGACCAGAGCAGGTATGTATGTTTACATGTGTACACACATTTTGTATTCGGGGCAAGCAAATGAGTCAAACTTGTGAGCATCAAGTTAATCAGATGCACCTATAGAGTTACACACATATAAAGTAACACTTACACGGTGTATAGTTTGATAGCTTCATTTTTAATGGTAAAGCAGAGTGGCTGATTTATCAATAAGTGTTTGCCTTTTTTTGTGTGCTGCTAGTAGTTATACACACAATTGTGTTGTTCCAAATAAACCATAAAGACGTCCTCTTAAACAGGACAGTAACATTGTTACTGATAAAGGACCTTGAGTCCACTCTAATTGTAGGCTATGCCCTATCTGTTATTGAGTCTGGCACAGCTGTACATCCATGGTTCTCTTTTATCCTGATATATTCATTGAAACCCAGAAAGATTTTGAATGACAGACTGGTGGGGTAAACAGTCACATGACTCAGTAATGACATCACTGTGTTATTACATTTAAATAATACCAATGGGAACATTTATCTTTTTCAATATGCCACATTCAGCCAATAAATGTCTGATCGGGAATCACTGTCAACATTGTGTAAACAACCCAATTAATACCATTGCAAAGGAACTAACATTTTGTTGGTTCAGGCTGACACTTCAGTATACTATCACCTGTGAATGAGCACTCGCTCAACAGGCGTTATGTCAGCATGTGCATAAAACCAGAATCAAGCTGGAAGTATTTTAATTGCTATTTTGGCTGTTAGATGTATTTCAAGTTAATGTTGGTGTAATTCCATGTACTTGTGGGCCTAGTCAGAATTTTCACATGTTTTCATAACGCATAGTCCTAACAGCAGAATTCCATGCATGAGCACGGATATGAATAGTTTATCGCATAATGAAGTTTAACCCTGGGGTATAACAAAGGTTTCTATCCAATTCCCCTGGTACTGCAGACCAGAATGACTGTCACAATAATTTCATATACTCTTTGACCGCCAGCAATTTGTGTTGAGGATCATAAACCAATTACAGTGATCGTTAATTTGTATTTCATCATTTCAAAGATAATTTTATTGGCCAATCTATCTGTCTTTATGTTTCTGGAATACTTAAAACAGATGGTCCTCTGGACTCTACTAAGTATTATGTTCTCAACAGATGAGTCTATAAAGAGATTATGCCAGTCACTGAGACCTCTCCTGCATCCGGTAGTTCCAGTAGAATACGGAAAACTACAACAGCAATGAGTACGTCAGGATACTCACTTCATGGTTGATTTATGCATACCACAAACAGGGCTATCAAAGCCCTTTTATAAAGGTACTTCTCTTCTGGATACAGTTCACGTTCTAGCAATTACATGCTTAAGAAAAGAAATAATGACTTTCTTTTTGCCTCCACCACACATTGTAATTCCTCAGGTGAAAATACATTAATGTATAGAAGACTACAAGAGGAAATAGGGACTAGACCAGACGAGAGTAGTGTTGTTTGTCATACCACTCTGATTTGTTACATTTTATATTAATTTTATTTGTGAACACATAGAACTCATTCACAAATGTACTCTGTAAATGCCACTCATTCCACTGCATAATAGGATTTTGGTCACACTTGGATTGCTGATATGAAATAACGAATTAGCAGCTACCTGTTATTCCTGTTATGTTATGTTTTCATATGTTTTCATAACGCATAGTCCTAACAGCAAAATTCCATGCATGAGCACGGATATGAATAGTTTATCTCATAATGAAGTTTAAGCCCTGGAGTATAACAAAGGTTTTTATCCAACTCCACTGGTACTGCAGACCAGAATGACTGTCACAATAATTTCATATACTCTTTGACCGCCAGCAATTTGTGTTAAGGATCATAAACCAATTACAGTGATCGTTCATTTGTATTTCATCATTTCAAAGATAATTTTATTGGCCAATCTATCTGTCTTTATGTTTCTGGAATACTTAAGACAGCTGGTCCTCTGGACTATACTAAGTATTATGTTCTCAACAGATGAGTCTATAAAGAGATTATGCCAGTCACTGAGACCTCTCCTGCAGCCTGTAGTTCCAGTAGAATACGGAAAACTACAACAGCAATGACCAGGAATAGGAGGTGTAAATGAGAGGTAGTGAAGTATGAATGAGAGGAAGTGAGGTGTGAATGCAGTTGAGCTGTAAATTATATTTAGTGATATATGAATGGGAGGAAGTGAGGTGTGAATGAGAGGAAGTGAGATGTGAATGCAGTTGAGCTGTAAATTATATTTAGTGAGATATGAATGGGAGGAAGTGAGGTGTGAATGAGAGGAAGTGAGATGTGAATGCAGTTGAGCTGTAAATCATATTTAGTGAGATATGAATGGGAGGAAGTGAGGTGTGAATGAGAGGAAGTGAGATATGGATGCAGTTGAGCTGTAAATTATATTTAGTAAGATATGACTGTGAGGAAGTGAGATGTGAATGAGTGGAACTGTCACAAGTTGGGTCTGTCATGGGGTTTTGGCAGGTCTATTTTCTACTCTGTTCCGGATTTTCACTCTCCCGGCTACTCAGCCGTCTCACCGCTACTTAAACTCTGCGTTTACGGCTTTTGGGGCCTCTGTATTGTTTTGCTTAACGATTCAGAGCCAGTACAGTACAGGTTGCAGCACTGTAGGAGACCACTTTGCTCCAAATAAATATGTATTGGAGTAACGCGGGATTTGCCTCTGTGCATTTAGATTTCAGGAACGTATTTCTTCTATCTGCACTTTCTGTCCTCCATTTGTGTTTTTCCTTCTCCTTTTGCTGAGTCTGTTTGTCTCTACTATTCCTCTGTTTTCCTCTCTTCAGTCTGCTTTTGTTTTTGAGAGCAAGAGGTCTTCCTTCGTTTTTAATTTTTTCTAATACTCAGCCTTGGAGTATTTCACCCGTTGATTCGGGGGGGCTATTATTTCTCTTTTTGTTTTCATTCGCCTTCTCTTTATTTTTTATTTTTATTGAGAGGAGAGGCGAATCTCCTCTAACTGTTCTCGTGTCCATGAGCTATTCGCCCGATTTTTTGTGCGGGTCGTTTTATTTTCTCCTCTGTCCCAGCCTTTCTCTTAATTTTACTCTCCTGAGAGTGGGAGCCTGTTCCACTGAGTTTCTCCGTTACATTGATTTCCACTCGTGGGAACTTTCACAAATCCCTACTGCTGCGTCTGGTCCTCCGAACCCTACGCACCCCCCTTACAGGGTCTCCCGAGGCTCTCTAGTAGGCTTGTGATTTCAGCCCACTTCTCACAGGCTAACAGCAGGTGGATCAATGGCCAAAGTTGCAGACTGGCTCCCCAGTTGACCCATAAGAATAGACAGTACAGTCTTTTGTGGAAAGGGTATTTTTTTTGTTGTGTGAATAGAAACAAACAGGTGTTAAATTTGAAATATTTATTAGATGTTGGCCTAGAGTTTCTATCATTCTTCTTTTGGATGCCTACCGACTGTGAATTTTTGTGAGCAGAGGTGACTTGTTTCTGAAGGTAGTGTTTGGGAAATGTCACAGGCTGAGAAATTATTAATATTCCATGCTGCTGTAAGGGAACACACTTAACTGATTTGTTTCCTGAAAAACAACTGTGCACAACAATCTTTATATAATATCTTCTCACACTCTGTAACTATATCAAGTATATAGCACTCTGTACATGCTGCTCAGCCTGCTTTTTGGAAGATGGTTTCCCTCGTGTTATTACACCACAGGTTTAGTCATTTCCCCCTCCTCCTCTTTCATTGTTTATTTGCTAAGCAGATGTCCTCATCCACAGTAACAATAGTAAAGGTTATCAATTTACACAGCTGGATATTTCCTGAAGCAAATTTAAGTCAGACATCTTGCTCATAGAAACAACAGTAGTGTCTCGCCTGAGATACATACATATGACCTGCCGGTGGGCCTTTTGCAAGAGGCACTGAATAGCTGAGCCTCAGCTCAGCTGTACACATAGCACTGTTGTTCACAGGTAAACAATATGGTATAATAGTTGTACGACTGTGGATCTTCTGTTTCTGTTGTAGTGAAACAGAATTCTGGACGTTTATGTTACAAAGTTAGACAGGAAAGTTTGGAATGTATGTCCCTGCCTTAAAACTCTGCATGGTTGCTATTTCTGAAACACTGATTAGGGCAGGGGTGGAGAAGCATAGGAGGGCTAGTTCATATATATGCTTCATCCTTCATCAAGGTTCTTACCCTATCTAATTAACCATGTATACTAAAACTGGTTCATTTCTATATTTGACTACAATAAGACTATTTATGTAGGAACACAAGAACGATCATCAGCTGTCATTAATGTGTAGTGGTTCGTGGCTGTTTTTTTGCTTTTCTTTTGCGGCTCTCGTCCTGCCTTCACAGTTGTTAATCAATCAGATTTTTTCTATGTTCCGTTTCGTGGTTTGCCAGCCTCATTATTGCTTCCACCTGTGCTTCTGCCTGCAGGGTATTTTAGTTCCTCACTTCCGCTTCTCCGGTGCTTGTTTGTCTTACGACTGTTATGTTCTGTACATCTGTTGTATTATTGTTTATTATTCTGGATTTATTATTTATTGTTCATTTCATCATTGCATTCCCCTCTGTTCGTGGGTTGTCCGAGTCTCATCTCTGTGTTTGTTTACCCAGTCTCGTGCATGCACTATCGGGTGACTTCGGGAGTTTTCGTGGGTTAACGCTGCATTTCCGAAGTTTCGCTTTCGGCTACTTCCTGTTTTCCTTTCCATGTATAATTGTATATATTACTAACTCACGCTAACAATCACTCGGGTGCTTTATTAGTTACGTGCACTTTACTAAACTAATTAACATAGATGTATACTAACAACTAACTGTCTGTCTTATAGTTAGATACTAACAGTTAACCAGCTTCTCCGCTTTCTCTTTGTACTTGCATTTCTAACTGTTCCTGAGCTATCTCTGTAATTCGCTCCAGCTGTTTGTACGTAGACTTCACCTCTCGTGATTACTGGGCACACTCCGCTCCTCTTCGAGCCCGTGGTTTGTTATGCATGTTTCCGAGTCCCTTCCATGTTTTCGTTATGTCTCGTGATTGAATTATTGTTTACCTAATGTGTTAACCTCACGTCGTTTGTTACTCCTCCCTTTCCTATGTGTATATACGACCGACTATTCTGTTTCTTCTCCGTCAGAACGTTGATCACTTTTCCTGAGCCTGTTATTGTAAAGCCAGAGATTAGCTGAAATTCCTGAGACGCCCTTTGTTTTTGATTCCGATTTAGCCTAGCCCTTTTCTGTACTTTTGCCTTTTATTTCCTGGTTTCGACTTTCTTTCGTGTTTACCTACGTTTGATTAGCCTAGCCCTTTTGTACCTTAGCCCTTTGATTTCCGGTTTTGACTTTTGCTTGTTTTTGTGACTTTGATTTTGGATCTCGTTTGGAAATTCTTGATTGCCTGGCTTTTGACACTGGACTGGAATGAAACAACGTTTCTGCCTTATCCTTGTCTGCATTTGGGTCTCTGAGTCTGGGACATAACAACGACATTGCATTCGAGCCAGGTATAGCCAGGTACTAGCGACCTCCTGATATTAAACTTTGTTTTATGTTCAGGGGTGACTTGCTATTGCTACTTAATCGGGTATAGGATTGTTTTCTGCCTGGTAGCGTTTTGTGATATCTATTTTGTACATTGCTGTTCTCTAGGAGACAGTTTTTCTTTGTACTTTCGTTTTGGTTTTACACTCTGCCGGCTTTGAGTTTAGGTAGCCGAGAGTGTTCTTTTGTTTGCTAAGTTTCCCATTTTAGCTCATTATGTGAGCTCGGGAGATTTAGTTGGTAATACTAGTTTACTAGTTCGCCCATTTTAATGGGCTGATTTTCGTTTATTGGCTGCTTAACCTTAAGAAATTTAGTTCCTGTTTTTTCTTTCTTTTCTTTTATTATTTTCTCTTCCATTTATTTGTCCTCACGGTTGTGAGCTGACTTGTTCTGATTCCCCCACCTTTGCATTTGAATCTCCCAACCATTAAAGATCCATTACATAATGAGCTTATTGAGAAATGTAGGTTAAATGTCAGTTCACTTAAATGATTGGGCTGATTCAATAATTCAAAGTAGAACATAGACAGTGGGTTGAAAAAATATTCAGCCCCCTTAGACTTTTTCATATTTTGCTGTGCACGAACATTTGATAAAAATTGATTTACGATGTTAATGTGAAAAGTAAAATCTACAATTTGGTCCAAATTATTTATAAATATAAAACCGAAAACAGTATTCAGCCCCCATTGTACTTTAACAGCCATACAGGCAAAATGTTGTTCACAATTGCACATCATAAAGCGCCCAGACATCATGTTTAAATTGTATTTAGGGATGTTGAGCAATATTTTCTTTTAAAATGTGTGTTAATATTATCTTTATTGGTAACAAAGCCAAGACCAGGTCCCTTTAATAAATTTTAATGGCTCTTAATGAGATTTTAGGAAGTACAATGGACTTTGCATCACAATACTCAAAGAGAGTTTATCTGATATTGTTCATTCATGGATAGCATTTGAGACCAGTCCCTGGTTGTTCCAAGAAAACATAAATCATCACTTCTTTTTGGTTTTACACTTCTCCGGCTCTGAACTAAGGCTGCTGAGGGTGTTTTTTTGGTTACTAAGTTTCCCATTCTTGTGTCATTATTTGGGTTCGGGAGATTTAATTGTTATTTACTAGTTTTCTAGTTCGCCCGTTTTCTGTGGATTTATTTTTGTTTTGGCTGTTCAGCCTTAAGGCTCCTGTTTTTTCTTTTCTTTTTTTTATTATTTTCTCTCCCTTAAGCACACGTCTAGTGTGCTGACTTGTTCAGATTCCTCCCACCTTTGCGTTTGAATCTCTGAACAATTAAAAAACCCATTACATATTTATGTTAAATTTTGGACAATCAGACTCAACGATTTCTTCTTCATTGTGAATATATAGCTGTATATATCTCCTTATGAAGTTTCCTGGCCTTGGTATTTGTGACATTTTCAGGGTATCTGATCACAGTGCAGGTCAGGCCTCTTCCTTCCTCTTCTGTTGAACCATAACATTCCATTTTGGAACTTTGTGCTCCAACTGTCAAAATGGCAACTGTCAGAATTTAACAGTCTAATAGAATGGCTGTATAGGGAGTTTTTTGTATTTTTATAAAAAGTTTTTATTACCTTTTATATAATTTATATAATTTCCTCTCTTTTGAGTTGTTGTTTTTGAGTTAGGAATGTTTTTAGGTTTTATTTTATTTATATAGTTTTTGATAGTTTTTGATATTCTTAGTTTGTTCTGTGCTGATTAATTGGTCCATATGTGTAACTTATGCCATCTTATCCACTCCTATGCAATATCCTTCATATTAGTTCAGGAGCTCATCGTATTGCTGCTGCTGATGGAATTATCTCTCTGCTTTCTGAAGAGTGAATGAGAGAGAGAGAGAGAGAGAGAGAGAGGTTCTCTAATGTCTTGTTTCCACTTGCACATTCGACCCGTTCCAGAGCCGCGCTGGCTCGACTTCTGAGCATTTCCATTAGTTCAAATTCGAGCCGCGCCAACGAGACCCACTCCAAAAACGGCCCGATTTGTCCTCTGGTGCTGGCTCGAATATAATGGAGCCGCCAGTGCGTTGCTATGGTGATTCACCACAGCAACGTAGCCGAAGAAGACGCGCTTACTCACTTTGTCGGCTGTTTAATAACAACAACAACAACAACAAAATGGAAAAAATAAACAACCCGTGGGGTTTCGAGGAAGTCCAGGCCCTTTTAATGATTTGGGCAGACGAGTCGGTTCAGCAGCAGCTGAATTCATCGCTCAGAAACGAGAATAAATAAATGTTAATTGAAAAAAAGAATCCGATCCAGTACGAAACTATTTTCTATGCCTATTTTGAACCGATCCAACGATCGCGGACTCTGCTGGTTTAAACAATTGAATGTGTTTAGCGAAGATCAATCCACATAAATAACGACTGGGAGGGAGGCTTTTTGTGATAACATATGTCTGCGCTGACAGATACGTTGTTGCTTTTGAAGCAACATATTCCACAACACCAACACAAACAAACGCAACTCGTAGTTCGCCATGTTATAATAGCTAACATTAGCAAGGTACTTTGGAACAGCTGTGTCGCGTTACATAGCACCGATACATAACGAATCTCTGGCGGAGAACCAGCTCGGATTAATGGAAAAGCAATTTGAGCCGCGCTGTACGTCTCGCATTTGGGTTGGGTTGGCTCTGGAACGGGTCGAATGTGCAAGTGGAAACAAGACATAAGTTTAAATGGCCTGAATTCCCCTGAAGTGATATTCAATTGGAAACTCAGTCCCTACTTTTTTTTTTTTTTTTTGTGTGGAAAATATCAGTTTTTCCAAGCAGCGTCATAAAGTTGTCAACTGTGTCATGACTGGTCTTCGTCTTATAATAGCAATATTATTTGCCTGTAAATTTTAATTTCACTACTGGGTGGACCTTGCAGTCTCGGATTGAACCCATACCATGCCAGTGCCGACTGTGGCTGGTAGCTTTTTGGGTTAGGAAAATATAAAATGGATAGGAGAAGATGTGGAAGAGGGGAATGGGATAGATAAGGGTGGAGCAAGGGAGGGGGTGGATGTATTTTTATATCAGAACTGGAAATATTATTTCTCATTTTGTTTATCTATTTCCATGTAGCCTTCTCATGGGAATAAATGCAATTTATACTGAGTTCAATATTTCATTTAATTCTACTTCGAATGCTTTATTAGTGACAAATACAAATCTTGATTGAAATTCTAATTCAAATTTGATTTGTCCCCAACCTTGCCTTATTTATTATAATTATAGTTCCTCTTCATTCATTCCTTTTGCAGTTTGTTCCTCATTGTATATTGTTTGCTACTGGCTGCTAAGGAGAAATGACTGTCTCTAGAGGAATAACACTGTGTGACCATATGCAGTACTGACATGTTGTACCCCGGGAGATATAACAGCCTTTTTCAAATGAGTACGTCTTTGTCCAGCTTGTTAATTATCACAGCAGTGATGCATTGAAACTGCTGCTCTGAGTGTTCTCATAGCTGAAGGGCCTCTATTTCACAAATGAGAGGGTCTAAAATGTATTTGTCAGTCAGTACAATGACTCCTCACTTCGATGAAGTAAAGCTCATACCAGCCTAAACAGTGGCCAATTTTAACTGCATCCTTCAGTTTTTCTGTGAATGTGTATCTTGTGTAACATTTTCCACATGCCACTTGGTTATCATGTCGAGTGGTGTTCTGATTCTGGTCAGATGCTGGTATGGCGGCATGAATGCTGAGGGAGGCAGGATCGCTGCAGTAGCTGAACGGAGTCGTGAGTCGTGATCAGAACTACTTTAACACTCACACAATCAACTGGAGAAGATAAAAGAGCGCAGTGATTATCAGGTGATGGAGTCTCTGGCTTAGTCTGTGGTGACTAAGAAGCCCAAAAAAAAAGGATACAGATATACAGGACATTTCCTCAGAGGGCTGAGGGTTTGGATACTGTCACATGCAGAGCAGCCACAGTTATGGTTCTCCAGTGGTTCTGCAGGACTGTCTAATAAACACTATATGCCACTACTAACCCCCTTCCTTCCACACATACACACACTTTTCATCTACGCTTAATTCCTCCCATGCTTTACACTCCACCCATAATTACCATAAACACACAACACACAACACACATCCTGTCACTGTCCTATCTTCCTGAGTATATGGACTTTATCCACCTGTGTGTGTATTTGTGTGTCGTGTATGTATGTTTCTCTCTGTTTCTGTGTGTGTGTGTGTGTGTGTCCAGGTGTCTCTCGGTATATGTGTTTAAGAAATCTAACAGTTAATTTCAAGTCGCAATTCCCACAATATACCTTTGATTGAACAGTTTTGGTGTTCGATGTCTTAAAATTAGTCTGAAGCCTGCTGATAATCCAATTTAACCCTCTTGAAATTCTTACACTGAACCGCTCTGTCAACAGGAAAATCTGGCGCCTTTTGTTGAGTAAAACCAGCACAATGTTGGACATTTCGTACTCTGTCTTTCAGTCCAGGTGTGTCATACATGGCCCATTAATTCTTCAGCACCTCTCCACAGCAGCTTAATGGACCTGCTGTCTTCCCAGTCAATAACACGCAGCCACATTATCAATCTGACTGACTGAAAAAAATAACTGTCTCAAAGAGCAGGAATTCGATTAACATCGGATTGCTCCACAATAAGAGAGCAACAACATTCCCAAGGCTAGCTATATGAAATGACAAGAGTATACTGGTAATACTTTGACACCTATAACACCTTCATGCCCATCATAAGCGATTCATAATGCTTCATAACGTGTCATAACATGTAACAGTCATACTGTGAATGGTCAAACATGTTGACAATCTGCCAACAAGAGATCAGTAGCCTTTTTTCTCAAGCCATGTGCATGTCAAATAATGATTCCAGTAGCACCCCCAATCATCTATGTTGTTGAAATAATTACGACTAATTAAGCACAGACAATTATTTACAGAGATATTTGCAAGTGACACTTCCATTTTAAATTTAGTCTGATTCGTTAAAACTGTCAACAGTTGTTTTGTTAGGTATTGTTCTCGGGGACCCAAATGCAGACCAGGATTTAGCAATAAAGAATGTTTATTTCAGTCCAGATCAAAAGGCAGGTAATCTAATGTAGAAACGGTGCCAAATCGACAGGCAGGAAAATAGTGAAACAGTCCAAAAATCAAAACCGGGAAATCACAGGCAGAGGTGTAAAAACAGCATGCAAAGGCAAAGTCACAAACCAATCAAAATATCAAAACCACAAAAAACACATAAACACACAGAATCAAAATCACTGGCTATACTATCACAGGCTCAGGAAATACAATGACAAAGACAAGACAGAAATTAAGGGTTTAAATACACACATAGACAGGTGGGAGAAATCAGAGGGAGAAGAAAGCGGAAATGAGAATCAGGTGGAACGAATAGAGGAGTTAACGAGAGAGCCAGAAAAGAGAACAGTGATAGCAAAGGCGGAAACGAGAAACAGCTGAAATGAGAGGAGAAGATAATGTTAGATAATTAGTAGATTAGTCGATTAGTAGAAACCCTAATTCTATAAATTAGTAGATTAGTAGATTAGTTGATTAGTAACAATAAGGAAAATGGGGGAAAAAGAGTAGATAGTAGTGAAACAATTAAGACCCGGACTGGATTGTAACCAAACACATAGCACGCGACATGACATAAACTTAAACGTGAGACAAGAAGGGAACAAGAGGGCAGGTGTAAGTGATAAGTACAATAAAACATGGAGAACAGAGACAAGGGAGTACAGAAAACGGAATAATGGAAATGAAAAGAAACATAAATAACAAAATACAAAACCAGAAAAATACTAAACAGAAAATAAATACAAAATACAGAACCCTGACAGTACCCAACTCCCCCTAAAACAGTGGTTCAGGACAATTGGCATGAAAGTCTGATGAGAATGGGGTCCAGAATACAGCGGCAGGGGATCCAGCTCCTCTTCTCCGGGCTGTACCCCTCCCAGTCAACAAGATACTGAAGGCCCTGCCCTCGGCAGTGAACGTCCAGAAAACCCCGCATTCCCCATTGGGAACGCTACAACAGCGATTTGGGGAGATGCAGAGGTTTCCTGATGCAGTGCAATTTCGTTTTCGGCATGCAACCTGGTTCCTACCACACTGACCGAGCGAAGATTGCCTTCATCATGGTCTGTTTTGGGGGTTGTGCGCGGGACTGGGCCACCGAGATTTGGGACAGCCCGCTCCCTGTCAGTTTCCATTACCCGACGTTCGTTCTGGAGATGAGAAAGGTGTTCGACCACCCTGTGTGCGGAAGGGATTCAGCTCAACGCCTCCTTCATCTCCATCAAGGGTCCCACAGTGCTGTCGAGTTCATGGTGGAGTTCCGGACCTTAGCTGCGGAGTCCGGCTGGAATGACGCGTCGCTCCAGGGGGTGTTCCATAACAGTATGAGGGAGGCCCTGAAGGACGGGTTTGCAGCAAGGGACGACGCCATCTGCCTGGATGACCTGATTTCCCCGTCCATCAAGGTGGACAGTCAGTTGCAGGCACACCAGAGGGTGAAGGCGACTAACCCGGGCTTCCTGGCTCACACCCACCCCAGTGTCGGCGCATCCATCAGTTCCTGTCAGAGATGTGGACTCGAGTCATTGTGACTTGGACTCGAGTCGACTCGAGTCACTGTTTTGATGACTTGCAACTTGACTTGACAGAAAATAAATTACTTGAGACTCGACTTGGACTTGGAAGTTAAGGACTCGAGACTTGACGTGACTTGAGACATGATGACTCGAATGACTTGTTTCATTTTATGCTTTCAGTTTAAATATTAGCCTATATTAAATATAAAATATTAAAATGTTCAACGTTGTCAATGGCATTGTCATGATTGGATAACCCAGTTAGTCAAGCTCCTCCCGACCTGACGTTTTTTTTTCATTTTTTTTTTTCAATGAGAAGCACTCGAGTCGTTACAACCTCCCGCTCCCGCTCTAGAATATTCTGGTTATGAATATGAGCAGATCAGATCATCATGGCGGCCGCAACTGAGCCAAGAGTCATCACTTTTGGATTCAAAAATTTTACATGTGAAGGAAAAAAGCGAACTGCTGAATGCAAGACCTGCTCAACAACGATTTCTGACAGCCAGACTACAACATCAAACTTTGTTCGTCATTTGAGGACTCATTCGGATAGGTAAGTGTCTGTGAGGGCTGATGTTAGCTAACGTTAGCCAGATACAATCTGTTCTCTCACAACTCTGTAGCTAACGTTAGCCTCAATAGCCTGATATGATCAAATCTGTTCTCTCACAACTTCGTAGCTAGCTAGCTAACTTTAGCCTGATATGTCAATTTGTTTTCTCACAACTCCTAGCTAGCGTTAGCTACAGTGCAAATCTGCACAGAATGTCTGGCTAGCTATGTTTAGTAGTCTATAACGTTAGCAGGGCAGGAAAGTTAGCTACCAAAGCAAAAGATTTAGCCGGTGGCTCCATAGTCTTGATAATAATCAAATTATGTCTAATATGAACATTGAACATGTTTTCATTCACAAAGCTGTAGCAGCAATATAAACAGTTTAGAGCATTTTATACAAGCATGTCAAACATGTCAAATTATTGCTTTTTGTCTTTGTTGTCATTAGATCTGATTCTACATGAGATGCCATCTGATGAAACACTCCCGAGTCCCGAGTCCCAAGATCTACAGCAGCATGTGGAGGAGAGCACTGGGTTATTCTCAGAATACAGAAAGCGCCGCAAGCAGGACACAACTAGAAGTCCAGAGACACAGTTGAATAACTATCTTGGCCTTTGCATTGGGCAGGGTTGTATCTCATTTTGGGATGCAAATAGGAACACCCTCCCTGCACTTTTTCCGGTTGCAATGAGGGCGCTTGCAGTGCCAGCATCAAGCGCCCCAGTTGAGAGGGTCTTTAGCCATGGTGGAATCATTATGAGGCCACATCGTGCTCGGCTCGGAGACAAGACCCTTTCAAATCTCATATTTTGCAAATGCAACAACTTTTAAACAGGTAATGTTTACGGATTTGGCCATGGTTACACCTGTCATTTCAATGTGATCTCAGTCATCCGATCACGCCAGGTTGCATTAAGATGCATGTTTAGACGCAACAAGGTTGCTTTGTAATTTTTTTTAGTGGCGGTTTTTTTAATGTTTGGGTTTGGTCCCCTGGTCTGTTGTGAATCATTCTGATCAGGTGGTACATTCTGCTGGAGAGTGACTCTGATTCCACTGAACTGAGGGACCTGGATGTGCTGACATCTGCAGTGATGGCATCATGGTCCCCATCGGGGCAACATGCCCGCCGCCCTCCTTTTCACATGGCACAATTATAAACAAAAACCTACAGTACATGCATTCGAATGTCTCCCTTCTTTATGGAGTTATATGGAGAAGAGATTAATAAATAAGCTTTTATAAAGTTGTTAGTTTTTTGTTTGATTACATTTATTTCACTGAATATCAATAATTATAATACAAATTCAATTCATTGTTTACTTTTTGAACAGGTTAGATAGATTGGCCAATAATATCATTATTAGACAGGTGCTAATACCTTCTTTTCTCTTTATAAAGACCGGATACTGTAGGTAAGACTGTATCTTGGGGAGAAAAAAAGAAAGTGACTTGACTTGGGACTTGACTTGCCTTAACTAAGGACTCGACTTGACTTGACTTGACATAACCTGTGACTTGACTTGACTTGACATAACCTGTGACTTGACTTGACTTGACTTGCCCAAGACAAAATGACTTGGGACTTGCTTGAGACTTGGACCAAATGACTTGAGACTTACTTGTGACTTGGATAAGAGGGACTTAGTCACATGTCTGGTTCCTGTGACTCTGGCTGAAGAGCCCAAGCAGCTGGGCAGGGCACACCTCTCCCCGGAAGAACGGCTCCAAAGAATTCAAGCGGGCGTCTGCCTCTATTGCGGGCAAGCCGGCCACATCCTACTCGCCTGTCCCTTACGCCCAAAAGGGGTGGCTCACCAGTAAAGCTGGGTGTCCTGGTGAGCCATATCTCCTCTCCCTCACCAGTCCCGATTCCAGATCAATGCCACGCAGTCCCTGCCGTTGTGCGCCCTGGTGGATTTTGGAGCGGACGAAAACTTCCTAGACACTACCCTGTTCAGTCAAGCCGGCATCGCCACTCTGCCTCTCGCCGTCCCTTTTAACGCCCACACTATGGACAGGAAGCTCATTGCCCGGGTCACTCACACCACCAAGCCTCTGCACCTGATCCTGTCGGGCAATCACCGTGAAACCATCCAGTTCCATATCATAACCTCTCCACAGTCTCCCATGGTTCTCAGCCAACCGTGGCTTAAACGCCACCCACAATCCCTATCTGAATTAGGCCATGCGCAAGATCCAAAGTTGGAGCCCATATTACCACTCCTCCTGTCTACAGTTTGCCCTAGCACCTACGGAGACCGCTGTTTCTCCATCTAATCCCCAGCCATCTATCCTGTCTTATGTTTCGCCTGTATATCATGATCTAGTTGAGGTTTTCTGTAAATGCTGTGCATTCTCATTGCCTCCCCATAGGCCGTATTATTGCTGCATTGACCTACTTCCAGGGGCCCCACTGACGTCCAGCTGCCTGTACAACCTGTTTCGACCAGAGAGAACAGCTAAGGAGACCTACATCCACGACTCACTGGCAGCGGTTATTATCCGCCCATCATCATCCCCAGTCAGTGCCAGGTTTTTTTTTGTTTCTAAAAAAGAGAAATCACTACATCCCTGTCTCGATTACCGTGGCCTGAACGCCATAACTGTGAAGAATAAATACCCTCTGTCTTTAATTAATTGAGTGTTTGAGCCCCTTCGAGAAGCCACTGTGTTTTCCAAGCTTGACCTCAGAAACGCCTACCACCTGGTCTGCATCCGGGAGGGAGAAGAGTGGGAGACGGCATTCAACACCCCACTGGGACACTTCGAATACCTGGTGGTCCCATTCTGGCTTTCTAACACTCCAGCTGTGTTCCAGGTCATGGTGAACGACGTCCTCAGGGACCTACTCAACTGGTCAGTTTTCGTGTACCTCAACGACATTTTAATATTCTCCCGCCACCTTGAAGAACACACTCTGCACGTACGACAGGTATTGCAACAGCTTTTCGAAAACAAATTATTTGTCAAAGCAGAGAAGTGTGAGTTTCATGTGACCTCTGTAAGCTTCTTAGGCTTCATCGTGGAGAGTGGGCAGGTGAAGCCTGATTCTGAAAAGATCCAGGCAGTGGCAGAGTGGCCCCGACCGACCTCCCTCATCAGCAGCAGTGATTCTTGGGCTTTGCTAATTTTTATAGAAGATTCATCCGGGATTACAGCCAGGTAGGCGTGCCTCTAACTAAACTTACTTCCTCTGCCATTTAATTCTCCTGGACCTCGGAGGCTGACGCCGCCTTCACTAATCTCAAGACCCGGTTCACCTCTGCTCCTGTTCTGGTTCACCCTGATCCAGCCCATCAGTTCATCATGGAGGTGGATGCGTCAGATTCCGGGGTCGGTACCATCCTGTCCCAGCGCTCTGCGGAGGACCAGAAACTCCATCTCTGTGCCTCCTCCCGCCGGCTGTTTCCCGCCGAACGTAACTATAATGTCGGAAACTATGAGTTACTCGCTGTGAAACTCGCCCTTGAAGAGTAGAGATATTAGCTGGAGGGAGCAGAACAACCATTCATAGTTTGGACCGACTATAAACATTTCTCTTACATCCAATCTGCTAAACGTCTCAACTCCTGGCAGGCTCGTTAGGCACTCTTCTTCTGAAGATTCAATTTCACCCTCACGTACAGACTCGGATCCCGCAACATCAAACCTGATGCCCTGTCACACCAATTCACCTCAAAAACCAATCCTGCTAGTCCTGACTGTAAGGATCTGACTTTTGCATTTATTGTATCTTTATTGTATTATATGATGATTATTTATTCTCATCTGTATGTATTGTTTATTTTTAGTTTTTCCATCTGACTTGTTTATGTTCCCGTTTTGCCTAGTTGTCACGTGTCTGCTTGTTTACAACTGATCTGTCACTCCCTGTTTACGTCTCTGTACCATTCGGGTGATCTCATCGGTGTTCGGGTTCCCTCTTACTTCGCACCTGTCTCTGTGTACTTAGATTTACTAATTACCACTAACATACTAACGATTGATTAGATCTACTAACTCCACTAACAAACTAATTTGTATATTATTACTAATTCTACTAACGGCAGGGGTGTGTATAGTTACTAATCTCACTAATATATTAGAGCGCACATTTTCACGTTGTTCTGTCCTTGCTAATCATTCTCAGCTGCATCTGATCTTCTCTCCCTGTCCTCTTAATCTATGCACGATTTCCTGAAACTCCAGGTCATCTGTTATCGTGTGTATGTTTGGAATCCAGTCCGCGTTTTCCCTAGTTGTCTCCGTGATTGTTTCATTGTTCCCAAATGTATTTCAATTGTCTCTCGTTTGGATCCCCGCCCTTTCACACACCTGATTCCCTTTGTGTCATTTGTACCTTGTGCATTTAAGCCCTGTGTTACCTCCAGTCTGTGTCAGAACGTTGATTGTCTTTTCCAGTGCCTACGAAATACTAAAGCCTGAGATCAGTTAATTATTCCAAGATACCTTTTGAACGACTATTCTTTTGCCTTGCCCTTATCTGTCTAGTTTGCCTTACGATTTTGACCACACCTGTATTACGACTATTCTCCTGCCTTATCCCTTGGTACTGCCTGCTCTCTGATTCCCTGGTTTTTTCGATTTTCTGGATTGTCCCTCATTGCCCTATCGCCTGTCGTTTTTTGTACCTACCTACCTCTGATCTCCTGGCTTGACTCCTGAACGAAATAAACAACTCCTTTTGCCTTATCCTGTGGTCTGCGTCTGGGTCCTTCACACAAACGTAACACTGACACCATCCTGTCTCTCTCTTGTGTGGTGGCTGTAGTAACCTGGAAAATCGTAGGTCTGATCAAGACCGCCCAGGTAAACCTTAACTTGTCCCTGACTCTGTCCGCTCCCAGTTTCTGCACTCTTCCCGACTGGCCTTCCATTCTGGAGTCCAACGCACCTTATACCTCCTAAAGCAAAGTTTTTGGTGGCCATCCATGGATGCTGACGCCCGTGCATTCATGCTCATCTGTACCGTCTGCGCCAGAAACAAGGCTTCCCACCAGCCTTCCGCCAGTCTCCTCCGTCCCGGGCCGTCTTTTTTTTTTTACTACAGAATAATGTGATCCTAGGGAAAAAGTTTATTTGCATTTGTGCCACTTTATTTTGACTTAAATTATGAAAATAAACTAATTGTAAATGGTACAACTGTCTTGTTTCATTTAAGCCATTTACCAAGTTTGTGATGTTCAGACCTGGAGTTACAAAGCCCCACACAGAGCACCCCCTAAATAGGTGAGAATTGACCAAATTTTCCATTTGCACGAAGGGGTTAAAACATACAGAGGATTTTAGTTATTGTTTTGTTATATTCTTTATGGAACCCTCTATGGTAGATGTAAAAATTCTGAAAGCTCCCAGATTGAGCCATTGCACCTGACAAAGAAGCTTTGAACTAGATAGCGTTCCTTTGTGGAGATGCAAAGGAGCCTATTGGAACACTTTCTTCTGAATGTAAACATGTGCACGATCATTATGCTATCATTATAAGTCAGTGCTGTTTCTGTGTGTTTTGTCTGTGTTTACAGAACAGATTGCTCTGTTTTTGGCATTGATTTTAAATTGAAATATCAAATAATGTTATCCAAAACAATGATATTTAATGATTGGCAGTAATGATGTTCACTTTCTCTCTTTCTCACCCTCTCTACGGTGTGTGTGTGTGTGTGTGTGTGTGTGTGTGTGTGTACACATGTGTGCGTGTGTGTGTGTGTCTGTGTGTGTACACATGTGTGTGTGTGTGTGTGTGTGTGCCACCACTACTGACTGGCCACAGATCTTGTTTGAGTCTTTAGCCTTCACGTGTAAGAAATATGGAAATGCATCTGTGCAGGATGGTGATAGAAGAGCATATCTTATAGTGCGCTTTGACATGGAGAGACTGAGGAGCATGAGTTTAGAAGCGCATACAGGCTTCACTGAAGCACTGACAGAGTCTGACAGGGGACATGTCTTAGTTCCAGCACACTGCTAAGCAGCTGTGGGTATTAAAGTAAATTTCAATATTGGGCTGTAAAATGTGTCATTCTCAAAGACACAAGAGGTAATGCTGATTAAGCATACACAGTAAATTCACAGTAAAATGTCTAGTGTTAATTCAAATTTAACAGTGTTAATTTGACTCTAGCAGAGTACATATGAGCCTACTCTGGCCAGGTTAGGCTCATATGTACTATGTTAGAGTTGAATTAACACTGGACATTTTACTGTGTACAGGAGGCTTAGTCATGTGTTTTCCTGCCTGTGCCTGCAGGGGGAGCTTCTGAGCCCATGCCGCTGCAGCGGGTCGGTGCGCTGCACTCATCATCCCTGCCTCATCAAGTGGATCAGCGAGAGGGGGTCCTGGAACTGCGAGCTCTGTTACTACAAGTACCAAGTCATCGCTATCAGCACCAAGAACCCATTGCAGGTGAGCCAGCATGCCCCACAACAACCTCAGTGTCTGGGGGATGGGGCGGCTGTGGCTCAGGAGGTAGAGCGGGTCGTCCACTGATGGCAGGGTTGGCGGTTCGATCCCCGGCTCCTCCTGTCCACGTGTCGAAGTGTCCTTGGGCAAGACACTGAACCCCAAATTGCTCCCAATGAGCAGGCTAGCGCCTTGCATGGTGAATGTGTGTGTGAACGGGTGAATGAGAGGCCTTTGGATAAAAGCGCTATATAAGTGCAGTCCATTTATCTACATCTCTCAATGCAAACAGAAAATAACACACTAAAACCTTGGCATAGACATTTACCATACCTTGGCACTTTATGCATTGTGATCCCCTCTCTAGCTGTAACCCTCTTTGCTCTCTCTCTGTCTAAGTACAGCAAAAATTATAAAAAGGAGGGTGGACTCTCTGCTCTCTTTAAAATAAAAAAAGGACAACTTTTGGACAACTAAACTTTGCTCCTTCATAATAAAAACAAATTGATAGCTCACAAAGCTATCTCTCCTTCAACATACTGTTTGTGACAGACCGAGGGATGTCCCTCAAGCATTTCAATAATGACCCAAGGTTAATAAAACAGTTGGTTGCTGATGGATTTTTTTGGACAGATGTTTGATGTGTCTGTGTTAGTGCTTGCTGGTGTCTATGCTGATGGGGATGGTGAATGGCCACTGTTTGTCTGACCCCGCGCAGTCTCTTCTCCCTGACCCGCGCAGTGAGAAGGATCTCCCTCAACGGCGGGCTCTCTGATCTCTATCGCTCACGCCAGCATCTCCTGGCTGATCTTCAGCGACAGATCTGCTAAGTGGCTATGGCATGTACGGTTTTATGGACTGTGGCTGCATCGGTGAGTCTGGCACAACACTGTGATGGCATGTACGGTTTTATGGACGTGGTCTGCATCGGTGAGTCTGCCAGCACAACACTGTGAGGATTACAGGCCAGGACTTAACCAGGAGGCTGGAGTTTCACAACCTAAGCTGTTGTACCTTTGATAAATGTATTGATATGTAGGAATAAGTGGGACGTAAGCTATGTAAAATCATCCTGGATAAAGCTGTTTGCGAAGAGAATGAGTGAATGACTGGCCAGTAGGCTTTCTCTTACCTCCGGGATCTCCGTACAATAAGGCAGAGCCCGCCAAATGAGAACCTTGGAGAAATGATTTATCTGAATGGCGTGTGTGTTTTGTAGAGTATATAGGATTAAATAAGATATGATTTGATATTTTCTTTTAGTTCTACACTTGTGAGTGCAGACAGACTGAGACGCCACAAGCGTTCTGTGCCACTGTGCCAGTAATAAGCTATGCAGAAGCTCATAAAGATATCAGTCTGGACAGAGCACTCTGATTGGATAGAGTATATGGAACAAACCTCCATTCTATACACTTCTAGGGCTCTAGGCTAAGTATACATCCATGGTTATGTGACACACTTACTCCTCTGTGTCTTTGCTCAGCCATTTTCAGCTACTATTCTAAGTGGCTATATGTAGCACTGCAATATCACGGCAATCTTAAAATGTAAGTTATATAACAGTAATCCAAGTACAGCATATCGATAAAGTTACCATTATAATCAGTTAGATTTACTTTTTACTTCTAGTTAATTTTTTCTGATTGTTGGAAAAAGCTGGAAGTATGGGGGGAAAAGTTGGTTTTCCCCTTGTGTATTAAACACATCGATGGAATTTAGGTTGCAGATTAATTAGGTTTGATTATTTAATAAGGCTTAGTACATCCAACCAAACACTTACTTTCTTAGAGTATCATCCAGGGTGCCTCCTAGCATTATCCAGTTGATTTAGTAGTCTAATGGATGCAAATGAAAATGCAAATGGATTTGAATTACCTCTTTGTCCTGTCTGGGGTGAAGAGGCCCAAAGAAATGTTACTAATGCCTTACCATTTGACACAATGAGTTAAATCGCAGCTCTCTTTACAGCATAATGTCCTCAATATAGAACTTCCTGAGTAAATTGTGTCTCCTTTTTGCTTGAGGCCATACAGTACAAACAGGGCTGTGCTATATGTTTCTTAATTTTCGGGCGGCGCTATCTCCTCTATTTAGTGCAATGTGAGTGCTACGGATTGTGGTGTTACTTGGAGAGATTGGAGAAATGTCAAATTAATGAAATGGTCATTCCAATCATATGATCCAATTTCATATATTTCAATAGAAATTCCACAGAATCAAATTCCCGGAGTGGAAATTATCATTTAGAGTGTGAAGGAAGCCTTTCCCAGTGAGATCCTATGAACACAGGCATCAATACAAGAAATAAAAAGTAGACATTAGTAGTAGTACTTGACAGTGCCACTGCTACCTATGAGTGAGGAACAAAGTAGAGAAAAGCCCATTAAGGGAATCACTGCAATAAAACCACTGAACAAAAAGCAGAGGCTGATTTGAATTATGATTGTCATCATCGCCGAATGGCTTTTCACACGGTGGTGTAATATGAGATGCTGAGCAGACAGCCATGAATCCGGTCAGGGACTTATCAAAGTCGATTAGAAACGTGGAATAAATGTTCTCAAAGTCATAGTACTTGTGTAATATGTCAGTCGAATGCTAATGGCTCGACTGTTAACCTCTTTGAAAATACAGTGAAGGTAAGCGGATTCAATAATTGGTGTCAGGGTATTATATACCGACTGGCTGAGTTGTAGGAAAAAAGATACCTTCTTACCTATACTTATACTTTCCCTACGCCGAGGGCACATTCTAAATGTGTCTAACATATTTGATGGATGTTAAGAGAGAGAAAACCCATCTCCAAACATGAACATCTCCAAAAAAACCCATCTCCAAAAATTTTCTTTATTTATATAATAACTATGTAAAATAATATATGTGCTTCTTATGTAAATATATATACAGTGAAACCTCTAAGCTATAAAAACATTACAGTTTTTCATAACTAATGTAATGTACTATAGTAACTTATGCCAATTTAAAGAATTCAACCTTTCATTGTAATTGTTAACTTCATTACTGTTACCTTATTTTTAAATGGCCAGATGAGGATAAACACATGAAACAGAGTAGAGAAAGCATATTTTCAGACCTGCAATGGCTGAAACACATTTTCTTTATTCAGTTTTATTTGTTCATAATTATCTGGGTAATTATTCGTGTTTTTAACACAAATAGCCTTTAGTCGCAAAATTACTGAAATTTAAGACTGAGAATAACATGAATTTAGGGCCCGTAGTCAGCAGTGTGTTTTGGTGAGGGTTTTGGAGTTTCACAATATATTTTTCTTCCTGCAGTTCAGTCAAGATCCAGTAAATTTGAACACAAAACAAGATAATTGGCTGTGATTAAGTGAGGATTAATTACGAAGTGATCAATGATAAAGTATTTGCTGCTATCAAACAAATGCATCACTTTGCAATTCAGACAATGGAAGAAACATTGCACAGCACTTGGGCACTGTACAGGATAAGATAGCAGGACTGTCAGGATAGCAGAGCTGTCATGGACATGTTTAGTTTTTATTACTAAGTAAAAATATCACCGATCACCAACTGGAAATTTATATAATGTAATTGTCAAGCATGTATTTATTAATGCCACATCGTTGTGAATGCTTCTGAAAAAAAAATGGATAAATATACTGTATGTCACTAACCACGAGCAGTGCTCTGAATCATTAAATGACTTGCATTTCCTGCATCCAGATCAACGGATTAAAAGTATGCAGGGGCACAGATCGCTACTTTTTGATTGAAAGCATTCATTTGAACTTACAATCACGATACAAGTGCAGGTATAAACACCCGTGGGATGGTACAGTAAGTAGCTATAACTGTATGAAAAATGATAGAATGTTTTAGTAAGAAACTGTGTGTGTCATCTGAAGGGAGATGTAATGTCATAGTTAACAAATGTAAGTGTCTGTAAATGGCTTGAGATTCAGTACTTGGCCAAATAAGATGAGTCACTGAGGTAAAGTGTGGAATGTGTGGCTGTGCATATGACTGCAAGCCTTTGTGTTTCCCCAGCTCTGATCTTCCATGAAGGTCCCTCTGTGTTCCGAATCTTCAACCGCTGGCAGGCCGTCAACCAGCAGTGGAAAGTGCTGAACTATGACAAGATCATGGACAACGAAGACCAGAAGCCCGGTGCCTGCACCAGGACCCTCTCTGTACCAGCCCAGGGGGGCAGTAGTCAGGCAGGAGAAGCGGCCTCCCCTTCCTCCTCATCCCTCATGGCTGCAGTGGCTGCCACTGCCCCCATTAGCACAGAAACCCCCACAGTGACAGCTACCACAATAACGAGCCTGATGACCCAGGACTCCTCAGACCAGAGCAATGGGCCCTCCCTGCCCGATCACCACTGTGCGTACAACATTCTTCACCTGCTCAGCCACCTGAGGCAGCAGGAACCACGCGGCCAGCCCAGCAACAGCAACCGAGAGCTGGTGATGAGGGTAACTACAGTCTGAGGATTGATTTTGAGGCCTTATTATCTCAGTGGTGTGGGAGACACTAAATAAGAGGTGAAATGATGCAGAATACAAAGTCCAAATGGGATAACGTTGAGGCCTGGCCACACATCCATTCTGGGTGATGTATGGGTGTTTTATGGCTTTAACATTTTGACATTGACAAAATAAAAATGAAGGTTCATAAGATTTTGATATTGCTGTGGCTGAAAGTATTTGTTCAAAGCTTTTCATAGGTTTCACAAGTTGGAAGCTGACGAGTTTGGGTTCACAAACTTCTATTCTGTAATTATGTCTGTAGCACTATATCTTACAAAACTGCAACACAAAACAATGTTTCAGGGATCCAAATAATTCAGGTTTTAGTTTTCAGGTCATTAACTTATTGTGCATAATGGCTATTCTCTTTGCTCCGTGTAATTCACTGTACAGATCTCACTCTCTGAACTGCTCCCTACGGTGTGATATTCAGCCATCCATACCATTTTGTTCTATTGTAAAAGTTGTATCAGGCCATCCAAAAAGTCCAGTGATAATTGTATTATGTACTGTTTATCCCCTGAAAACACCTTCATTGTCCTTGACGTGCACGTTAATTCACCAATAGTTAATTCTTCCATTCTTCATTTCTCACATGTTTTCATTAACGTCTATCCAGAGTGAAAAGGCATAGCATTACTAGTTTTCATTACGTTTGCAAAACGTTTATAGGATGGAAATGTTGTAATTGTGCGTGTGCTTGTGTGTGTTTGTGTGTATGTACGATGGTACAGCCAATGGCAGATGCAGTGAGGCAGCATCATCAATCAAAGCAGTGAAAATGGTCTCTTTTTTAATCAAGAAATGGCTCTCCTGTTCTGCATTTCCCAGAAGTGACTGCACGTCTTGAACTGCTGTACCAATCATAGATAAAGTAGTGGGGATTAGGGATGAGGAGACAGAGGGGATATATTGTTTGAGCAATAGCAGACTTTCTAGTCTGATCACAGCAAGCTCTAGGGAAGCAGAGATAAATACAGAAGCCATCAGGAGCAATGATAAGTCTCACAGAGCTCTGCAGGTTTCTGCTGTGGCTCAGCCAGCCACTCTATGGGCTTAATGCTTCTTTTAAAAGTCTCAACCTAGCCTTAACAGCGCCAGCCACCCCCCAGTTCCCCTGTATTTTTGCAAAGTTATGTTTACTTGGAAGATGAGTGGTTGTCGTTTTTCAGAGACATTACATGTTATGGAACTGTGCATCTTTGTGTAATACATGATATAAACGTTACATTTACTGCTTATTTTGCAATGCCTCCTCACGCTAATTTATATGGGCAGAATCATACAACATATTTGCTTCCACATGCAGATTATTGATATCAATGTTAAGCTGTAGCCATCTGCCATTACTGTCTAACATCTGTTAAATAATTACCACCTGCCCAACTAGTCTTATATCACTATTGAACTGTTGCCACACATCATTCCTGTTTGATATTGCTGTTAAACTGTAGCCACCTGACATCCTGTTTTGTACTGTATCTCTGTTAATCTGTAGCCATGTGTGATCTATTTGATGTCTTAGTTTAACTGTAGCCTCCTGCAATTCATGTGTTAAACTGTAGCCACTTTACATGTATGTTTGAGTAACACTTTATTTTAGGGTGTCACATATCAAGGAGTAATTAAGACCAAGCCCTTTACATGGAGCTAATAATGTATGAATAAAGTGCTCAAATGAAACCCTTTTGACCCTCATATTATCTTGACATTTTATAATGCCTTTTATGTTTGGGGTCAAATTGACCCCAAAAGTTTAAACTAATGCAAAATTATTGTAATAGCAAAATCATAACACTTTCTGTTTCACCATTTGTGTGTCTCCCAATTGACTAGCCCTTTATCCCTAAATATTAAAGTCCCACTTGCATATTTCTTGTGTTTTTGAGCTTTGCATATCATCCTGGAGCTTTTAAAATGTGTTCCATACTGGTTCAAGTAAAACAATTGCAATTTTGGTCGTCAAAGTATGCATATTTTAGGGTTTAAATGCGATGTTTTCGAGTTGTTAGTAAAACTAGTACCACATGACGAATGTGTGCAGAAAGGGGGCAGGGTTTTGGCTGTACACTTTCCGATTGCGACCGACAAATTATGCAAAAACCTACGTCACTGCCCTATGCTAACGTTTTGTGGGCGTTTCAGATACTAAAACCAGGAAGAGAATGCCGATGTGAGTGGGCCTTTATCTGTTATGAAACGTCTCATTTTAAAGCCTGAGAGAAGTGAAAGTTTGTGAAGTTTAAAACATGTATAGTAAAAAAATAAAAAGATAAAAAAATAAAGGTCTTATATTTTCTTACATTTTATACAGGTACCCCAAAAATGACCCTACACAACACTTTTGTATGGTAAAGGACTTTTTAAAACATAGCATTATGTTTATTGCATTACTACATAATCCCAACCGATTAGGAAAAGCCATATAGTGTGAAAAAAAAGGTTTTTAAGAGACATAAAAATTTAACGGTCAAACACTGAATCGGGTCAAATTGACCCCGAAGATAATATGAGGGTTAATAGACATTTTAGTGTCTAAATAAGTAGTTATTGAGTGGTTAATAAGATCTTAATTAGACTTAACAAGATTAATAATATGTGATCCTTAAAATAAAGTGTTTGTTCTACAACTACCCCCCTCTCCTGTCTGTTACTGATAAAAGGCACTTAATCCTGTGGTATTATGAGGTGAATGAAACTTGTTAGATGTAGCAGTCAATCATCATACGTCAGCCCTGAAAAAGCCATTGGCAAGGTTTGTGTTTGGTGTCCAACTGAACACAGGTTGTTTTCAAATGATATTTAAATCTTTTCAGAAAACATTAAATTAATTTCAAATTCAAACCATAAATACATGCAGTTGTTCTTATTATTATATTTGTTATTATTTTTATTATTATTATTATTGTTGTTGTTGTTACACACGCATACAAAGCACTGTCTATAATAAAACTATCAAAATCAAGGCCTGTTTTTAAAAGTATTGATATCAAAATAAGGTGAAGTTACAACAAACATTATACCGTGGTCTGGGTGAATACTCGATTCGGATTGGTCAATGAGCAGTGGTTATTTCTGTATAATGCACACGTAGTGCGGGTCAGGTTTGATCACCGTTCTAAATTCATGTTCTGCCTGGCCAGCTACACAACCTATGGATGGGAATGGCAAACTATTGCTCCATAACCGTCCAAAATGTTCAAGAAAATAAGCGTAATAAATTAATTTAATTAATAAAGTAAAAAAAGCAGAATGTAGCTACTTTCTTTCCCTCAGTGACTACTGAACGGCAAGCGTACGCCACCACGTAGGATGCAAATAGTATACTGTATATCAGTGATTTTCAACCACTGTGCCGCGGCACACTAGTGTGCCGTGAGAGATCGTCAGGTGTGCCGTGGGAAATTATCCAACTTCACTTAATTAGCAACACTTTTGGTTGATGGTGTGACTCAGGATTTTTTTTAAATGTAAAAAATGTGCCTTGGCTCAAAAAAGGTTGAAAAACACTGCTGTATATTATTCCTTAGATATTGGCTATCTTAGCTCACACTAAATAAACAAGCTCTATTCTAATGCTACCCAATGCTTTCTAAATTATTTCATCTAACTTGGCCCTGTGTTTTTCATCTTACCATCTGAAGAGAATGTGCTCATTCTCTGAACGATAACAGATTACACACTGAGATCATCTCACTCCACACGCTGTATGGCCTTGAGCTTAGTGTGGGTTTTTTAAATTCATTAGAGCAGCCGCAGTACCTGTTGACCGATCTCTGTGTGTGTTTTTTGATGTTTGAGGGCAAACCAATATTTCACTTCAGACAGAATGATTTATAATCTAAACACAAGATGAACAAATGAAGGAGGAGGGTCAGAAATTAGCTTCACATGTGATCAAGACCTTCTTCCTCTTATTTAGTCTGTATATTTGGTCTCTCTGGCACTTGTGCTTTCCACTGGCATCAGGACCAGATACACCAACAAGTTTTTTCACTTCTAGCCTCTGTATTAACCCCCTTCCCCATTTGCTGTGAATATACAAGAAAACATCAGTGATGAAAAAGAGCAGTACTTCCCCACAGCTGCTGGCTGTAATGAAGGTCAGCCTTGTCTTTTGTGTGCTTTTGCCTCGAGCTGCACTAATCAACTCCGGAAAAACCTGGGGAAGATTAAGTAATTTCCTTCTCTTCTGAGACCACGAATATGCAGAATGAACAAAAGCAACAAAAAAAAAATGAAGAAACCGTTTTAGTATATGCAGGAAATACAAATTTAGAGGGTTGACCTGAATGATCTGCATGGTATCAAGCTATAGTGTTATCCATGTCAAGTTAAACACAATGTGTGAGACTGGTTGACTATTCTGGAACTCCAACTATTCTGGAACTTCCATCACAGACTGCAATTCAGTGTCAAGCCAAAAAATGTCTCAAGAACCTCCTCACAATAAATGGATTCAATACCAGACCATAGAACAGTCCACATATTAGAATAGTGTCTTAACAGGATGAGCTACCCAGATCCGACAGAACTATCCCCAGGCAATAAAATACATAATCAGTAACAAATAGTCTTTGTTTATTTGAAATTTCAGATGTTAAATAGCATAGCACATATGATTGTCACAACAACAACATATACATAACATACAGGACAATAAAATGGTTTTGAAATGTAAGGTATTAAATTATCATAAGTAGCAACAACACAGGGTTTAGGGGGATCATTGTTAAAACTTGCTGCAGGTGGTGTTTTAGGCAGAAAATAGTAGCACAAGAATTTATTTTTGTGAATTTGGACGTCAATTTTTTATCAGCCTTTTGGCATCTCACGTTACAGTACAGCTATACAGCTGGATATTTACAGAAGGAATCCATGATGACAATGAAGGTACATTTGGGCTTTTGAAACTGCAACCTTGTGGTCATAATTCAAGATCCAACCACTACAGCACAGCAGTGCCACTGAGTGCATTGCCCCTCAGGGGAAAACATTAGCATGGAAGGCCAATTTTAAAAATGATTAAAATCAGCTGATTAATTCTTATACATACTGAAAAAACAAAGAGGTAGGTTATGAAGATTTGCCTTCCTTGAAGTTAGAGTATGCAGTTTTTCCCCACATTTGTTGTCACAACATCCTTGGCCCTGCCCACAAAGAAAGAGACACACCCCCACCCCACAGACCTCGTTGTGAGGTTTGTGAACGTGAAAGTCTGCTAGATACAATTGCAGGATTACAGATTGGTATTGCTAACATTACAGTAAAAATAGAATCTAAAATTCCAGGTAAAAAAATATTTTTTGTTGTTGCAGAGTTGTTGCATAAAACTGAGTTTGTGTAGAGTTAGTCTGAACCAGGCATTATCTGGATACAGCTGGTAGCTACGCTTTGGTAACTTATAGCCATGTAGCCAGTTCGAGCTAACGCGATCTATACGACATATAGCGTTAGTGAGCATTCCCTTCTTCCAAGAACTCCAATTTAAATTTTATTTTCTTATCTGCAAAATAGCGCCTGGGTAACAGGTCCCTTTGAAATGCCTAGCTGGTGAACTGGCTACTGGCAAGGTCAATCTCACAGTTGATTGGTCCGTGATGTGGTCATGGTCATAAGCCACTGTTTTGAAAACAAAATTCGAAGCGAATTGCAGGTTTTAGAATGCAGATTTTAAGGGTATAAACACATGCATGTCTATGGTGCAGAATTTCTCTCAGAACTGTTATTTCTATGATTGCTACCAACTAAGCATGAGTTGCATACTCTAGCTTTAAATTTGATCAATGAATTTTAGCTCAATGTGTTTTGCAAATGAAAATGAACACTTAACAGAGTTCTTCGAGAAACATAAGCAGTCACACTGAAATGTGCTACTCAAGGGGGCAATGGGACATACACACTGTTCTGAAGAAAGTGTATTTACCAAGCTTTTGTCTATTCAGGAAGAGGAGGGGACACCCAGACGACTGTAACAAGCCTCTTAAATAGGGACGCAAACACACTATCCCTGATTAGGCCTCATTGTTGGAAGAGACAGACAATCTGTTCTGACAGCAGAGGGGCTCATTTTAATCAGCCTGCAGTCTCTGTCTCTTATCCCCTTTTCCCTGGAGTTTACAAACCTAATCTCTGAGATATGGCAGGGATGTCATCCTCTTCCTGCCTCATCCCTCCTACAGGAAAATGACCCTGCTGCATAGACACACCGCTCACATGCGACTTCACGGCTACATACACATATATCAGACTGAAATACAACAACTTCTGAGGGGCCATTTCATTTTGGTGGCCTCTCAGTGTTGCTCTCAATCTAAGGATAATCCTAAAATGCTAATGTTAATATTCACTGTTTGTAAACATGTCTTTTGGCACATAAATAATGAAAGCTTGATGTTAAATTCTGAATAATAGTAAATATAAGCATAAAGTACACCTATGTGAGAACTAACTACACTTACTTTAGATCATGGAAGAAAAACCTGTATGATAGCAATGTTCCTGTGAGACATAGCAAAGTGACCGTTTCTACTAGCGTAAATTATAGTATCGGATCAAAACTGGCATACATAGCTCCTGTCAATAATATACATGTTATTTTAAAATTCTGTCCCCTACCTCTGTTGATAGGTGATAGTAAATATAAATGCAGAAATGAATCCAAAGATTTTCAGGCACACTCTGATTCTAACCATCAATACCTTTTAATATTGTGACTTTTTTTTTTTTCCCTGGCCAATCGCTATCAAACTACACCATGCTCCTGCCAACAGATAGAGATGAGCTGTGCACTGAGTATTAGTGCTGCTGCCAAATAGAAAAGTCAATTAGTTCATAGTTAATCTGAGGTATGTTTGCTCATGCAAGTAAGCTTGTGAATATTATATACTGTGGTTGGTCCCAATCAGTCATCATTTTCACAGAACATATTGCGGCATGGTACGTATGCAAAACATCCCATAAAAATGAACTAGTCAAATGTGGGATGTGATTCATCAAGGAATTACCTATATCTTCTGAACAGCAGACTCCTTACAGATGACCTTTAGCTACTTTAGTGACCTGAAATGACAAAAAATGCAGATAATCTAGTGAAATGACAAAGAATACAGCTAATCTAGTGACCTGAAATGACAAAAAATACAGCTAATCTAGTGACCTGAAATGACAAAGAATACAGCTAATCTAGTGACCTGAAATGACAAAGAATACAGCTAATCTAGTGACCTGAAATGACAAAGAATACAGCTAATCTAATGACCTGAAATGACAAAGAATACAGCTAAGCAGAGATGAACACATGCTGTTTGCATCTCTTTAATCAAAAAAGAGGGAGTAGCATCTGCAGCAGATTTGCAGTCACTGCATGGTACATATCCCTGAATGGTGGATTTTCTGTTAAATTTGCACTTCATACATGTAGTGTCCCTGATAACCTTTAAATTCATGGCTCAGTGGATGAGAAACCCTGAAGTTCTGCTCACTCAGATACACAGTATTTTCTTCATTGTTCTTTTGCAAAGTCATCACTTCACTGTATTCATTATGATAATGTACATTCAGCCAGAGTGAAATAGGAAAAATACAATAAATAACAGAGTGTTCTGAGGTATCTTACTGGGAACACGTACTTTAACCTCTGATATTGTCTCCAACAATATAGTCTTTTTATTGTAATTGTGATATGGTTTATGCATTCATTTTAGGTGGCCATAAAGTAGCTATAATGTAAGGCAGCTAATTCAGGCTGTAGTCCTTTTATCACTGTGTGGTAAATAATGGCAATTTCTAGGGTTAATCTATGAAAATGTATTCTACACTCGTAAACAAAAATGTCTTGGTCAACATATATTCAACAGTACAGCTTTGCTAAAATGAGCAGGCAGCATCATTTTGTTTGTTACACACAGCATACTGGAGGTGTATCCAACTATGTAAATATACTGTACATCTATTTTCTATAAACCATGATAGTTCAACAACTACACTCTTACATCTCTGTCACCATCAGTAGTTCTGTCCTTGCATATGAACAAAAACAGTTCCTTATCGGTATAATGCACACACACAAACACACACGTATGCACACAATGACCTTGATGAGGATTCAGTTGACTAATGGCAGGTTTGTATTGTGTGCAACAGCCCTGGAGACTGACAGAAATGAAAAACTAAATTGGCCATCAAATGGCAGCATAATGCTCTTTCCACAATGGCGACACAGGATTTATTCTCTTCCAAAAAGGTGATTATTGATATTCCACACCAGGCTTGGGTTGAACTCCATTTCAGTTCAGAAAATAATTTTTAATTAATTTAATTAATTGAAAAATGTGGGTCATTTACTGAATTTCAATTAATTTCCAGAATTGACTGAATTGAAATGGAGTCGACCCCAAATCTGTTCCAAACAGACAGGTGTAGTGACATCATCCTTTAAACTACTTTGTCAAGCTTTTATACACCGTTCTGTCATTTTTAGCCATTGCACTGAAACTTCATCAGGAATATCAGAATTATACTGTTGTCAATCCCCCAACAGTGGCCCAGTTGTTTTGTTACATTATAGAAATGTGTACAATAGATTTCACCACTACATAACGGTATAAATTGATTGAGGCACAGTACAGTTGCACGCTGTTCATGTTAACACTTTCTATTTTTAAATATAGCCTATTTGGTATTTGCCTGTTTGGTTCAATTTATCTTCATATGATGGAATCGGCTTTCATAATGACCTCAAGACAAACATTGCATTTAAAGTGTTTGTTTACCATCAGAAATAGCCTAATCGCAGTCTTCTTCTCTGGTTTGGAGTCTGGCAGCAGGGGTTGCGACCGGCTGTGTGGACCAGATTGTTCACCCCCAGGACATCCGATCAGGATAAACAAAGAATAAGAGTGAGGAGTTTCAAAGCAAGCAGAACCTTTTTCATAATGCATGGTTGCATTAATTTTCACCCTGTTCACTCCAAATCCCTTTCGCACTGTACTGTCCATTCTGTATCTCCTGCAGGCATTGTGGTTCTATTAGTAGGATAACTATCCAGGGCTATTTGTACAGTGTGTCTTAATGTACAATGTAGTAATAATAATAATAATCATTATCATCACTATAATCATAATCATAATAATAGCTAGTATTATGTATTATAATATTAAATTATATATATATTATTATTTTTATATTTATCATTTCAAATAGAAAGGCAGTTCACATCCCATTGCACATAGTTTGGCATATCCACTCCTTTGGTAAAGATTATAATAAAACCATAACCTTCAACCTAATCTGACTATAGTGCTTAATTTTCATGTTTGAATTTTTTTGCATCACA
This sequence comes from Ilyophis sp. 1 JC-2022, assembly GCA_022702515.1. Taxonomy (NCBI): domain Eukaryota; kingdom Metazoa; phylum Chordata; class Actinopteri; order Anguilliformes; family Synaphobranchidae; genus Ilyophis; species Ilyophis sp. 1 JC-2022. The sequence continues at coordinate 51,798,254 of CM040397.1, read as the reverse complement.
TTTTCTTGTGTGGTGTACAGTATGTGGAAACAAGAAGGAAGTGTGTCCTTGCTTTATAAATGCAACTGTTTACATAATCACAGATATATAATCTCTCAGTCAATTGGCCAGTGTCGGCCCCCTGAGGAGGCTGCCACTGGCTCCATTTTGACACTAATTGGTCTACTGATGTGGCTGCACTTGGTCTGGTGGCTGTCAAAGTCAATTAGCTGATAAATGAGGACACAATATTCACTGCATCTGCGTTGAGCACATTCTGCGGGTGGTAATGTATCGATGACACACACAGCAGCCGATCATAAAGAGCACGCCATAATAAATAGTGTAAATAACGTTTGTGGCGGTAACACCAGTGAAGCCCTTCCGCAGTGTTCCCACCGTGCGACTGCAATGTTGCTCACAGCCCTCCAGTAAACTGGCAAGAGGACATTGAGCATTGAGGGAGACCTTGGTTTTACGATGACATCTGTTCACCTCTGCACATGACTGAAGGTGCCGGAGTTTGATGAAGCGGAACTTCTCAATCATTCAGACGATGACAGAGTGGCAGATTGACCTCCATGCACTGTGGTAAAGGTAAGTAGCTCCTGACCAATTTAATTAAAGCAATACAATTAAGGAAGCATGAAAACATGGAGTAATAATGTCTATGAAAGAGCACAGCACTGCTTCCAGAATAGACAATCTTTCATCACCACATGCTGGACAAATTAAGACATCAGTCGAGTCAGCAACGTGCTATTTCAAACTATTTTCACCTGAACACCTAATTTAATAGATGTTTTGTGGCAATGATCTGCTTTTAATAATAGAATGTCACTAGCAGAATGAAAGTAGAACACACCATGTCACCGTCTTGTATCGTTTATCTCCACCACTAGAGGGCTGGCTTGGTCTTCTGTGTGAGGTTGAAACTGAACTGTGGCAGAGGGGCAGTGTTTGTATTAGAAGGGTGGAGATTCATTGCTCAGCAGGGCTGTGCCCCATGGAAAAGGAAATCAGTCTCTTTCTTTACAACAATTTAGCCTTCTTTGCCTTCATCTGAAAGCTGATAGACAAAACAGGCAGTTCCTGAGCCAAACTTGGACCCAAACTCAGAAAGGAGGGAGCATATGAAAGAAACAAAAAGATGGTTGTGTTGCCAATTAGGGATTTTACAGATATAAATGTACGCACACACTGAATATGTAGACACTAAATTAAAGTTTGGTTGTTCAAAATTCAACCAAAAGGTCTGAACCATAAGATTTTTGAAAGACCAGAAAGGTTGTTGTGATGTTCCCTTTACTGACAAACCTAGGGTGAGTTTGGATGGTGGCAATACTAGAGGTTCAAGTTGCCCACAGTAACTTCCCTCTCAATGCAATGTACACTCTCTCCTGATTGGTAAGGACACCACTTTCCACTTCTGTGTGAAGCCTTGACAGGCGTAGAATTCAGAAACGCTGGGATAAGGTTAAAGCATCACATGCTCATCATTGATCAAGAGATTTTGAAGAATGTTTTATTCAGCATTTTCAGAAACCTTCTCACATAATGATGATGGGAAATATGTTTGACGATTATGGCAATGATGATGATTATTAGTGACGATGATGTTGATAACAGAATTCAGAACACCTGAATCCACTGTTGGTTCAGTAATATTTTGATCCTGTTTAACTTGCTGGAAAGGGTAGTATCATGCAAGAACTTAGTCATCTTTCTTGTAACATGGTCTGTTCCGTTAGCCAAACGAAACAGCATGTGTATCTGGGTAGCACTTAGGCTGATGAGTGCGTAGGTATAAAATGAATGTCCATAAAAACAAAATGGATACTCATACTCCAAACAAAGAAAAAATACATAAGCCAAGAAAATAAAGTGCAACGCTTTAATAGTGCAGGTGAAAAAAGTCAAGTATGCAACTCAAATAGGACTAAAATAGCAAATATAGAAAACCCACAGGGGAGTAAATGTGCACACACACAAGCACACAAACATAAAAGGAAATACAGAATATAAACGTGCATAGACACACACACACAGAGCCAACTATAAACAGAACATACACCGATAAATTATATACAAAAAAACCCTGCAATTACAACAGCAGGTGGTCTCAAAAGACAAGCATGAGGATATGTTGGTGCACCCATAGAGGGGGCAGAAAGGTATTAAAAAAACATGATAGTTGGCCAGCCATGGCTGGTATACACATGTGGGACTCCGGACGCAGATGAACAAGAGTTTTAAAAAAGCTTAAGCGCAAGGCTCCATCTGGAGACAAGGTTCAGCAATAAGATTAATGTAACTGTCAATGCCACGATAGGGGAGAACGCATTAGAGATCTGGCTTCAATTACTCTCACATTTTTAAGGATCAAAACCTGATTACTGCTCTAAGTCAGCATTTAACTAATAGCCTATTCTATTCATACACTCATACGCATGCACATATTCACTCACACATGTGAGTGTGTGCATGCCTACACACTCACAAAAGCACAGATGCATTCCCATACTCTCTCTGTCTCTCTCACACGCTCACGCTCACACTCACGCTCACACTCACGCTCAGTGCTCAAACAGACTCACAGAGACACATGAATTTATGTAAACACAGCAAGCTCCATTAAGAGATACTGACTAAAGTAATTAAGAAAATGCAAATGTAAAATCTCAAACCACCATGCTGAAGTTACTTGTAAAAATTTAAATACTTCCTCCCTTCAGGAAATTTGAGGTTGGGGTTTTATGTAGCCATATTTATATTTTATACTATGGATAGAGCACCTGGAATTCTGATTACACTAAAAGAGCCTGATAGAACGTCTGATAAATCATTACCCACAGAAAACAGGTAAATCATAAAAGCCTGGATTTCTCTTTCTCAGAGCCAAAGTTAAATCTTGGTAACAAGAAAATAACATATAACTAATGATGGACATTTTTATTTTTCCAGAGTGAACTCCACTGTGTAGGAATATTAAATGTCTGTAAAACAAATATCCCAGTGGAGGCCCTCACACATCGCAAATGTAGTGCAAGCATTTATAAAGCTGACAGATATCAGTAGAATAAAGAGAAACGCTTCTTTGAATAAACATCCCATAACACTATAGAATGCTCTAATAACAGGACCCCAGCTCTTATGGGTTTTGAGGAGAAGGGGTTCAATTTCCTTTACAGGATGTCTGCCAGCCATTTCTCTTCTACGACTGTAAAGTGCATTCAAGAAAATGTAACGCATGCACAGATTTAAATAGAAATTGGATAGGAGGTGCTGAGTTTGACATATCTACTAGGATATCTCTTGACATATCTGAGATATCTCTCAGTTTTTTAACCCTTAGATGCATAAGTGGGTAAAAAATGACCCGGTGAGGTTGTTTTTTTTGCAATATCTTTGGAATGAAAAGTCATTATCATTCCATATTCCAGCTATTCCTTAATAAACATGTTTTTGATATAATGGCATTTAATTTTTTAAGGTACCTTTTATACTTTTCAAGAAATTGTAGTTTTTGTATAACTACCCCAAGCTTCCATAAGTGTGTCAAAAATTACCCACATGCATTTCCTGTAGAATCTAATGAGAATCATTGATTCTTATCAAATGTGGCTGTCAGGAATATATGTGGACAACAATTACTATATCAAAATTGTCACCCCTCAAGAAGATAATTTTACACAGCAAGATCTGATACATGTAAGCATTATCTTAACTTTTTACCTCATAAAATATTTGATGTCATCAAATTGATATATTTCAACTATGTTAGCTAACTGACTGACATACACACACAATACATACAGTAATGTTAGCTAGCTTAGTTATAGTTAGTGTTAGCTATGTATTGTATGTGTGTCTGTGTGTGTGTGTGTGTGTGTGACTGACGCATGAAAAATAAACATTTCAAACATTAAACCATTCTTGTGTGGACCAAAATATAATACAAATGAATATTCTTAACCAAAATGACAAAAATGGCATAAAAACACATGATTCTAATACGGGTCATTTTTGACCCACTTATGGAAGAGTGTAGGGTCCAATCACTCGTGCATCTAAAGGTTAAATAAAGCTTTGAGAGAATCAAGATACCTTCTCCTGGCCACTTCATAATTTGTTTCCACACCACTTCAAACTGGGAAATGTCATTTTTGAAAAAAGACGACGACCTACTGTGTGTTCTTTTAAGAATAGAAGCAAGAGAGATATTGCCACAAATAAATTCCTCCAAATTCTTGCATAGGGAATGGGGAGTGATATCAGGCATACTATTTTTCAGCAAAATATATTTGTTCCATAAATGGATTTTAATGTATTTTTAGAAATTGTTGTTCTGAATAAGTGCAAGCTTCCAGCAAGAAAGGAATCCTACAATGCAATGCTCCACACGAAAAAAGTGTGCGGTCACATTTAAACTATGGGGTAGCACATCCTATATCGGTTGTGTGGCAGCGGGCCATTCAGTTGGTTTGTTCCTATGACAGAACAAGGTGGTCTGGACCCAAAACGCACAACTCAGAAATGTGGAATATAATAAATAACCCACAAGGGTCTTTATTAATAGGAGCGTTCAAGTTCGTAATCAATATTTAAGCAATGGTCATACACAGAAAATCCACAATCAAAGCACAGGTACCGAATCGAGAAGGTAGTCTCATAAACGGTGTCACAGGCAATGGTCGAAATCCAGGGATAGCTGTCAGCGAGGGCAAAGCTAAAGACAAACGGCAGGCAGGCTCGTAGTCAATGTCCGGATGTGGGTCAGAAGCGAAGTTCAACCACGGAGCAGAAGTACCGTAGACAGCAGGCGATTCTCAGGCAGGCAGTAAACAGTAGTCAGGAATCATGCTTGGAAATAAACGCTCAAAAGTACAAGTCAAGGCAACAATTTCACGAGGAAGATATGGAAACACTGGCTTAAATTCAGGTGTAGACAGGTGCAAACGCTTAGCTTGAGAACAGAGAGAAATTAAGAACAGCTTGGGAAAATTAAATGAAGATCATTAGTCAATTAGTCTGTTAGTAATTATCCCATCCTAGCGTTAGTAAATTAGTTAATTAGTAAATCACATGAGACATGGTTAGCAGATTAGTGTGTTAGTAATTATCTGACTAGCGTTAGTAAATGAGTTGATTAGTTAACAATAATCAAGAAGGAAGCGAAGCTGGAGACAGAAAGAAAGAGAGAGAATGCGAGATCGCAGAAAACATGAACAAATGTGCACAAACAAGTGGGATCATGACAGTTCCTCATCTATCCTCCCTTGTTAAGTTCACTTTTTTTGCGTCACAAATTTTGTCACAAAATAGCTTACTCGAGGAAAGAGAGCAAGGGAAGGGAATGCGTTAATTGGATCCGAATGCAGCCCACAGTTCTGAACTACATATCAATTGTAACGCTAACATCATCAACCAGGCAATATTTAATATCGCATGTCTTTTCTATTATTTTCAGCCAAGGTGATTAAAAAGCCGGAACATGTCGTTGACCTCCCAGCCCCAGCTGCACACTCTCCCTCTACTAGTGACAGACAGGTTGTGCCCCCCACCTTACCTAGAAAAGGAAACAAATTTACTGCAAATTGAGTGCAAAAATTATGAGGGATGTGTTAAAGTTGCAAAGAGAAGTTTGCATCTACTCTCAAAATGCAGAATTTCTTTTCTGAAAGCTATAGCTTGTATTATTACATCTCCAGTAGCCTAGGCCTACGTTTGTTTGTTTATTTGTATTTAGGCCTATCTACTTGCACTCTGCAATGCACTCTGCAGCTAATCAAAAATAGGCTATCCTATCATTTATATTGTTATTGTTATATGAACTTTTGATCAAAGTTTTGTGCGGAGCCCATTGTGAAGGCAGGGGAATCTTTGTTCCAGATTCCGAACACCCTCTCCACAAGACATTTTGTCACAATGTGGCTGTTATTATATGGGTATGTGGTTGCAGTCAATGGCTCCAAGGGCTCCTGGAAAGCCAGCTCTCCTATAATAATAGAAATAATGATAAACTGTATAAAGCATTTTTCTATACTAGGCCTATATTACAAAGTGCTATATAAAAAAAAAAACATAAAAAGAAGAAGAAACAAAAAACTAATACAATAAAACTAATACAATACCTTTCGAAGCCAGCTGCTGTCTCTCTTGTTGGTTTAAACCTTATGTTGTTAGATTTGCCGTTTCTTTCCACCCTCTTTTTTTTGGATGAAGAAGCATGTGTTTTGTTTAGTTTTTTTGGCTTTAGAGTAGGCTGCCTTGAGTGTTTTCCAGCGATGCTTGACCTGGTCACTGTTGCACACAAAGCCTGCTTCCTGCTTCCACCCTTTTAAAAATGTCACTATTACGTTGCTTTCTCCAGTAAATGCATTCCATTCATGTCTTTCATTATTTGTAGACAGTCTGTTTCATCTTCGCTCCGGAAATGCAAGCTTTTTTTGGACCCACTCACCCAAAATTCCTTGCAGATTGAACATGTGCAGACTAAATAAATATTCAGTTCAGGGGCATATTCCGAATAACGTGTTTACATGACCAAATATTCTGGTCAATACAAGCATATGCCAGGTGTCTTATTCGGAATTCTAGCAATCAGAATGTTGGCTTAATCAAAATTTGTCAATAATTTTAAGGCGTTTACATGACTCGTACATAATCGGAATATTACCATATTCCAATTAATATAGGAATATGGTGTGCGTGTAAACGTGAGTGTCTAAGATCAGTACCAAAAAAACATAATATCATTAATATATGTGTACATTACAATATTATTTTCTTATGAATAAAAGGGGGGCCCCCACACACCTGTCCTATGGTTCCTATTTCTCCCCATATTTTATCTCTCAGTGCATAGCAAAAAAATTAAGGAAAGACAAACATTGCATGGACAGAGAATAAGAATAAATAAATATTGAAGTATCTTTGTGGGGGGATCTCTGTGTCAGAGACACAGAGGGAATATTGGAAGTCCAGATGCGATAGCTGAGCAAAAAAAAAAAAATCGAAAAAAAACAACCCCACGGACATACAATACTATGTGGAATATAGAAAAAACAAACAACAAAAAACAAAAAACGAAAAGAACGAGGAACGACTCGAGACGAACGAAAAAAAAAAAAAAAAAAGCTATAAGCTATATAAAACTCCTGTTAGTGGAAAAAAAAAAAAAAAAAAAACAAAGAACAGACCAACAAACCCCAAAACGTTTTGACTTAGAGAGAAGAAAGAAAAAGAAAAAAAAAAAAAAAAAAAAAAGAAAACTGAGACTGAACAAAGAACTGAGAAACTTAAAACTTAACTTTTTTTTTTTTTTTTTTTTTTTTTTTTTTTTTTTTTTTTTTTTTTTTTCTATACCTTTTGTATACTTAGAATAACATGGAAGAATAAAGCGAGAATGGAAGAGAGGAAGCGGAGTATAAATAGTCAACGGAAATTAATCAATAAATAAATTAAAAATGACGAAACGAAAGCAAAGAACAAAAAAAAAAAAAAAAAAAAAAGAACAAAAAAAAAAAAACCGAAAAAAGAAAAAATAAGAGAAAAAAAATCTTTTTAAAATTAATTTTATAAACTGGGTTGTGAGACCTGGGGGTCCATCAGGAGGCATCACTTTGAGTTGAACTTGGTCAGAAAGGTAATATCACATCATTATTTGCCAAGCAAAATCGTCTCCAATAATGTTTCCTCTATCTCCTTGGATTTTAACAGCTCACTTTCGAATACACACCCAAATGTGTCATCCACAAATAAATATTTACAATTAAGATCTACACTGCACTGTGGCCCCTCGTCGGCCATTTATGTTTGAGTACAGTACAAGCAAAATATACAGTACAAAACATAAAAACTGTACACAATACACAATACAAAAAACAGGATACCCCTTTCACTGAAATGGGTTTTCAATGCCAGGAGAGGCACAGGTATTTCACCATATAAGTCTTTGTTTAGACTTGGACTGACTACAGATGACAATGTGGTCAGCCTAAAAGAATATGCCTGGTCTGCCATGCCAAGTTGGTCAAAGGCCAACAATGGCAGTCTGGAGACTGTATATGCTACATGTAGAACACTGGTTGGCTTGGCTATATTGTAGAACAAACAACAGAGGAGGCACTTTTGTACTGTATGTAAATAGCAGTTTTGTAATTAGACCTTAGAAATCTCATAGGGAACTGTTGAACCATAGAAACGTATCTGTCATTCTTAGACTGTATGTGATTGGGTAGATGGAATGCAGTACATCCCTACATAAAAACAAACTAACTCAATAGGCTTCCATGTTTCTGATAACTTTGTACTGACTCTTTTTACAGGACATGTCACAACATAACTTGGGAACACATTATAGCAAGACATACATATACATAGAGCCATTGAACTGTACAACATGGACAGCCAGCAGACAAGGCCTGTCTGAGGACAAATCTTTCAGACTACTCCATCCATCCTCTACCACAACAGATGAAGGAATCTGAAAATGAATACCGGAATATTATATTGTTCTCTGTATAAGTAAAATGCATTCTAGTTATATAATTCTTAGTATCCACAGCCAGGTCATAACTATATAGTGTCATGAATGAGGCTGTCTACGTCATATGAGTGATGCATGGCCAGAATATATTTAGTATATTGGACTGTACACTTGAAAGAATTTATAAAAATGGCTGTGCTTCTTGTGAAGTTGTGAAATTGTGTGCTTGAGTTGTTATGGAGATAGTTTATGAACTATTATTAAGTTAATATAATACTATTGTTAATAAGAAGGGGTGGCACGGTGATGCAGTGGGTAGCACTGTTGCCTCACAGCAAAAAGGTACCGAGTTTGAATCCTGGCCAAGGGCCAATCCCTGTGTCCACGTGGGTTTCCTCTGGGTACTCCAATTTCCTCCCACAGTCCAAAAACAGTAAGGTTAAGAGAATTGGAGACTCTAAATTGCCCATAGGTATGAGCGTGTGAGTGAATGGTGTGTGTGCCCTGTGATGGATTGGCGGCCTGGCCAGGGTGTATTCCTGCCTCTCGCCCAATGCATGCTGGGATAGGCTCCAGCACCCCTGTGACCCTGACCAGGAATAAGCGGGTTAGAAAATGGATGGCTGTTAATAAGTATGAAAACTAAAATTTATTAAGCAAATACAAATTAAATTAAAAAAACTATTGCAGCAATTTAACAGCTTGCAGTCATGATTCCAGAGATTTTTGAGGCAAGCTTTGACCATGACAAGATTCCACAAGTTTAAAACCAATTTGCACATTGTATGATTGTTTTTACGGTTTGTTGTCTTTCATTGACTTTTTTTCATTGACTTATCTCATCTATGCTAATAAACTTCTGTTTTGAATCTGAAAAATTTTTGCATGGATCCAGGAAAGATTTTGTACATCAGGGCCAAGTGGAGCCTGTCTTTGACAGGATAATGAAGTTTCTTCAGGCTCTCGCTTTGTTCCTGGATATTAAGCTGTCCCTGCAGACTATGCATCACATTGTCATTCCATGCAGAGAAACTCAACTCTTTATATCCTCTGTCCCTGTGTTAAAATCTGTCACCTTCCATTATCGTCCCCAAGTAATAATAATAAACATATTTGAGGCATGGTCAAAGGTCATGGTTTCTCTCTGTCAGAAGAGATCCAGGTATCCAGGCAACCTTGAGGTTCAGTCTCTGATGTCATTCACATCCGGCACAAAAAAAGCCTGCCTCCCCAGCTGGGTTCAATTCCTTCATGAGCTGAATTGCTGCCACGCCATTTCCTAGATTTACCCTGAGACCAGGCTATCAAAGACATATCACTACCAGATGTTTTTTTTTTCATCATCTGTTCCTTTCTGAAAATTAAATAAATATATTTTCTTCTGAGCAGAATGAGATCAGTGGAAAGGACCCAGTGAGGTCTTTCCAAAAGTCACTCTGTGGTAATGGAATTTAAACCAGAAATTAATCCTGGGTTCAGAAGAAAAAAACAACCATTTGCTTCTCATTTCCACATCATAGTACATACCCCTCCCCCACCTATCCATTGTTTCCCATATACCTGTGACCCCCCACACTGAAAAACACATCCCCTCTTGCACCAACCTCTGCTGTTTTATATAATCTGTGGAATAATTCAGATGTAACTGTTGTGTTCACTGTACCCCTTCTCAGAGAGTTATGTTGTTTGTGTCATGGTTTTTCAGCCTGCTCTTTCCTTTCTGCTGGTGTTGCCACTCGGGACCGCTAGAAGGCATTCTTTATGGATTGGCCCACCCCCGAGTCCGTTGTGCGGGGGGCCCAACAACTGGAGCCGAACCCGGGTGGGGGGGGCCTCCTAGTCGCCTCTTCGTACCCAGTCCGTGCTTCCCTCCTACTCGCCTCTGCTATCGAGTGGTGCAATACCGTGTGGATTGGGAGGGCTATGGTCCGGAAGAGCTCGGTTGGGTTCCTTCTAAGAATATTTTAGATCCGGAACTCATAATTGACTTTCACAGGTGTGGTTCGGATGGACCGTCTGGGACCGCTCCTTAGAGGGGGGGGTCCTGTCATGGTTTTGCAGCTAGCTCTTTCCTTTCTGCGGGTGTTGCCACTCGGGGCCGCTAGAGGGCACTCTTCTCATTTTTTTTCCGCCTTCTGAGACCAATTAAGTGTGAGTGATTTCAGGTGCTCACGGCTCTACTTAAGCTTTGCGGTTTCTCAGATCTGGGCTTTTGTGTCAATCTTGCCACACGTAATCCAGGTAACTGGTATAGGTCACAGGTTCAAAGGTAGGCCCCTCCTACCTACAGGACTTGATCCAGCACTATGCTCCTGCTCGACCACTGGAGCATAGCGACTTGCACTTCCCTCCCTCCATGTTAACGGCACTCGCTCGTCCCGACTGCGGAGCTTCTTTACTCTAGCTCTCCAGTGGTGGAATAAACTCCCCACTCCATTGCGCTCAGCTAAAAACACACTTTTTCAGACTCCACCTTGAATAACTACATATATAAGGCCAATTATATAGTACGTTCTTTCTGTTTATTTTCTATTTGGTTTTGCTATTTTATAGCTTAGAATGTATAGCCGACTGTATTCTGTTGATTACTAGCGATAGCTCCTACGTTGTGAGAAAGTTGTGCTTTGTTGGATTTGCTTCGTAGTTGTGTCAATAACCTTCAATATGCACTTATTGTACGTCGCTTTGGATAAAAGCATCTGCCAAATAACTGTAATGTAATGTAATGTATAGGCTTGGGAGACTGCTTTTCTTTTTTGTTAAAAAAATGCAAGAACTTTAATTTAGTTTTAGAGTGTAGGATCCTTCTCTCCTTTTATTTTGCTCTTTTCTGACTCTTTCCTTTTTGCCTACCTGTCCTCTTTGAGGAGTACCTTTGTTTACCTCTATTTTGTTTTGCCTTTTCGTTAGCTCATTTAATATTTGACCTTTTTTTTTTTTTTTTACCTCTTCTCCTATCACCTCTTTATTTAGCTCTTATATAGTTTTTGAGCTGGAGGCATTTCAAGCTTTTTGCCCATTATTCTGGGTAATCTTTTGTTTGGCTTACACGCCAGGACATATTTTCTCTTTTTGTTTATATTTCTCTGTTCCGTTTGCGGAGCTCTAGTTTCTCCCCTTCAACTACTGGTTCCCACGTTTCGTGGGTAACTTTTTGATCCCCTCACGGTCGCGTCTGGTCCTCCGATCCCATTCCCTCACAGTTTGCACCTTGTATGCTTCTGTAATGTTCTTGCACTTTTGGCTGTGTTGAGCCACCATACCACTACTCAGTAGTTTGTTGTTGTTCACATGTAAATGTGAAAGCAAAACACAGCTCGTGCCTAAAGCTATATTCAGGCTCCTCGTCTTTAGACATAACATTGGCGACAAGGTTGGCTCATGAGCTCCCTACTTTTAATTTACCACCTCCAGACCAGTTCCTGCCTGATCCCAGTGATCCTGTCATTCCCTGGGATCAATGGAGAAGCTTGTTTGAAATGTATCTGCAAGCTAGTGGCATGGATGCTGTAGCTGAAGTGAGGAAGCACACTATCCTCCTGCATTTGCTGGGCCTCATTTATCATTCATGCGTATGTTCAAATCTGATCGTAAAGTCTGCGTACGGCCATTTTCAGGCAAATTTCCACATTTATCAAAATGTACGTGGGTGTACAGTACAATGAAATCTCATGACAGCTCTGGACTTTGCGTATGCTTTTTCCCAGTGGTGAGGCAGTGACATTGCATTTTGCCTTAAATGAGTAGCTGATCATAAAAATGGCAAAATAACGGCCAATTCCATTCCATTTATGAAAATATTAAAAGACGTTAATGCATCTGGGCAATATCTTAAAATTCACTTGTCCTACGCATTGCGGCTGTAGACGTAGTCTACGTTGTGTAGCCTAATTGGCAAAAATAATATCTGAATAAGTGGATTTTTAATTTGACACCACAATTAGTTTCTTATCACATGCAGCCTAAATTAAATGAAGCATAAAAGCCGGTTAAAATGACAAAATCTTGACAAAGTTTTGACGAATCAAGTTGCAGTCGCCGTCTTCTATCACTCCTTCTACGGCCACTTTCCCAATGAGATCCCTCATCCTCTCTTCTGCAGGCGAGAGGTCTGGGATGTCCTTTCCTTTTCCTGTACCGGCAAAACTTTTTTGTGAATGGTTATTTTTCTTTTTTTATCTCAGCTGTAGAAAGCATTTTAGCCCTGGTGATCCTTTTCCACATAGTGGCTTTTGAGCTAGGCTGCACACCAGTACTAATTCTCCCAATAAGCACACGTTTTATTTTCATGGTCATTCATAAGCATTTCAATTTTACCCTCACAAAATAAATTTTTTCTTTTTTGCTTTCCTGTTGCCCGTCATGGCCTATAATACTACTGATGGCATGCGTGTTTTAAATGAGGTGGTCCTGCCAAATATGGTAGTAAATGAGCGTATGAGTATGGTAATTCATAATGACGTGAACGCGCTTCCTAATATACGATCAAGTCTGATTTATCAACCTACGAACACATGTATGGTCCGATCAGTGATTTACAGTGATTTAAGTTTTATGAATCACACATGAAATTTTTGTACGCAAGTTGGAACGCTCAAATTTGTTTACGACTTTATTGATAAATGAGCCCCGCTGTGAGGGGAAAGATGCCAGTTTTTCAACACACTCGGATCCGGGAACACATATCGCGAAACCATAGCAGCTCTGTATCTGTATGGACATTTCCTCAAAGCCCAAAACATTCTCCTCAGACAGCTACTGTTCAAGCAATAATGTTAGAAAGCTAGTGAGTCTGCCAGCCAATTTGTAACCAATCTGAGAGCCCTGGCACTTCAGAAAAATGCCTCAGCAAATGCACCAGCAGAGGTGCTTTGGGAATTGTTGCTCCACCCGTCATGTCACTAGATCCCCAGGTGAAAAAGTAGCATACTTTAGTGTTATAAAATATAATTTTAGTATACAAAAGTATTAATTAATACAAGTATACTTTTTCTTTTAGTACTTAATTTGAAGTATGTTTAAAGTGTACTTTTAAAAAGTGGAACTTTAACATACTAAAAATAAGTGTACTAATTCTGCAATACTTGTAGTGGTATTTAGGTATTTAGTACTTTATTGTAAGTTTATTATAAGCTGTATTTTAGTGTACTTTAAAAAAGTGTACTAAATTGCAAGTACTTATAGTGGTCATTTGTTGTACTTATAAAAAGTATATTATTTTCTAGTCATAAATAGCACACTATTTTTTTTTAACTTTCACATTAAAAGTGTATTTCAGTACACTTACAAAAAGTGCACTTTATTGTAAGTATATTTTAAATTGTACCCAAGTGTACCTCCAAAAAGGTATACTACACCTGAAGTACTTAGTTGTCTTTTAGTACACTTATGAGAAGTATATATATTTATATATATATTTCAAGTTCTACATAGAACACTATTAGTAAGCTTTATTAAAGTGCACTTAATGGTCACTTAATTTGAAGTGTTTATAGTGTACTTACAATTTACAAGTGCAATTTATTCTAAGTATATTTCAAGTTTAATGTACCCATACATATCATACTGTAACATTTTTTGGGCCAGTACATATCCTTCTTCCCTTATTTTATTCCATAATTATTTTAATCCAAAATACATTTTTAAGATTGGCAACTGTGTCAAATCACTATGAACCATCAGCTCCCCTGTTCCAGAAATGAAATCTGTTATCCATTTTCAACATCAATATCTATCAAACATGTATTTTTATGTACAAATGTATATTTCAAAAGCACAGCTTACCAAATGTATTTCACAACTTATTTTTAATGAACTCTGATGTCCATTCATATCCAACCAGACAAGCAAAGGATATTCATCTTTCCTATTATCACACAACTATTGGTCAATATGCCATAAAATACAGAGGACCATCACTTTGGAATACCAGTCCCCTCTCTATCAAAATCTGTCCATCACTCCATCCATCCATCCATCCATCTTCGCCCGCTTATCCGAAATCGGGTCGCGGAGGTAGCAGTTCCAGCAGGGGGCCCCAAACTTCCCTTTCCCTGGCCACATTAACCAACTCTGACTGGGGGATCCCAAGGCGTTCCCAGGCTAGCGTGGAGATATAATCCCTCCACCTAGTCCTCGGTCTACCCCGTGGTCTCCTCCCAGCAGGACGTGCCTGGAACACCTCCCTAGGGAGGCGACCAGGTGGCATCCTTACAAGATGCCCGAACCACCTCAACTGGCTCCTTTCTATGCAAAGGAGCAGCGGCTCGACCCCGAGTCCCTCACGGATGACTGAGCTTCTCACCTTATCCCTAAGGGAGATGCCAGCCACCCTCCTGAGGAAACCCATTTCGGCCGCTTGTATCCGCGATCTTGTTCTTTCGGTCATGACCCACCCTTCATGACCATAGGTGAGAGTAGGAACGAAGATTGACCGGTAGATCGAGAGCTTTGCCTTCTGGCTCAGCTCTCTTTTCGTCACAACGGTGCGGTAAAGCGAGCGCAATACCGCTCCCGCTGCTCCGATTCTCCGGCCCATCTCACGCTCCATTGTCCCCTCACTCGCGAACAAGATCCCGAGATACTTGAACTCCTTCACTTGGGGTAAGGACTCATTCCCTACTCGGAGAAGGCAATCCATCGGTTTCCTGCTGAGAACCATGGCCTCAGATTTAGAGGTGCTGACCCTCATCCCTGCCGCTTCACACTCGGCTGCGAACCGATCCAGTGAGTGCTGAAGGTCACAGCTCGATGATGCCATCAGGACCACATCATCTGCAAAGAGCAGCGATGCAATCCTTAGCCCACCGAACTGCAACCCCTCCCCTCCATGACTACGCCTCGAGATCCTGTCCATGAATATCACAAACAGGATAGGTGACATGGCGCAGCCCTGGCGGAGGCCAACCCCCACTGGGAACGAGTCCGACTTACTGCCGAGAACCCGGACACAGCTCTCGCTTTGGGAGTACAGAGATTGGATGGCCCTGAGAAGTGACCCCCTCACCCCATACTCCCGCAGCACCTCCCACAATAGATCCCGGGGAACCCGGTCATAAGCCTTCTCCAAATCCACAAAACACATGTAGACTGGATAGGCATACTCCCAGGCCCCCTCCAGGATCCTTGCGAGAGTAAAAAGCTGGTCCATTGTTCCACGACCAGGACGGAATCCGCATTGTTCCTCTTCAATCTGAAGTTTGTCTATCGGCCGGACCCTCCTTTCCAGCACCTTGGAGTAAACTTTCCCAGGGAGGCTGAGTAATGTGATGCCTCTGTAGTTGGCACACACCCTCTGGTCCCCCTTTTTGAACAGGGGAACCACCACCCCAGTCTGCCACTCCTTTGGCACTGTCCCCGACTTCCACGCAATGTTAAGAAGACGTGTCATCCATGACAGCCCCTCAACACCCAAAGCCTTCAGCATTTCTGGGCGGATCTCATCAATCCCCTGAGCTTTGCCACTGCGGAGATGTTTAACTACATCAGTGACTTCCTCCAGGGAAATTGATGTTGATCCCCCATCATCCTCCAGCTCTGCCTCTACCATAGAGGGTGGGTTAGTCGGGTTCAGGAGTTCACCAAAGTGCTCCTTCCACCGCCCGATTACCTCCTCAGTTGAGGTCAGCAGCGTCCCATCCTTACTGTACACAGCTTGGATGGTTCCCCGCTTTCCCCTCCTGAGGTGCCGGACGGTTCTCCAGAAGCGCTTTGGTGCCGACTTAAAGTCCTTCTCCATGGCTTCTCCGAACTCCTCCCACACCCGCTACTTTGCCTCTGTCACGGCTGAGGCTGCCGTCCTCCGGGCCCGTCGGTACCTTGCAACTGCCTCCGGAGTCCCCCGGGATAACACATCCCGGAAGGCCTCCTTCTTCAGTCGGACGGCTTCCCTGACCACCGGTGTCCACCAGGATGTTCGAGGGTTACCGCCCCTTGAGGCACCTAAGACCTTTAGACCGCAGCTCCCTGCCGCAGCTTCAGCAATGGAGGCTTTGAACATTGACCACTCTGGTTCAATGCCCCCAACCTCCACAGGGATGCCAGAAAAGCTCTGCTGGAGGTGAGAGTTGAAGGTTTCCCGAACAAGGGCCTCCTCCAGACGTTCCCAGTTTACCCGCACTACCCGTTTGGGCTTGCCAGGTCTGTCCAGAGGCTTCCTCGGCCAGCCGACCCAACTCACCACCAGATGGTGATCAGTTGACAGCTCCGCCCCTCTCTTCACCCGAGTGTCCAGTACATGTGGCCTCAGATCAGATGATACGATAACAAAATCGATCATCGACCTTCGGCCTAGGGTGCTCTGGTACCATGTACACTTATGGGCATCCTTATGCATGAACATGGTGTTCGTTATGGTTAAACCATGACTAGCACAGAAGTCCAATAACAAGCCACCACTCAGGTTTAGATCAGGGAGACCGTTCCTCCCAATCACGCCCCTCCAAGTATCCCCATCGTTACCCACGTGTGCGTTGAAGTCCCCCAGCAGGACTACGGAGTCCCCTACAGGAGCCCCATGCAGGACTCCATTCAGGGTTTCCAAGAAGGCCGAATACTCCGAACTGCTGTTCGGTGCATATGCACAGACAACAGTCAGAGTTTTCCCCCCCGCCACCCTTAGTCGCAGGGAGGCGACCCTCTTATCCACCGGGGTGAACTCCAATGTAGCAGCACTCAGCCGGGGGCTTGTGAGTATCCCCACACCCGCCTGGCGCCTCACACCCTGAGCAACTCCGGAAAAGAATAGAGTCCAACCCCTATCCAGGAGTAAGGTTCCAGAGCCGAGGCTGTGCGTAGAGGTAAGCCCCACCAGATCTAACCGGTAGCGCTCCACCTCCCGCACAAGTTCCGGCTCCTTCCCCCCCAGAGAGGTGACATTCCACGTCCCCAAAGCCAGCCTCTGCCGCCCGGGTCTGGTCCGTCGAGACCCTCTACTTTCACTGCCACCTGTCTGGCAGCGCACCCGACCCCAGCGGTTCTTCCCGTAGATGGTGGGTCCGCGGGATGGAGAAGTGTTGTCCACGTAGCTCTTTCGGGCTGTGCCCGGCCGGGCTCCATGGTAAACCCAGCCACCAGGCGCTCGCTGACGGGCCCTCCCTCTGGGCCTGGCTCCAGACGGGGGCCCCGGGCTTCCTCCGGGCAGGGTCACCCCACTTCTGCCTTGTAATTCCATGGGGTCTTTTGAACCATTCTTAGTCTGGCCCCTCACCTGAGACCAATTTGCCATGGGAGTCCCTACCAGGAGCACAAGGCTCCAGACAACACAGCTCCCAGGTTCATAGGAACACACAAACCTCTCCACCACGATAAGGTGATGGTTCCCCGGAGAGGCTATCAGTATTTAAGTCTAATTTGAAAAAACACCTGTGTCATAGTTAATGTGCTCAATAAGTGTGCTGAAGTGTTATGTGTTTGTGTGTTTACTTCTGTTTAATTTATTATTATTATTATTATTATTTATTTTTTTTAAATTTATTTTATTTTATTACGTTAAGAAAACAAATATCCATAGTATTAGGATAAATTGTAAATCCTAGAGGGGAGGATTTACTATAAGCCCTTTGGGGTTTCTTACTTCTCTTGCACAATCCCTGCTATGTTTCTTTCTATACACTTTTCTTTTATCATTTCCTTTGTGCTAATAAATAAATAACAAAAAATAAAAAATAACACAGATTCTGGAATGCGGTAGCTCAAGCATCGCAATGTAGCCTACCACAAAACCACAGGGGAACCCTGTTTGATCATATTAGTAGTCTAGTCTAATGCAATTTGCACATGCAATGTTCAAATAGGTTAAAGGCAAAAGAGCATTCTTTCTGTGATTGACCGAATTAAGCCACGACATGTATTTTAGCCTAGGCCTACTCGTAGGCTATTTGTAGGCTACATACCAGTCGGAATAATTTGACTTTTTTAAACTCAAGCGCTTGTTACTGTTGCTACAGACTAAGGTATTTTCCTTCCCTAAGTGACTACTAGAAGGCAGCCGCCACCTCCAAATACATTACAGTTATATGGGAAAATACATGTTATTCTGAAAATCTGCGCACAAGTACTGCTATTTAACTGAACAAAACAAAGACCCTCTGTGTGCACAAGGGCAATCCTTCTAAGAATTAGCGAACTACAAGCAAAATACCTAGCTACTGTTTGCAGCCTTGGAGGCAGTAGCTGCCTTCCAGTAGTCACTGAGGGAAGGAAAGTAGGCTACCTTGGGCGTTGCTACAGTTGTTATTTCATTCATTTCACATGCACTCGGCTACTGTGTAGGCCTATGAGATTTATTAATTTAATAAATAGCTTTTTTAAAAACACTCCGTGATTTCTGCCACTAATGTTTTTGGTTTTCTGTGATTTTCGACAACTTTGCCGGGATGTGACTTTATCCAATAGGCAATTTTTTTGTGACAAACACCCGCCCTTAACAGACATGACAGCAATCAATTTAGCAACTGCACACAAGACTATAATTTACCATCTCTTACCTATTCTCTTAGCTTAAGAACCAGCTGGTTTATTTTTCAGCCATTTTCAAATATCCATGATATCTGTTTCACTTTTCAGCTTTCGCTAGCTAAGCAGAGTGAGGTTTTGTGGCTCACTGTTTGTCGCACACATGATCAACGTGTCATGGGTTCTCAGCCAGCCCTTTGCACGGTGACCACTTCTCCTTTTAGCGCTCATTTAGAATTCACTTTCTTTGGTTTCTGTTATCCGTCCCGTGTTTTTCATTTGTCCTGCTACTCAGTGGTTTCACCTGTGCTGCATTTCCTCCTTCTATTTACACCTTGCATCTTTCTCATTCGGTGCTTCCATATTGTCTATTATTTTGACAAGGAAAGCCAGTACGGTACAGGACAGAGTTGGGCCACTTTGCCTTCAACACAAAATTGTTGACACAACGCGGGACTTGACTCGGATGTCTTAGAGTTTATTTAGGAATTCTCCTACTCATTTCCTCGCTCTGTCTTAGTTTTGTTGAGTTACCTGTCTTTCTAGCTTGTGACAGTTTGTGACAGTTTCGGTTTTTTACCTTGTTGTTATACTGCTTTCATTTACGAGGGCAAGAGGTTTCTTTTCTTTGTTGTTTTATTTTCTAAGTGCTCAAGCCTCTGAGCCTATTTCGCCCGCTCCGGGTTGTTATTTGTTTCATTGTCCCTCTCTTTTCGATAGCTTACTCTAATCTCTTGTGTCTATGAGTTCATCCACCTAATATGGGTTGTTTTGCATTTACCCCTTTTTGTCAGTCTTCCTCTAGTATTCTCACTGTGTGAGAGGGGGAGTCTGTTTTCTTTTCTGTGTTTGTTTCTCCTTGGATAACGGAGTTCTTACCGTTTAGTGGTGCTTTTACCAAAGCACTTTCAGATCCCTACTGTCGCACTTGGTCCTCCGACCCAGCCCCTTACACAACGTAGTAGGCGGCCACACAATCACGTAGCCTACACTTGACCTCTGTCAGTGTCCAATCATATTTTAGGCCAACAATACTTTAAAACTGTTTTTTTTTTTATTGGATAAAAAATAGTATTTAATAGTGAAGTATGCCTACTACTGCTACTAGTAAGCTTATAATAATAATAAAAATTAATAGTGTAATTTTTGTTTGTCTGGAGCTAGGGGGAGGGACAGGCGGGGGGGACACAAAGGTCATCCAGGGCCCCCAAATGCCCGCCCATAGCGCCGGGCCTGACCGCACCTGCACCAAAATCACTTGCATCAACCGCGAGTCTGAAAGGACGTGTAAAGTCAGGGCTAGACAGAACTGGCGCATGCATAAGTAATGTCTTAACCCATTCAAAAGCTGCCTGACACTCGTCAGACCAAAAACATTCAACCTTAGGGCTGAGAAGGTCAGTGAGTGGGACAGCAATAGCTGATAATTTTTTGCAAAACCTCTGTAGGATCCCACCATGCCCAGGAAATGCCTCAATTCCTTACGGCATGTGGGAGTAGGATAACGTACGACAGCCTCCACCTTAGCTTCCACTGGACGAACTTGCCCACCCCCTACAATCTTACCGAAATAGGTAACGGTAGCTTTACCAAAGTCACACTTAGCTAGATTAATGGTGAGGTTGGCCGCAGATAATCGGTCAAATAAAGACCTGAGTATGTTTATATGCTCGGCCCATGTCCCACTATAGACTACGACGTTGTCTAAATACGCCTCACAACCACTTAGTCCAGCCAAAACGTTGATCAATCTTTGAAAGGTAGCGGGCGCGTTTCGTAACCTGAATGTTATGCTGGTGTACTGCAAAAAAAAACGTCAGGAGTGACAAAAGCAGATATTTCACAAGTGCGAGCAGACAAACCAATCTGCCAGTATCCTTTTAAAAGATCGATAGAACTGACTGAAAAAGAGCAGATCCAACTCGGTCAACACAATCATCCATCCTTGGCAATGGATAACTATCAGGCTTGGTAACTAAATTTACACGCCGATAGTCAGTACAAAAATGATAAGAGCCATCCGGTTTATCAATTAAAATGCACGAAGAACTCTACGCACTCGTACTTGGTTCTGCAATGTTATTAGTCAACATATAACTGACCTCTTTTTGTATTTGTATCCGCTTCATCGGATTCACGCGGTAGGCATGCTGTTTAATCTGAGTTACGTTATCCACATTGATGTCGTGTTCTACTAAGGAGATGCGAGTCGGCACATCCGAGAATAACTCACGGTGAGAATCTACAAGACCCAGGATATCAGCGCAGTTGGAATCTGAAAAATGTAAAAGACGCTCAGACAAACAACAATAACATTTCCGAATTTTTCAGCCGACCTTCCACAACACATCTGGATGGCCCTGCCACGTCATCCACAGCCCCTTCTGTGATAGTAGATATCGCAACAGATAAATTAGGAAGACAAGCTGGGAAACTAAACACAGGCTTTACAGACTCTGAACTCCGTTCATAAGGTTTTAACATATTTATATGTAGGCAGCTTTTTTCTGTGCTCTGGTGTAGCAATAAAATAATTCACATCACAAACCTTATCAATTGTGGTATATGGACCGCTATACCGGGCTCTCAATGTTGAGCCAGAAACAATGCAAATGCTACTCAAGCAGTGTAGACCAAATCACAGCAAAATGATAACCAAATGTAGGCTACTGTACATAAGCCGTCATATAAAATAGACACGTTACCTTACACAGCGAACATCCACTCCATAGACAAAAGCAGAAAGTAAACAGGAACATGACCCAAAATGGCACACTTCCACCAGAAACATAGCACAGCGCAACAACCAGAACTACGTAGGCAAACAGATGACAAAACGGTTATCAAAACTATGATGGAATAATCTCATCGAAGTTTCAAAACGGCTCGAAAGAACGTCCAATTTTTATGTTACGGCTGAAATCTCCCCCTAATCTCAACTGTAACATAAAAAGACACACTTACAAATATAGAGTGAAAAAGTTTTTTATTGAATAATAGCAATGGATATACCTATAGGCAAGAAAATATGGTACGTGGTACAAAGACAAATTAAACAAACAATCCAAAACGTGACAAAAAGGTTTAAAGGGGGAAAAACCCGGCGTGTGCCTTGCTGCCAAAAAAACACAAAGGCTGCGTCCCAATACTCACACTTAAGCACTTCAAAAGCGGGTGCCCGCGAGAACCTCCAGGGGCCTAGTGTCCCATTTTTTATTTTGTGTTTAGCAAGAGTACTCTCGAGTGCCACCATGAGCCCTTGATGCGCCCCTCTAGCATGTCCGCATCAGACCGTACTTTTCAGAGGGGTATTACCCCGAATCCCCTGCAAAATCGTGATGTTTCTGTTTCTAGCCAATCACAGAGAACTTGAAGTGATTGCTAAGTTTTTCCAGAGAAGCGAAGAGTGATGGAGAAGAAAATATTCAAGTGTACGTAACTTTACCTCAAACATATGTAATTTTGTACAATTCAATAAAATTAATCATTTTGATTACACAACAGTTCACGAAACTGGGCTATTGTCTAGCTGTGGTTAAGTATGGCAATGTATGTGGCTGATAACCTTATATCAAGGCTGCTGCATGCTAATGTTAGTTTCATATTTTTTACATAGCATTGGCTAGTTTTGCCCACCGTCCTCATACAGTGTAGCCAGGTAGCTAGCTGGCTGTTGAAACAGAAAGTTGAGGTGTCAAATTGAAATTAGGGTAGTTATTCTGGTTTTGAATGTAATCAGTTCAATTGTCGCTGATTGCAATCATTACTTATGTGTAGGGACAGACAAAATGACCGTCAGTTTCATCAAACTCAGAGCACAGAGGGAACGGCTTTTCACTGGATTTAACCACTGTTTGATTAGTAGAACTCTGTAACTGCTTGGTTTTGAACAAAAGCGTGCACAAACACCGGTAGTTTCTGGATAAGATTTAAGATCCCTGATCCTTTTTTTTCACCCATGACTTTATTGAACAACAGGAATTTTGACCAAGCTTTTTCATGTAGTGTCCCAATTCCTTCCTTTTAAACCCATGCACCCTCGTACACTTGCACACCTTGAGTGCACACACTCTCCACATCACCAAAGTGTGGTTCCGAAGGAGGACCTTAGGGCTTAGGCCAGGAATTGAGATGCAGCCAAAAAGGACAGCCCTCTTTTAAGGCCTCCTCACAGGTGTACTCAATCTCCATGATTTCCTGCATGGGAAAAGGGGAGAAACAAAGAAAAAATGGCCTGCAGCCGTCACAATTGTACATATAAATAGTGTACTTTTTCTAGTCCTAGATAACACACTATTAGTGAGCTTTATAAAAGTGTACTTTAAATTCACTTCATTAGAAGTGTATATCAGTACATTTACAAAAAGTGCATAGGGCCGGATTCAGAGATGGCCAACTTAAGTCATGCGCTTAAGTGCCTCTCCTGCGCGGATTTAACACAAGCTGACTTACACCGTATTCTAACTTGTGTCTAACCGTATTCTAATTACCTGTTTTTTGTACCTGCCCCCGAGTTGCCAGGTATCTACTAAAAAAATGTTTGTGGGGTTATGCATTTTTTTAACGTGTCAGTGACAGTGCCTTTAATAACCGCATTTGCCTTTTGGAAAATCCTGCTTTTGCGCATCGTAGTTGCTCTTGCGTGATGGGGTATAGGCATGCAGTGAACGTATTAATACATCGCATTGATAAAATGATCATAGCTTCTATTGATGACTGGAATATACCCATCACACAATCAAAAGAAATCATCGCTGGACAGTGGTTGCACACAATATTATTAGGTAAACAAATAAATCGTTGGATTTACTGAAAAAATCCAATTTAAAAATCTAATTTTTTTTAACGATTTAGGAAGAGCAGGTCAACACTGCTGAAGCAAGTGTGCTGTTTTTCGACTGCCCTGCAGATTTCAACTCCCCTTCACGTGAATGCGCTCAAGCTAACATTACACAAAATGGACTTAACTTTTCTTTTGCTCAATTTCTCCAGTTAACATTTAAAAATGATAATACTGTGGATTGTGGTACAACCGGAATAGCTATGAACCACAAATTGTATATTTTCCTATTGATTGTGGTGGAGCAAAAAATAATTGCAAAGAGTCACAATGTTGAACACTATCTTTTTCATTGTAAAGAGAGGCAAAAAGCAGGCAGAGGGTGGGATATCATTCAAGTGTCACGAAGCGAAGTGCATCGTCTGACACCGCAACACAAGAAAATGACACATATGTCTTCACAAATATTGTCATAAACGTAGGCCTACTATAATGGGAATAATGATTAGAATCATCTGGAGAAATATTAGTGAAAAAATGCTGAATCATATTCTGGGAGGTATGACTTGCTGCGGTGTATCTCTTAATATGCTGTCAGTATTTATAAACTTTGATTTATATATCCCACCCTCTGCCTGCTTTTTACCTATCTTTACTATGAAAACGATAGTGTTCAACACCGTGAACTTTTGCAATTATTTTATGGTCCACCTCAATCAATAAAACAATCTACAATTCATGGTTCATTGCTCGTACCACAACCCACAGTATTATTGTGTTAATTTTAATTGGAGAAAATAAGCAAAAGTGTGGTGAGTTGTTATAGAATAGAATAGAATAGAATAAGATAACTTTTATTTTCCCGCTAGGGAACTTCAGTTGTAGCCCCAGCAACAAAAAAGACATAGACAGTGGGGCAGACCCACAACACACAAACAAACATATCAAACAAATACATCCAAAAGAATCATTGCATCAATCAAGTGAATTAAGTGAATTAAAGTGCAATACAACCATGATTAAAAATAGCCCCCGCTGTCCAGTGTCACCAAGCAGTCCAACACACAAACTCTGCCTCCACGACTCTCCTCCATACACACAGTATGTGTCATACATTACAATATTTTAATTCAAGGGCAGAGTAATGGCATAGCCTACTAATTGTAAAACTAATTGGTTGGTTGTATATGGTTGGTTTGTGTGATGTCGTAGCCTGTAAATCCTTCGTTCATAGTTATATAATAGATACGATTTAAGCCTATGACGGGTTAGCTATGATGTTATCGCGTTAACAGCTGGGCCCCGCATAGGTTGACTCGCCCCGGGCCCCGCCCACCCTTGAGACGGCTCTGAGTGTATGTTCTTCATGTCTGCCATAGACTTTGTAGGCTTCTGTGTGTCTGCCAATGGTCTTTCTCCCCTCAGATGCCTGTCCGCACCACAACCTCACAGGTGGCATCGTTCCTAGAAATGACAGCATACTGCATGCGATTACTACCACTCCTCCATCACTCTACCATTGAGGCAGCTACTGAAACAGGATAATCCCTGGTCCTGGACCCTTGAGGAACTAAAAAAACCTCCTCACCATGCCTGTGGCCCACCCTGGCCCACATCCACCTGGACTGCCCTACACTCTTGACATAGGATGTATCTGCTGTGGCCCTTGCCGCTGTCCAGTCCCAGCTTCATGACAGTGTGGAAAAGCCCATAGCATTTGCTACAGGTGGTCAGACCACCTACATAATTATGACTTCAGCTGCAGTTCACCCCAGGACATGATGACATGGTGGCAGACTTTCTCTCCCATCCCACCATCCTACAGGCCCCAGCCGCTTCTCCAGAGGATGAAGATCAGGTAGTGCACCTAGTCCACTCATGACTGAAACACACTGTGTCCCTGTGCCTCAGTAGCTGAGCCCACTTTCACTATGCTCCATGACTACATCAGGCACAGGTGGCCCCCCCATCTCCCAACTGAACTGGATCCTTTTACCCATGTGAATCATGAACTGACATACTCGGGCAGCGCCTGTATCATCCATGTGTGCGCAGTGATACCAGCAGCGCTTAGAGGAAGAGTTTTGCAAATGGTGCATTAGGGTCACCTCGGCATCGTCATGGACAAACAATGATGCCGTGACTTGGTATGGTGGCCTGGCATAGGCCGTGACCTGAAGGAGCCTTTTAGGCTGTGCTTGCCATGCCTTACCAGTGGGAGAACTGGGTGGTCTGCTTGTCCACCACTCCAGCCCTTGGACTGGCCGACAACTCCATGGGACCACCTCAATGTCTGTGGTGAGCTACATAATGTGCAGCACCACCTGGGATTTCTCGTTGTGGTCTATGACCTGCACTCCAAGTGGCTGGAAGTTGCCCCCATGGGTAGCTTCACCTCTGGAGCGGTGATATATTTTCCTTTCCTCTGGGGTCTACCCCGGGCCATCATGACAGACAACAGTCCCTAGTTTGGGTCCGCTGAATTCACCTCCTATCTTGTAGTGAGCCGTGGGGTGATCCATATTCTGACCTCTTGCTCTCACCCTGAACCAGCAAGGGGCTAGAATGGTACAACCAGTCTCTCAAAAATGAGACTTCAACATGGCTGAAGGATGCTCAGTGGTGACCACACTGACAGACTCTCCTTCATGACCAGCCACTCCACTGCAGGAATCTCACCTGCCTCACTCATGCTGGGCCGCAAACTTGTGCTTTCCCTGATAAGACTCCGCACACCCATGGCATCGGCTCCTCTCCCACCCACTAACATGAAACAAAGGTTTGACAAGAAACGCAGAACCAAGCCACCGGCCATCGGAGTGTCAGACTATCAAGCCAAATAACTGAACTTGTTCTGGTCTCCCCATGCCAAATCAGCTGCCAGCTGGGCCCAGCTACTTACCAGTTGACAGACAGGTCTCGGTGGCATGCCAGACACCTGTATCTGTACATGCCAGGCACCTGTACCTGTACATGCCTGCCCCTCCTCACTTGCCCTACCGCCCCACTGTTCCTGGGGTCACACAGGGCACTACGGATGTCAGACTGCCTGCCCCTCTGCCTGTTGAGCAAGGCGTTCCAGTTGCCATGCCTCCTGTCCTTGCCTCTGCTCCGCCTTAGCCACAGCAGCATTAGAGCCCCAGCATGATATGTCTCATACTCGTCCTGGGCTCTCTCAGGACTTTGACACTACTTTCAGCGCTTATACGTTGGGAGAGGGAGAGGGGTATTGTGTTCATTGTTCACTGTAACCCTTTCTCATTGATTCATTATATTGATTGTGCCTTGTGCGCTACTCTAATGTTCTTGCACCTTTGGCTAGGTTGAGCCATCGTAGCACTACCCAGTAGTGTGTTGTTTCTCCACGTAAAATGTGGTCTAAAAGTATTGGTCTAAAGCTATATTCTGTCTCCTCGTCTTTAAATAAAATGGTAACGGCTGATTATAGCATCATGTAAACTGCCAAATAATGCTCAATAAGAGCTGAAGGAAGGAACATATGGTGGTTGACCCATCTTACTGGTTTTTTAGTTAAAGAGGTGGTCAGGCTAAGCACATTATGCACACCCACTTTATCATCAACACACTCACAAGTATGTTTTACAACACCCCAGGATGTACACAAACACCTTTACATGCACAGTCACAAGCATGAGACCACACAGAGTATGTATTGAGTATAATTTTAAAAAGACACTTGCTTATATTAAAGACAAGTCACCATAACAGCAAGACTGGATAATGGCAAATGGTAAAAAGGGGAAACAGAAAACCATGAGGGACAAATATAAAGAATGGAAACATAAGAAGGGAAAGGCATTTATGTCCAACCCCTCCCACCCTCTGTTACGTTCTCCGTAGCGGGAGGGGTAAGGACCCAGACGCAGACCACAGGATTAGGCAAAAAGAGTTCTTTAATCCGTACAGGGTTCAGACCAGGTGATCAGAGGTAGGTAGGTACACAAGGATCAGGCAGGAGAATGGTAGTTAATCCGTACAGGGGTCAAACCAGGTGATCAGAGGTAGGTAGGTACAACAGGATCAGGCAGGAGAAATGGTCGATAAACAAACGAGGTCAAAACCGAACAGGCAGACTGGACAGATAAGGGCAAGGCAAAAGAATAGTAGAGCAAACAGGTGTCGCGGAATAATTCTATAGATCTCAGGCTTTCGAAGATAACAGGCACTGGAAAAGGTAATCACAACGATCCGACACAGACTGGAAGTAACACGGGGTTTAAATGCACAAGATACAAATGACACAAAGGGAACCAGGTGTGTGAGAAGGCGGGGTTCCAAACGAGAGACAATGACATACATCTGGGAAACAATTAAACAACCACAGAGACAACTAGGGAAAACGCGGACTGGATTCCAAACCCACACAATGACAGATGACCTGGAGTTTCAGGAAATCGTGCATAGAGTAAGATGACAGGCAGAGTAGATCAGAAGCAGCTGAGAATGATTAGCAAGGACAGAACAGCATGAAAATGTGCGCTCTAATATATTAGTGAGATTAGTAACTATACACACCCCTGCCGTTAGTATGATTAGTAAGTATATACAAATTAGTTTGTTAATGGAGTTAGTAGCTCTTATCTATCATTAGTATGTTAGTGGTAATTAGTAAATCTAAGTGCACAGAGATAGGTGTGAAGCAAGAGGGAACCCGAACACCAATGAGATCACCCGAATGGTACAGAGACGTAAACGGGGACGGCGGCGCAGACAGGACCGTTCAGGCGGACGATGGCGCAGACAGTACCGCTCAGGAGGGCGACGGTGCAGACAGGACCACTCAGGAGGACGGTGGCACAGACAGGACCGCTCAGGAGGACGACAGCGCAGACAGGACCGCTCAGGAGGATGACGGTGCAGACAGGACCACTCAGGACGGTGGCGCAGACAGGACAGACTGCGATGGCTACATCGCTCAGGAGACCGGCGGCGACGGCTGCATCGCTCAGGAGGCCGGCGGCGACGGCTGCATCGCTCAGGAGGCCGGCGGCGACGGCTGCATCGCTCAGGAGGCCGGCGGCGACGGCTGCATCGCTCAGGAGGCCGGCGGCGACGGCTGCATCGCTCAGGAGGCCGGCGGCGACGGCTGCATCGCTCAGGAGGCCGGCGGCGAC
Organism: Ilyophis sp. 1 JC-2022; assembly: GCA_022702515.1. Classification (NCBI taxonomy): domain Eukaryota; kingdom Metazoa; phylum Chordata; class Actinopteri; order Anguilliformes; family Synaphobranchidae; genus Ilyophis; species Ilyophis sp. 1 JC-2022. The sequence goes on along the minus strand of CM040397.1, from coordinate 51,769,414 downwards.
GGCTGCATCGCTCAGGAGGCCGGCGGCGACGGCTGCATCGCTCAGGAGGCCGGCGGCGACGGCTGCATCGCTCAGGAGAGGAGACTAGCGGACTGGGCCGCTCAGGAGAGAAGACTGGCGGACTGGGCCGCTCAGGCGAGGAGACTAGCGGACTGGGCCGCTCAGGAGAGGGGGCTAGCGGACTGGGCCGCTCAGGCGAGGAGACTAGCGGACTGGGCCGCTCAGGCGAGGAGACTAGCGGACTGGGCCGCTCAGGCGAGGAGACTAGCGGACTGGGCCGCTCAGGCGAGGAGACTAGCGGACTGGGCCGCTCAGGCGAGGAGACTAGCGGACTGGGCCGCTCAGGCGAGGAGACTAGCGGACTGGGCCGCTCAGGCGAGGAGACTAGCGGACTGGGCCGCTCAGGCGAGGAGACTAGCGGACTGGGCCGCTCAGGCGAGGAGACTAGCGGACTGGGCCGCTCAGGCGAGGAGACTAACGGACTGGGCCGCTCAGGCGAGGAGACTAGCGGACTGGGCCGCTCAGGCGAGGAGACTAGCGGACTGGGCCGCTCAGGCGAGGAGACTAGCGGACTGGGCCGCTCAGGCGAGGAGACTAGCGGACTGGGCCGCTCAGGCGAGGAGACTAGCGGACTCGGCAACTTGAGAGGAGGCAGGGAGCAGGACGGGACTGTTGGCGTGGAACGAAACGGGCCCGGAGGTCCGGGACCGGACGGGGCCAGAGGCATGGACCGGGGAGTGACAGGAGGCATGGACCGGGGAGTGACAGGAGGCATGGACCGGGGAGTGACAGGAGGCATGGACCGGGGAGTGACAGGAGGCATGGACCGGGGAGTGACAGGAGGCATGGACCGGGGAGTGACAGGAGGCATGGACCGGGGAGTGACAGGAGGCATGGACCGGGGAGGAACAGGAGGCATGGACCGGGGAGTGACAGGAGGCATGGACAGGGGAGTGACAGGAGGCATGGACCGGGGAGTGACAGGAGGCATGGACCGGGGAGGGACAGGAGGCATGGACCGGGGAGGGACAGGAGGCATGGACCGGGAAGGGACAGGAGGCATGGACCGGGAAGGGACAGGAGGCATGGACCGGGGAGGGACAAGAGGCATGGACCGGGGAGGAACAGGAGGCATGGACCGGGGAGGGACAGTAGGCATGGACCGGGGAGGGACAGGGGGCATGGACCGGGGAGGGACAGGGGAACTGGGACGGGAAGGGACAGGAGAACTGGGACAGGAAGGGACAGCGGAGCTGGGACCGGACGGGACAGCGGAGCTGGGCCGGGACGGGACAGGGGAGCTGGGACGGGACGGGACAGCGGAGCTGGGACGGGACGGAACCGTGGAGCTGGGACGGGACGGAGCAGCGGAGCTGGGAAGGGACGGAACAGCGGAGCTGGGACGGGACGGAACAGGGGAGCTGGGACGGGACGGAACAGGGGAGCTGGGACGGGACGGAACAGGGAATCTGGGACGGGACGGAACAGGGGATCTGGGACAGGACGGAACAGGGGGGTTGGGACGGGACGGAACAGGGGAGTTGGGACGGGACGGAACAGGGGAGTTGGGACGGGACGGAACAGGGGAGTTGGGACGGGACGGAACAGGGGAGCTGGGACGGGACGGAACAGGGGAACTGGGACGGGACGGAACAGGGGAGTTGGGACGGGACGGAACAGGGGAGCTGGGACGGGACGGAACAGGTGAGCTGGGACGGGACGGGACAGGGGAGCTGGGACGGGACGGAACAGGGGAGCTGGGACGGGACGGAACAGCGGAGCTGGGATGGGACGGGACAGGGGAGCTGGGGCGGGAAGGAACAGGGGAGCTGGGACCGAACGGGACAGGAGAGCTGGGACTGAACGGGACAGGAGAGCTGGGACTGAACGGGACAGGAGAGCTGGGGCTGAACGGGACAGGAGGGCTGGAACGGGCAGGGACAGGAGGGCTGGCACAGGAAGGGCCAGGAGAGCTGGGACGGGACGGGGCAGGAGAGCTATGACTGGACGGAACAGAGGAGCTGTGACGGGACGGAACAGGAGGCTTGGGCTGGGACGGAAAGGCGATGGATCCCCCGTCCACGGGCGGTTGAGCCCGTCGACGGAGCCGGGAACCAGGACTCCATCGTTTCCTCCCAAGTCCATAGCCCCTCGGGCAAAGGGCAAGACGGGTACCCTTAAACTTAGCTGCTTCCAGGTTGTGGCTAGGCTCAGAGTTATCGGGATGGAGGGAGACCACTCCGAGCCTAACGGAGTGGGAGCTGGGTGGAGGAGTCTGGAGTGATGGGTGGTGGTCGGCATGACGGCTGGCAAACTCCGGATTCTGCCCCCAGATCCCCATGAGGTATTCTTCATAGGGATCCGGGCCGGAGGGATCGATCTCCCAGGCCATCAGAAACCGCAGATCTCGGGTCACGGACTTGATGACCGCCTGTTGTTGTCCACTCATGGCTCCTTGCCGCAGGAGCGCGGCGTGCAGGTGGCTTGGGTCTGCTGGGTCCAAGAATGGTCGGATCGTACTGTTACGTTCTCCGTAGCGGGAGGGGTAAGGACCCAGACGCAGACCACAGGATTAGGCAAAAAGAGTTCTTTAATCCGTACAGGGTTCAGACCAGGTGATCAGAGGTAGGTAGGTACACAAGGATCAGGCAGGAGAATGGTAGTTAATCCGTACAGGGGTCAAACCAGGTGATCAGAGGTAGGTAGGTACAACAGGATCAGGCAGGAGAAATGGTCGATAAACAAACGAGGTCAAAACCGAACAGGCAGACTGGACAGATAAGGGCAAGGCAAAAGAATAGTAGAGCAAACAGGTGTCGCGGAATCTATAGATCTCAGGCTTTCGAAGATAACAGGCACTGGAAAAGGTAATCACAACGATCCGACACAGACTGGAAGTAACACGGGGTTTAAATGCACAAGATACAAATGACACAAAGGGAACCAGGTGTGTGAGAAGGCGGGGTTCCAAACGAGAGACAATGACATACATCTGGGAAACAATTAAACAACCACAGAGACAACTAGGGAAAACGCGGACTGGATTCCAAACCCACACAATGACAGATGACCTGGAGTTTCAGGAAATCGTGCATAGAGTAAGATGACAGGCAGAGTAGATCAGAAGCAGCTGAGAATGATTAGCAAGGACAGAACAGCATGAAAATGTGCGCTCTAATATATTAGTGAGATTAGTAACTATACACACCCCTGCCGTTAGTATGATTAGTAAGTATATACAAATTAGTTTGTTAATGGAGTTAGTAGCTCTTATCTATCATTAGTATGTTAGTGGTAATTAGTAAATCTAAGTGCACAGAGATAGGTGTGAAGCAAGAGGGAACCCGAACACCAATGAGATCACCCGAATGGTACAGAGACGTAAACGGGGAGTGACAGATCAGGTGTAAACAAGTAGACACGGGACAACTAGGCAAAACCGGAAAATAAACAAGTCAGGTGAAAACTAAGAATAAACAATACATACAAAATAAAGGTACAAATGACCAGTAGAACACAGATCCTTACACCCTCTCAATGATCAAAATAAGCATCTGTCATCAAGGTGTAGACTATGGTACTAATCTCTTAAAACCAAACCAAAACCAGCCAATTTTTTCACATCAATAAGGCTTTTAAAGGCTTAGGCCAGTACATTTATTTTGTGGGGGATGCAAGCATGTCTTATGTAGTCATTTTACTGTACTGTGTGCTTTTATCAGTTGTATCATGTGTGTGTGTCAGTGTAATTGACTGCATTTTTAGTGTACTTATTGTACATTTTATTTTTGATGCTGATACTACAATCGAACTTCATCTGAGAAAAAGTCATTCTATTCTTCTAATGTTCCCCTATGTCTTTCAAACTCCCAGTAGATTGCCACTATTTGGAAATTCTTGTTTCAAAACATATCTTTAATATTTTCAATAATAGTGATATACTGTATTTGACCCGTTTAATACATGGTTATTAGCAACTTAATAGATATTTTTAAAAGGAAACGATTCCTGTGTTTATTGCTTTTTGACTCTCATTTGAAAAGATTAATTGTAGGCCTATCGAAGTAATAATCAAAGCGTGACAGTTCGCCTACGTGTCCAAGAAGAGAAAAAGCTACACAGTACAAGTGGGTGGCACTGTTTCTCTTTCAGGGACTTGAGAAGAGACGAAGGCTATTTATTGCATCTTCATTCCTCCGTGTTGCTCTTACTGCCTTTTCTCCTTATTTTGGCAGGGAGTGGGGTCACACTGTAGGCTTGGCAGGAGCTCTTGAGGAGATGCAGATGTGAGGCGCCCCTCCTCCAAAGACTGCACTGAAGCGCGGACGAGAAACAGGAGGTTACCATCAAGAGCCGCACAGCCTAACCCTCCGTGTCACCCTAGGCCCATAGTGTCATCTGTAAAGCGGAGAACCAAATCTTGCTGGCACATTTTAAAATTCTCACAATGTGTGAAGAAAAAAATAACACCACTACATCATTACAAAAATGTATTTTCTTGTGCTATTTTAAACACTGCTTGTGACCCGGCTGTATGTAGAGTAATGGCGTCTTACTGGAATAACTTTGAATTGTTTGTTTCCTTTTGTCACTGAATTGAAAAAAAAAGACTATGGTACTTCATAACCGACTCAAATCTTCATTCTTCAAGGCTTAATTCTGTTTGCACTGGCATGGTTCTAATCAATAAGCGACATATAGAGGACATTTGCCGCAACAGAAGTAATCAAATAGTTAAATCAATAGGCTACCACATAATTTGAATTATGTTAGGCTAAGCATTATCAGATTATTCCTTCTAAGGGTTGAAGATAAAGACACAGAGAAGCATTCCTATGTATCTGACATCATTCAGAACAGTCAACCAAAGATAACAACATGCTCCACAGCACCGCTCAAGTAGGCTGTAGACTACATGCTTTAAGACCGTAAATGTGTATCTTGAAAGAGTAGGCTACGTAGGCTACGTAGAACTATAGGCTATGTGTGGGGTTGGAAATGTATCGCCCGGTAATATTTGCTACTTCAAAGGCTATCTATAGCAGTGAACTTAAAAAGTAAAACTGGAAAACTGAACTATTATTATGCAATTTTGTTATAACTATGAATACAGTTAAATTAAAAGTTATTTGTTCTGATCACAGAATTAAATGTAAAACAAAGCGTACGAGCGCAAATATCTCTCGTAAACGAATGCTGCCCCTGGAATTCATTTACTATAGCGAAGGCTTCGTCGTGACGTCTTCCTCCGCCCTCTTTGCAGTGGAGAAGTTGACATCCAGCTCACCCTCCCCGGTGCATGCGCCCGCTTATGGTCCGTCCACTAACTTTGGCTCCTGCGGAATAGTTGTGGATCACTCTAATCAGCTGTTTTTACGTTCTCATTTGTCTTGAGACTCCTTTTTCCGTTCACTGCTTTTTACACAAAATACATGCATGTGCACAAATAAGGGACAATGGTTTCAAATGCATATAGTTTAGGGCTTTTGTGCTTTTGCTCAATATGGATAGGCTCGCAAGCTCAATTGGATAGACCCAGGTTTAAAGGTAAGAACATATTTATAACACTACTGTTGTCATCCTTTTATTATACAAATTATTTTAGAGTTTCTTATTTTGTATGTCTATAGATATATATTTTCTAAAATAATAAAAACAAATGTTCATGACGATGAAAGTGTTCGATGCGAACATTTTGCTTGGAAGTTCCATTTTTTAAAATAATACTTCCTCTTCGTTAGAATAAAACAAGATATTGACTTTTTCAATCGCTCACATGCCTGTAAGAAATTGCAACAATCGCATCTCTCATGGTCCGTTATGTTAGTCGGAGTGTTTGGGTGAAGTTGTAGGCTATTTATGTATTAAAATATAGCCTAATACACAATGTATATGTGTATCAAAGCAACAATTATTTTTGAATGAAAAGTCTGTTAAATGAGAGTTTCCTCATGCATTTATTTAACAGTGTATAGGCTATTTGGTTAAACATTTTAGAAGATACATTTTAGAACATTAATAGCCTACTAGACAACCTAGTCATGACATGATGAGGAATTACTCGTGAACTACGGCAACGATTGTAAATGTATCAGGCACGTGCTATTTTGCTATGAATATTCAATACATTAATTTGAACATTATTGCCACAGAATGTTCCAGAAATGGGAACAGTAATTTACGTTGACAGTGAACAAAAGGGCGCGCACTTTGCCAAATTGCGCTCCTATCGGTGCCTCAATCAGTGCTCTGCCCAGGCTGGAAACTGTGAGCCTTTCATACGTAGGCTAGTCCAGGGCTATGCCAGTCAAAACATCTAAAACCAAGGCGTGTGTTGGGATTCCCATGGCAAAGTTCGTGTTACTGTAAACTGCTCCATACCTGCTGGAAAGATTTCCACTCCATACGCTCACCTTCTTTGACACAGTCTGAATCGCTACTCTGGTGATGCACACTGACAGTGACCATTCCCACTTTACCAAAACTCCCTCTTTGAAAGAACCTATTGACATACACCTCGTAATTTAGCATATACATTTCACAAATCTCAGCGGCTGGCATTGAACTATTACAAGAGTTCTGTTCATTTCCTTGCCTTAAAGCAGACATGTCAGAATCCAGTCCTGGAGGGCCACAGTGTCTGCTGGTTTTCAGTGTGCCTCAACACCAGTGATTAATTTAAGTCATTGATTGGCTAGAGTCCACACATCTTGTTCTCAAGGCCTTAATTGGCTGTTAATTGAAAGGACACAAAAACCTGTGAGACACTGTGGCCCTACAGGATTGGATCTGACACTCCTGCCTTAGAGTATTAAAGGTGTTATCTGGTCATTTTATAACTGGCCCTGCCTTAGGGTGATATACACGTAAAGCTTTCTTTCATCTTAGCAGGCCATATTAAGTTTAGAAACTACTTGTTTTCTGTATTTTCTAAGGAGTCCATGTAGTATCAATTTGGGATAAGTATATTATGACAAACATGCTATATGCAATATCTGTTATATGCCAGCCTTTTTTCTGCATGGGGACACACTATGTATGCTGGTTTTTGTCAAAGCAAATTTCTTGATCAATTAATGTTGTTGAAAATGTTTTTTAAGTTCTACCAGATTTGTGTGGTTAAACTTATTTTAACTCAATGCAGGTTTGGCTATTTGTGATCAACAAACTGTAAATATAAATTTTCCACAGATGATTTTAGGGTTCCACACTCTCAGCAAAGAGGACCCAACCAATTTCATCTGTCAGTTCGTAATTGAATAAATAAAAAATGGAACATCTTTCAATTGGAATTATTTGCCATATAGTATAGTAAATTAAAGCATAAGATGGTCTGACCGATTTAAATTCCTGGGATGGGAATATGGGACATATGGGGATATTTCTGGCATAATGTGGCTTTAAGAGGGTAAATAATAAAAAGAACAATTAGAAGTGTCTAATTAAGAGCTTATTAGAAGCTCATGCACTATGGTTGGAACACAAACCAGCACATATGGGGCGGCTAGTGGCTCATGAGGTAGAGCGGGGCGTCCGCTGATCGTAGGGTTGCCGGTTCAATCCCCGGCTCCTCCTGTCCACGTGTTGACGTGTTGACGTGTCCTTGGGCAAGACACTGAACCCCAAATTGCTCCCAATGAGCAGGCTAGCACCTTGCATGGCAGCTGCCTCCATTGGTGTGTGAATGGGTGAGTGAGAGGCCATTGTAAAGTGCTTTGGATAAAGGTGTTATATAAGTGCAGTCCATCCATATAGTGGGTTGTGAAACACATATACTTTGGTATATTTGAGATTTATATTTGTAAGTGCAGTTTGTATAGTATCTATATGAAAGCAATATAGTCATAATCCCTGTTCACAAGTGTGGTCCTCAGTAAACACTGACATTTACAAGCCAACAAGGTTCTCTTTTCAAGTTCCCTGCTGTGACTGTAACAGGAACATATTTATATAGTGACTCACTGGATCCCATAAGTCCTGTTGTAGTACTATTGTGTTTATGACATATTAACACACCCTCTGGCTCACCAGAATATGGACCATGAAGTTTACTGTGATCAAGCTCCACTCTGTTAAAGCAAATTTTGTTTTTTGCTTCAGTTGTGGCAAGATACATATTTAGAGATTGAGGCCTGGATTCAATCAACATCCTTCTTTAACTTTGACTCACACTTCAAAACAAATGTTAATTATTTCCTTGAAAACAGCTTGGTGAGTTCAGCAATTGCTTAAATTGACTTGCAAAACTGCTTGTGAAGAGAAAACAAATGCTTTTATTTACTTGTAAGTTTTGGACAAATGAATCAGAGCTAAGAGGCCTTGTATTGTGCAGCATAAATGCGAAGGCCTATTTCAGTTTGTTGATTAATCTTCTAATTCATATGGCAATCATCCTGTTCTAATTTTCATTGTTTTATATTTTCTTATTTTGGTTTTGCTGAGATATGAGTCTTCTCTTATTTTTGTCATATTTTCTTTAGCAATGTACTGCCTGTGCAATGATATTCAGGCAGAGCTGAACAGTCTTCACACAGTGATCAAAGTATCACCAAGATCTCGCCTAAAAGTAAAATACCAATCACAGACCTCATATGTTTAAACAATGTGGACATCATGCCTTTCCTTATATCCCAGTGGTTCACTGCCGTAAGAAAGACAGTGACTGTAATGTGTCTGAGGTTTTGATCTTGTTTTCCCTCAGAATGTCCTGTGGATTTGTTCTTTGTCCTGGACACCTCTGAGAGTGTTGCACTTCGGGAGAAACCCCCAGATTTCTACATCGACCAGATCAAGACCTTCACCAAGACCTTCATTGATGAGCTGAAAGACATGTACGTACTGTATGTCGCTTTGGATAAAAGCGTCTGCTAAATGAATGGAATGTTATGTAATACTGAATCATAACCAGAAGCTTTAACTGCTGTAAGAGCGAGAAAATGGCATCCACTCCTGGCCTTGAGAATGACATTTTTATAGATGCCTGTTGGCCAGTAGCTGAATGACACCTGTAATGTCAGGTGAAACAATAGGGGCGCGTCCCAATATTCTTCACTCCACTTCTTCGTTCCTCCACTTGACTCCTTCACTCGACACCTACCCGGAAGTATGCAAAACACCCTGTACATGTAAAGTACAAGTGTTTGCATGTACAGTATACAATGTACCAGACATTGCGGTTTGCGTTGTGATATTAATTAATATGTAACCATTAATAATATAAAATCACAACATTAGAATATTACACAAGGTTTCCGTTTCAGGAGGAGGAGAGGGAGAGTGGGGGGGGGGGGAAGGAGGATACCTTTTCTGAGCATTGGAACTCACCCTATGGTTGTGTCCGAATCCTTCCATACTATTTAGTATGCTTGTTGAGTACACTGGATGAGAAAGTTGTTAAGTAGGCAAAATCTTCTCTAAATGTAGTGTACTTGAAATCCCAAAATTATATACTTATTTTCTGAGTATATTCGGGAGCATACTTTTCAGGAAGTAATAAAATACTTTGGTCCCATAAATATGGCACGTAACTTCATTAATGTTTTCCCTCAACAATAACGACACATGAGCATGGCCGCACAAGGGCGGGACATCTTACGACACTTCCACAGTACAGTTGTAAAATAGTATGGCGGATATTTTTGCATACTGAATGTCACATACTAGTATGCAGTAAACAGTACACAGTTACACAGTACAGGATGCAGTAGATACGGCTCTGATTTGGACACAGCCTAGGATTCCATCCAGATAAAGGGTTTATTCAATAGACAGAACTTTCTGTTATGGTACAAACATTCCATCAATTGAATATGAAGTTCACCTTTAAAGTTTTTTTTACATTCTGCAACACTCCACAGGAGATATTTTGTGAGTGTGTTATGGGGGTTGGGTCCACTAGATTGGTGGTGGGACAATATTCTGCAACAAGTTAAAGTATGTCATTTTCCACAGTATGGGGATAGTTATTTAGATTGTGTTGTGTTCCATACCTTTGTTCAGTTCACTCCCATCACTGTTTGAAAAGGTTCATATTACATTTTAGCCCTCTTGACTATACCCAAAGCCTCCAATGAAATGATTAAGATGATAAACCTGAGGATCTCTAGAGGGTAAAACAGCGGATGACATGGGGCCGGGTTAAGCATTGATATGAAAGGACAAGTGTTAAATCACATTCAGTTTTTTAATTAAATATATAATGAAATTGTCACTTTTCAAGTGAAGATAATCTAAGGGCCGTGTTTTACTTTCTTGTGACATTCTCTGCTTTTCCAGGCGTCAACCGTGTGACCGATCCTTGACTTGGAACTCAGGAGCACTGCACTACAGCGACGACATTGTGATGGTCCATGAGCTGAGCGACTTGAATGCTGAGCGAAACACACTGAAGCAGAATATAGACATGATCACCTACATAGGGAAGGGCACCTACACCGATTGTGCCATCAAAAGGGGCGTAGCGGAACTGCTGGGAGGGTGAGTCTCTGCAGGCTGAAGTTTGTATTATGGGGCTTATTTTCCACTGCACAACCACATACACATATTCACATACACGTATACACACAGTAATGCACGTGCATACCATATAAACACATGCACATTCGCAAGTATAAACATGTGCACATTCATACACTCACACACACATATGCACATGCATAAACACTTTACACATATATGCACACACAAAATGCTCACATGCAAACATACTCATGCATTTGAACACAAATGGGCTAATACACAGACCCACACATAGACACACACACACACACACACTTGGCTTCTCCTAAAAAATATAAATATTGATTTAAGAAGGGCTATAGTGCGATGACACTGGCATAATTGGTTGAACATGAAAAAAACATCTAATCATCAGCACAAAATATAAATATTTGGAATGGTCTTTCAAAAAAATAGGAGGCAAACCTATTTTTAATGAGGTGTGGGACCAACAGATGTAACGCAACACAAAAACAACACCCAAATAGCAACAGACGAAGACACACATACATGCATGCATGCAGACACAAAGAGCACCAACATTTCACACAGGCACACACGTGCACACACATAACGTATGTCTGCAGCATGACAATGATTCTCTGGTCTAGTTGGATAGAAAGTAGGAAGAAACTCTATGGTACTCTTAAGACTTTGAAATTCTTCACTGCAGTCTGGGTTTGATATGACTGAGGACCAGACTTGATATTAATGTGTCTGTTTTGGCTTCAGGGGCTCACATTATCATGAGAACAAGTACATTGTGGTGGTGACGGATGGACACCCTATCACAGGCTACAAGGAGCCCTGTGGGGGTCTGCAGGATGCAGCCAATGAAGCCAGACAGCATGGAGTCAAAGTTTTTGCTGTTGCAATCTCGCCAGATCAGGAGGTAACTTTTATCCCATTGGACTTCGGTGTATCTGGATATCGACATTGTGCTGAAGTGTAGCGGCAAACTGGATCTTGGGATAGGTTCAGGAATTTGGAATTTGAATAAAATTAGAGGAAACCACATTGGGTACGTTTACATGCACAGCTATATCCGATTACTGGAAGCTATCAGTTTACGCCAGTGTTTAACTTATCGCGTTCACATGGACATAAGAAATGTGATTACTCCAAAATCCACGTTTACACGATTCTCTTCATGATTGGCTCTGTGGAAAACGTAGCTACTAACTGCTTCCTGTTGTAAGGACAAAAAGTATCCGCCCGTAAAAAAAATTACGTTATTATTATTATTATTATGTTATCAAGGGTCTTAATTACTTTTGGTGCCCTAAAATGGGGGGGGGGGACGGGGTATGAATACTTTCTGAAGTCACTGTATGTTCACCGGTGAAATGCGTTTATTTCATAATACAATTCTGGAAGTGAGATCCTGAAGGAACCTCAGGCCAAGCAAATGTTGACAGGTGGAACAATTTTGACATTACACCCCCCCTTCTGCATGACATGTGTAGTTTCGAAAAGCCGAAAGAAACCGAAAAATCTAAAGTTTGGGCAAAAAACCAAGTGTGTAAAGTGGGTTTCAAAAAAACACGGATTATGACCTTATGACAAAATTATATTTCACACTGTGGTAATACCCCAATTGCTTTGAGCAGTTGGTATTTTGTTTATTGTTTTTAATTTTAGAAGACCTAAACGACATCATAATGTTATAACTCAAATAAAGCTTCAGTAACCAATGTTTATGAATAGTGAAATGGTCTATCAGGTCCTGTGGTTAGGTCCTGTTTCCAAAGAAACATTGATGGAATAACCTTTATGAACCAGCCCATCTTTTCAGCAAGAGGAGACTAAGGGGGATTTTTCTCAATTCAAAAATAAATTAGAGTCAAAATCAATTAAGTAGATTATAGAACCTATTCATATTGAGTTATCATAGCAGATAATTGAGTTATCATCGCATAATGGGTTCATTTTACACCTTATACTGAGAGTTATTAACATGCTAGGAGGATTAGCATACAATGATGTGGATGAAAAACAGAACCTCTTGAGGTGGACAGTAGGAAAAATGGCCATGAAGTATTTCAGGAAGCATTTGAAATAAAAAGTGAGCAAAGTCTTTGTATCTTACTTTGTCAACAGGATGCCAGGCTGTCTGTAATAGCCACAGACCAGAACTACAGACAGAATTTCACAGCTGCAGACAAGGAGAGGACCTCCCAGCTCAGAACTATCCACACCATTGTAAACTTGATTGTGAGTACCTGCTTCACTGTAGCATACATCTACTCTAACTGCCATTCAGGCATTAGCCACAGTTTTCAGCATGACATGCTTCCTGCAGATTGAACTGTGTGGTTTGGAGTTTAGGCAATACAGATAAAGCTGACCTGGCCCTCTTCTTTTCTGATTTCAGATCAATGAGACAAAAGACGTGGTATGTATGGTTCCTTCATTTGTGCTGTGTCTACAGTGTTGATCTTTTCCCTTACACATCGCTGTGCTAATTTCACATCCTGCTTTTCTTCACAGTGTTGTTCCTTTGACTGCGCAGTAAGTGACTCTATAATCTCAGCATGATTTCCTATTTCATACAGTGAGAATAAAAAAATGGCTTCTTGTTGTTTTGTCATTTCTGGTATTTATGGACATTTAGATTCCCTAAATACCAGAAATTAGTTTTGCCAATAACCGGTGATGCATATACGTTTTGCATGATGTTATCACTTATCACTTTCTTCATGGGTTTTCAGGCCACAACTGGGCCAAGAGGGCCTAATGGGGATCCTGGATCCATGGTAATTCAGACCACTCTTATACTAGATATCTATTTAAATTAAAGTCTACATATTTATACTGGGTCTATATTTAATTTAGAGATATGCAACATACACAACACATGTACATTAGATCTACATAAATAAATTCAACCTTCAGATTAACACTGGATCTACATTTAAAGAAATGCAACAAAGATTTATACTGCATCTATGCTTAAATTACAGAAATACAACATGACATGTAATGCTACATTGCATTACGTTCATTTACGACCCCCAATTCCAAAAAAGTTGGGACAGTATGTAAAATGCACATAAAAGCAGAAAGCAGTGATTTGTAAATCCTATTTTACATATATTTAATTGAAAACAGTACAAAGAAAAGAAGAAAATATATTTAATGTTTTGCCTTATGAACTTTGTTGATTTTTGTAAATATACTCTAATTCCGGATATGCAATAGATGGATCACTTTAAGGGTTGTTTCTCTTGACTCATTTTCCTATTGAACTCTATGGAAATATAAGTCAGGAGAAACAACCCTTCAAGTGATCCATCCATATCTACTGCATATCTGGCAGCAGAGTGATGGTTTGAGGCTCGTTTGATACCTCAGACCCTTGATGACTTACAGCCATTTAGCCAACCATGAGTTCCATACTATTCCCGTGTAATTTACAGCTTTAACTAGTTCCACCCCCAAATTCCCATAGAGATCAATTCAGAGGTTATCTTATCGCTTGTAAGAGTACCTGAAAATAAGATATCAAGAGTCTTTTGATATCCTCTTATACCCAGTCATTATAGCATCACCTGTTACCCTGTGGAATGTTTCAAACAGGTGTTTTTTTAACTTCCCAGTAAATTTTTTTGCCCCTGTCCCAACTTTTTTGGAACGTGTTGCAGGCAACATATTCGGAATTAGCGTATATTTACAAAAATCTATAAAGTTGATAAGGCAAAACATGAAATATCTATTTTTTGTATCGTTTTCAATTCAAGTTTTACAAATCACTGTTTTCTGCTTTTATGTGCATTTTACGTACTGTGCCAACTTTTTTGGAATTGGGGTTTGTACATTGACTCTTATCAATATAGGAAGCCTGGGGTTTATGTTTAGTTTACATGTTTAAAGTACATTCACCTGATTAATATTAACAGTAGTACTGGATCTGGCTTAAAACCTTTGCAGACCATTGAGTAAAAATGCAACATCACTAAAGCACGAGTGAATTATGGATTTATATTTAAACAATATAAATGCAAATACAGATTCATCGCCTTTTTAAATAAGAGAAATGTAATAGCTATACAGATTTATACAGGATCTACCTGTACATTCATACTAGCTTTACAATTGCACTAGAAGTATACTGGATCTAGATTTAAATGAGAGGAATTCTACATTTGAATACTAGATGAGAATGAAGGTAATAACAGGGTTTTATAACATAGAATTTAATGTACATACATGACTGAGTATTATGGGTTAGATGTGAGTGGTGGCAGGTTTTACTTGGGGATACAGACCGTAACTCACTGAAGAATGTTTTCTCATCAGGGTGAGTCTGGCAGGCCGGGGATGCCAGGAGAGAAGGGAGACCTCGGTGATGTGGTGAGTACCAGCTGCCAGAACTGTGTCCCACATCCAATCATGGATCTCTGTGCACTAAACATGTAACAAACATGTTTGAGCAAGCGTGTGTGCAAGCAATAGGCTATATGGATCAATATTATGATTAATATTATTTGGACTAACCATTATGCCGTGTTTTGATATACGCACTGATAATCTTTCACATTATGTTTAACACTGACACAGATTCCCGGTAATTCCAGACCAAACTATTTCTCAGAAATATAATAACAGGAAAACAGGAAAAAAATTTCCACTACACCAGGGTTGTTATTTTACAAAATATATGTCGTTTAATTTTGTTACATAACCGGCAGCAACTGAGAATGAGATACCAGAACATGGCTTCCCTCTCAGCTTAGAAAACACAAATTAGCCTGCTTGTTTAATTAATTCCGTTTGATCATACAATGAAGCATTGTCAAACATCAATTCCATGAGGCTGTGTTCACAGCAGACGGATCACAGGCAATGAATTTCAGCTAGCAAGCTTAATCCGAAGTTTATATAACATATATTGCATTCTTTATTATTGTTAGGTTGGTTAGGTTTATTATTATTTCATCCTGATCCCGTCACTCACATCAGCCATGTCAAGCAGGTTTTGAAGGCTCTGTTAGAGGCGAAATTATTTGTCAAAAGTGCTTGTTTCATGCCAGCACCGTCTCCTTTTTGGGGTTCATAATTTCAAAAGGCAAAGTCCGGATGGACCCCGATACATTTTTGCGGTTCTGAACTGGCCCACTTCTCAGTCGGTCAAACAGATTCAGCGTTTCTTTGGCTTCGCCAATTTTTATCGCCCGTTTATCCGGTATTTCAGTGC
Source organism: Ilyophis sp. 1 JC-2022 (assembly GCA_022702515.1). Taxonomy (NCBI): domain Eukaryota; kingdom Metazoa; phylum Chordata; class Actinopteri; order Anguilliformes; family Synaphobranchidae; genus Ilyophis; species Ilyophis sp. 1 JC-2022. The sequence continues at coordinate 51,753,720 of CM040397.1, read as the reverse complement.
ACTTGCCGCACCTATCGCCGCTCTCACTAAGAAGGCGTCAGCAGGTCAGTTTCGTTGGAACCCCAAGGCTGAGTCCGCCTTCGTGAAATTAAAAAAGAGGTTCAGTTCTGAGCCCATTTGAATTACTCCCAATCCATCCCTCCTGTTTGTTGTGGTGGATGCCTCCAAATTAGGAGTGGGCGCCATACTGTCTCAACATTGTCCCATTGACCGCAAGATGCACCCGTGTGCTTGTTTCTCTCACGCCCTTACTCCGGCCGAGAGGAACGTCACTGGAGGCTTGAGGGTGCGGAACACCCCTTCACGGTCTGGACCGACTATAAAAATGTAGAATATGTCCAGCAGGCTAAGAGAAGGAATTCCCGGCAGGCGCGCTGGGCATTATTTTTTACACGCTTTAACTTCCTTCTGACGTATCGCCCCGGTTCAAAAAACCTCAAGCCTGATGCGCTATTCCACATTTTTTACCAATCAGACAAACCTACCACTCCAGAACCTATCTGCCCAGATCCTAGCTCTTGTTCTCGACGTTTTTGGTGACCTGGTATGGATAAGGATGTACGCGATTTAGTTGCCGCTTGCGTCATTTGCACCCGTAATAAGGGTTCTCGACTTCCTTCCGTTCTCGATAATGCCCCCTACCCGTACTCAGGCGACCGTGGAGTCACATTGCTTTATAAACGGGTTACCTGCTTCTCGGGGTAACACGGTTATTTTGGTAATTGTCGATAGGTTTTTTAAGGCAGCACATTTTCTCGCGTTGGCTAAATTGCCATCGGCACCAGAGACCACACTGCTAGTGGTCAACTACGTTTTCCAAATTCACGGGTTGCCTCACAATGTGGTGTCCGATCGTGGTCCTCAGTTTGTCGCTAGGTTTTGGCGATCTTTTTATGCACAGTTAGGCGCGTCCGGTAGTCTGCGGATGGAACCCAGAGGACAGACTAACGGACAAACGGAGCACACTAATCAGACGTTGGAGAACACTTTTCGCTGCATGGCGGTCGCCAGTCATACGTCATGGAGCCATCATCTACCCTGGGCAGAATATGTTCATAACACCCTGCACAATGCCTCCACAGGTCTTTCCCCTTTCAAGGCCCAGGTGGGCTATTCGCCTCCGCTTTTTCCAGAGCTGGAGAGAAACGCGGAGGTTCACTCTGCTAGCGCTTTCGTCCGAAGATGTCGTGCAGTTTGGAAGCGAGTTCGTGCCTCTTTTTTGCGAGCTTCCAGAGGGCAGAAAACGCCAGCGGGTCTGGCTTTCCACACGGGATTTGCCCCTGCGGGTCGAGTCTCGCAAACTGGCCCAGCGTTATGTGGGTCCATTCAAAATTATCCGCAGAATCAATCCGGTTATGGTGCGTCTCCAGTTGCCACGCACCATGCGTATCCACCCCACTTTCCACATTTCCCATTTTAAACCGGTTCTCGTTAGCCCCCTGTCTCTGGCTGAGAGTTAGTCGCCTCCTTTTTGGATCGTAGAGGGAGGTCCGGCTTATATGGTTCGCCGCATCTTGGCTGAGAGACGTGTGGGTAGGGGTAGTTGTTATTGTTATTGTACCACACGTGTGGGTCTGGGTAGTTTTTGGTGGATTGGCAGGGCTATGGCCCTGAGGAGCGGGGCTTCCGTAGAGACAGGCGTGGGGTCGTCCCCTATAGGGAGGGTCCTGTCATGGTTTTCGCCAATCTTCCCTCTGTTGCTACGGTTTTCTCATCCATTTTTCCTTTATTTTCAGTCTATCGGATTTTTTCACGTTCCGTTTCAGAGTTTTCCTTTTCCCCGCTAATTATTCGCTTCACCTGTTCATTTACCTCTCAGGTATTTAAACCCCTCACTTCCGCTTTCTGGCGCTTCTTCGTCATATTCTGCCTTCACATATTCAGTGTTGGTTAGGTTTTGTTCTTAAGAAAGATTCTATATTTTTTCCTACTTCTCCTACTTCTCTCTGCTACTGGGAGAGTGAGTGGTTTATTTTGATTTCATTTATTTTCACTTATTTATCAGGCGTTATAGTCTAAGGTTCCAATGGTGATTCTTTGTTTTTCTCTCTCTCGAGCTTTGCTCCTGGATTTCTGTTTTGAGAGTCTCTTTACCTTACCCTTCTACTCGTTTCTATGAGCTACACCCAGTTTTGTGGGTGGTTTATTATTTTGGCTACTGCCAGGGAGTTTTTTGTCTCTTGTTTTCGTTTCTACTATTTTGGGTATCAAGACTCCTTTAGTGGTCCTCGCTTCTGTGTCGTGTTTTGTTTAGTCGCATTTGACTCTTCAGTTCTACCAAACCCTCACAAAAATATGAATCCCCATTTCACCATTTTGCAATCTACACACATTGTACGCACGCCTACGTAGACGCATATTAGGCTACTATCTTCATATTGCGCAGTTAAAATAACATTGACACAACTGCGACATGACTTTAGACCAGGTTTGTGGTGGTTTTAGCGCAAGCAGTTAATGCTGCCTCAAGATAGCAATACGCCAAAAATTATCCTAGCCACACCTCATCGTAAGACCAACCCACCTGGTTCACTTCCTATGGGCGCAAGTTCAGTTGCTAGTTAAACAACCTGAGTACTGGCCGTTAAAATGACACCTGCACTGGTCTGAAACTAGCAAAGACACTTGCGTTTGGGTTACTGCTGCTCAGCACCGGGTGTAAGATAGGGCCCACAGTGCTGTAAATAAGGGCTCATTTCACAAAGTGATATGAGTGCAACAGTCCTCTTTGAACTGTGAGGGTGTTTTCGTGTAAGATACACCACCATACATGGCATGGTAATATAGCTATATAAAAATATCACTTAAAATACCCCATAATTTGTCTTTAGAAAGCTAGGGAGAGCTCCAGTCATTTTAAACTGTGTCATGGCCTTTAAATTATTGTAGTAATATAACTGTCACGTGTATACCCAGTATATGCCAGCAATCACATTTATGAGTATTTAACACCATGGTGAAAGTGGTATTGCCAGATGGACCGAGAATGGAATATTAAACATTTCTTCATGTAAAATTATTTTGGGAATACAAACAGGGTGACATGATATAAACATTAAAAAGTGGTGCATGGACGTGTGGTTGACTTTTATCCAAGCTCCACCTGCTATGCTGTCACCTAAAGCCTCCTCTGTCTTACAGGGAAGACCAGGTGATGCAGGACCTGTGGGCTACCAGGGTATGAAGGTACGGTCCTCCTGTCATTTTATTCTCTGCTCTCATTCATGCATCTCTATTATTTTGTATTTTTTATTTTTTTGGGTCATAAGCTAAAGACCTGTTAAACTAAGTCTGATCTTCTTTTACCCACAGGGAGACAAAGGAGGAAGAGGTGGCAAGGTATGTTTGATTTGCATTTTTATTATTGTTTTTCTACCTGTTAAAATTGTGATTGAAGTCCCACTCCCTTTAATTTATGTGGCGTCCAATTGATGGACATGTACTGAACTGGATAAGTTGTATATGAGCTGAATTTGGAGATGTAGGTTTTTGTGTCTGGGGATCATTGGAGACATATGCATCGATTTAATTATAGTGCCGTGTGTTATAATAACATTAGCTGGAAAGAATGCCCCCGTTCTGCTCATTTGCTGAATTCTTTCAACTAAACTTGAAAAGAAAAAGACTAACTTTTCTGTTTTTGTCTAGGGAGATAGGGGTAACAGAGGATACAAGGTGAGAGCACATATCATCCCTGATTGGCCTCTTTCTCTATCAATTCTCTATTCTATTCTATGTTCTCTATCTAACAAATATTTGCTCTCTGAAAAATTATCCTCTTTTTCGTTCCCCAGGGAGACAAAGGACAGAGTGGGATTGATGGGACAGATGGACGCAAGGTGAGTTCTATAGATTGTGTGTTGAAATATATGCAGGCTTAAGAATTCCTAATGTACTAAAACTACATCAGCAAATCAAGTAGATTGCATTATATTATATTATTTACATTATATTATATTATTTACATTACATTATTTCACAAACATCAGACCTTTTCACACTGTACATTTTTCAGCCTAGGTCTCCCACAGCTTTGTGCTAAAGAGGCTCTTAGCACCGGGCTAGGCAAGGTTTCACACTTGCACATTCAAAGCTGAGTAACGCCAACACAAGCCCAGGGCTTAACTGGCCCTGCTCCAAAGCTGCTTTAGCACTGACTTTTCAAGAATTGTCCTCTATACTTTTTATGAGCAAATTAGATTGTCAAGCATATATAAACATGTATATAAGTTCACTTTTCTAAGTTCAGTGTCAGTGTCAGCTAAATGGCTCCGCTTGCAGAAAAGGAACCTCATCCTCAGTCAGAACCTGCAAAACGGCAGCTTTTTCATCTGTAGCTTGATGGCACTTGTTTTGTGAGAGCTTTGGAGACATCATAGATATAATACTTAGGGTTAAGCAACCTGGATCCTCCTATTAATGGAAAAATCACATTGAGCATGTCTAATGATCCAATTTGGATAATGTCTAAAAGGGAAGACAATCCTTATAGAAATGGAATATACTGAACTAAATTATATTATCAAGATATTAGTATCAAGATATTAGGATCTACACTTTACAAAATATCAGCAAATATACAACTTACCTTGTATATTATTTTCAGGGTGCACCAGGACCCAATGGTCCCCATATACCTTGTGCAACTTATATATATTCCCTTTTTGTAGTAGCATTATTTTATACATTTATTGAAAATCTTACAATATTACTCTATATAGTTTTGTATATCATCATGTCACATAAATGTAATTACTTGAGAACAGATTAATGTGTATTTTTATGCTTAATTATTATTCTGTTAATCTTATCAATGGTATGAACATATTTGGAGGCAACTGTGTGATATATTATAGCAGAAGAAACCCTGAAGACAGAAAGCTAAAATAACCAAGAATACAGAAGATATGCAGAGCACTCAAAGGGTTATAAAATGAAATTGTAATTGTGAAAGTGGCTTACGTACAAGATAGAGAAGTTCCAAGGCATTCTTCACAAATGAGCCATGTAGTAAAACGCCTTTTTTAAATTGACAAATCCAGATAGGAAAAAGGATTAAAACCAAGAACATGGGGCCTTTAAGGACTATTTAAAAAGCCACTGCCTATATGTAGTGGTACATGAGCCATAATAGGTTCATACAGGGCAGTAAACCCACCCTTAATTTGGTATATTTTCTTGCAATGCAGTGAATGCACTTCTAATATAGTATATTTCTCTGCAGTGAATTAAACGTCTCTTTGACAAAGTATATTTTCCTGCAGTTTTCTTTGATGCAGCATATTTCCCTACAGTGCATTAAATGTCTGTGTTGTGTATTTCCTTGCAGTGCATTACATTTCACTGTTATACAGTGTATTTCCCTGCAGTAAATTAAACGCCCCTATTATAAAGTGTAATTCCCTGCAGTGTATTAATCTTACTCAGTATATTTCCCTACAGTACTTTACACCTCCCTGTTATACAGCATGCTATGTTTTTCTGCAGTGCAATATTTTTCAGGGGCACCAGGTCCCCAAGTGGAAAAGCTAAAGAGCTTAGCATTACTTTGTAACACATAATCTATTGGAAGGACACTGAACAGGTCTAGCTATATTTAAAGGCTCTTCTTTTTGTCCTCAGGGTGACCCTGGTTTCTCAGGCCTGGCTGGCTGTAAAGGATCCCCTGGGCCAGATGTAAGTGGATTTTGTTTAAACGGTCTCTTAGGTGACTGCTTATTTTACTTGCGTGTTTTTGTAAACGTGCAGAAACATATGGTCAACTGTCTCTTCTTTGTTACTCTGCTTCCGAGTACACAGAACAGTGTCACCTGCCAGACTGGTGGTTTTTCTAAACATAGCTTCGGATGGAGGACTGTCCATCACCCTCCTTTCCTAACCTGTAATATTTTATCCTTTTCACAGGGTAATGCTGTAGAGTATTAAATTTTTTAAACAGCTTATTTTTCATTGTACAGCTAATTTTATGTTACTTGTGAATCAAGCCTACAAACTTACAGGTGCAAGCCCAGTTACCTAACCATTATGGTATGCTGCAAGCCAAGTTAACCAAGTTAGGCGGGTTATAGTGTAGCCATTGTCTGCCCGCATATAAAAAGGCTGGTGTTACATGTAAAAAAACAACAAAACAAAACACATATAAATAATAACTAGGCCTACCAGTTTTTCTAAAGCATTTGACCCACAGAGATTTAAACTTACAATCCATATATTCCTTGGGCCCCCATAATCATTGGAGTAGCACAATCACCTTACTAGTCATGCAATTAGTAATTATGTATTTAGTCATTAGTAATTATGACCCTCATAAAATAAATAATAACAATAATACATTGAGAGCCAGGAAAGTAAACATAGATCATGTATCTGCTTGGTACAATGCAAACAGATTTGATATATTTTCCACAGTTGGCAATTTATCCATATATATTGTAAACAAAAATAGATCTACATTCACAATAAAAAACCATCAACTATGGTCTTGTTGTATGGTGACCATTAACATCTCTCAGCAGGCTTAGATTTAGGCTGTGGATAGATGTCATCCATGATTTGACAAATGAATTTGAGTGCAAACATTTCACTAGAAAAACTGGATACTTGCTAATTACATGCATTTCCAGTAAGTATGTAAATAAATGTGGAGCAATCCTGCAAAACAGCATGTCTGTGGTCACAGACACGTCAACAGATGGCATAGACGAATAGGTTTTGCATGTTTTCGTTTTTATTTTTATTATTATTATTATCATTATTTTTGTTTTCTGACAAACTTTTAAGCATTGTCCAAGCAGAAAGTTGCTCGACACAGGGCTTCTCTGGAGAGTATACAAATAGCAGAGCAAGGTTCAGACCTCCGAATAAAAATCCCGCCTGAGCTATTCAAAACAAGATGGGGCAATTACAAAAAATGTTATGAAAAAGTAACACTTTTTAAAATTAATTATTTCAAATGATTCACAAAGAGAAGAGACAGTCCAATTGAACTGCAGCCATAGCTGTTGTACTGGGTCTGAAGAGCTTCCCTCACAGCTGAAATAGAAAAGAATCAGTCTGGGTCCAGTCAGACAGCATCTGGCCACCAGCTCAAGGGAAGTACACTTCTCTATCAGACAAACACTTCTTAAATCCTATTTTCAAAAGTCATAGTGTTTGTATGCGTTAATTACTTATCCCTGTTTCATTCATACCATTTTAGTTTGTAATGTCCGGTCATTTATAACATGACAGGAGCATGGGGGATAGGTCCTTCAGGAATGATTTAGAGACATTCTGTTTTAATTAAAATATTTTTTAAAGTCTCCTTCTGTTGACTTGCAGGGATTGCAGGGGGAATCAGGTCCAAAAGGAGACCCAGGGTCATATGGCACCAAAGGAGAAAAAGTAAGTACAAAGCATTATTTTAAAGAGTTTTGCTAATGCTGAAGTACATTTTTTTGTATTTTATTGCAGCAGAAGTATTAGTTTAGATAAGGCTGTATGTGGTACAGTACAAGTATTTTAAATTATTTTTAATTACCGCATGCCTAATTTTTAAATATTTATTTACTCTACTCTGTATTACTTATTTTTTTTCTTAATTTGTTGTTGTATATTATATGTACATTCGGCACACATGTAAAAGAGGGCACCTGCTGCTATTTACAGTGCCCTCCACAAGTATTGGCACCCCTGGTAAAGATGGGTTATAAAAAAAATTGCTGTTTGGTGAATTAGCTTAATGAAAAAAAAGAGAAAAATCCACTTTAATTGAAGTAAATTTATTCAGAGAAAAAAAAATCCTTCATCAAGAAATTATTATTTTTACCAAAACCACGTGTGCCACAATTATTGGCACCCCTGCATTTAATACTTTGTACAACCTCCCTTTGCCAATAAAACAGCACTGAGTCTTCTCGCGTAACATCTAATAAGATTGGGGAATACAAAAAAAGGAATCTGAGACCATTCCTCTTGACAGAATCTCTCCAGATCATCCAGAGTCTTAGGTCTTCTCTTGTGCACTCTCCTCTTCAGCTCAGCCCACAGGTTTTCAATGGGGTTTAGGTCAGGGGACTGAGATGGCCATGGCAGAAGCTTGATTTTGCTGGAAGATCCAACGACGACCCAGTTTAAGTTTCCTGGCAGAGGCAGCCAGATTCATATTAAAAATGTCCTGGTATTTCATGAAGTTCATGATGCCATGACATTCCTAACAAGGTTCCCAGGGCCTTTGGAGAAAAAACAACCCCAAAACATCATGGAACCTCCACCATACTTAACAGTGGGGATCAGGTTATTTTCGGTGTAGCCATCCTTCTTTTTATGCCAAACCCACCTTGAGTGTTGGTTGCCGAAAAGCTCAATTTTCGTTTCATCTGACCATAAAACACGGTTCCGGTCAAAGTTGCAGTAGCATTTAGCAAACCATTTTTACTCATCTTTACCATGGGTGCCAATAATTGTGGATAACACTGTATTTAATTACTCTACTTTGTAATACTTCTTTTTAATTTGTTGCATTTTATGCGTACATTCGGCACACTTGTAAAAGATGGCACCTGCTTTCATTATGTTTTAAATAAAGGTTGCATGATTGAATAATGAATGAATAAATGCATGAGAGAAACAGGTTAATTAAATTTTGGTCCTGTGACGTTTATACATTTATTGAAGGGAGAATGGATCTTAATATAATTTCAGTGCCAGGATTTGATGGACTACTTTACAAACCAGAGTTAGAAAGGTCATCACTGTGCTTTCTCTTTCAGGGAGACCTTGGAAAAGATGGTGAAGCAGGAAGACCTGGCAATTATGGTCCACTTGGACCAAGGGTAAACTATAAATGACATATGTGGCCTCTTGGACCAAGAAGTTTCTACCTGTGTGAGGAAGCAAGCTAGGATAATCATTGCAATTTGCTTTTAAAATGGTTTACTAATTATCAGTAACAACACATTATACAAGGACAGTTCTGCAGATTACATTCCAATTGCTGTTTAGCTGTAATGCTATGTCATTAGGTGGCTGTTTTTACAAGTAATCACAGATAAGTTCTTGATAAGTCATTCTCCCAGCCAAAATGTGTTTGGCTCATTTAGCCAAATAAAAACTTAGTTTGGACCTTTCAGGGGAGTGTGTGTAGTAATTTTGAGGTCAAGTAGTTACATTACTTGGTGCTTGAACACACAACCCATTAGAATGTATCTAGTTTCTGGTTTTGTGTTGTTGTAGGGAGACAGAGGACCAATGGGTGCTAATGGAGACAAAGGAGAGAGGGGTGATGATGTAAGGTTTTTCATTATCATTTTTTTCATTCAAATTTTTTAATTCCATCAATTTTATGGCATATTACTTAATGGTACTTAGCATGAGTTTTCTGTTGAATAAATGTCAGATTCTCCCTCTACATGCAACGTCTTGAGTGAAAATGATGCTCTTTTTTTTCAGGGAGCGCCAGGCCCAGATGGACCCCGAGGGGAACGGGTAACCTGGACATAAACCTCTATGCAGCTTAACATTACTTTACCACACAAACTATTGAAAGTACTGATCAGGCCTAGGTCCAGCTTAAATTTGGAAATTAGTTTTTATTTTCTGTAAATGTATGCATTGATAACTATTATCAATGTGATTTAATCATGTCTGTGCATGTTTGTTCTTAGGGAACACTCGGGGAGAAGGGGGAACAAGGTTCCCGTGGAAACCGAGGACCCAGAGGAACTTCTGTGAGTATGATTCTAAGTATGCGGCTTCTGTCTGAATCAAAGTGGGTGGCTCAGCTGATTCTGAGTGCAAGCGTGCACCCCAATTGCGAGTGTGTATGTGGCTCTAAATAGCTCTAAACAACATATCAGAGATATACAAATTTGAAGAACTATGTAGAATTCCAGATTTTGTTTTGTCTTGTTATTAAGTGGTCTCGTTTTGAGCCATTAAGGTATGAAATATGCCACTTCTGGTATACATTTAACACCTTAGGGTGTTTTTATGAGACAACTGACTCATATAAACACCTTAGGATGTTAAATGTACACTGCCATTTTTGCTATGTGGTCTGGCAAAAATCAATTTGAGAACCTTTTTCAGGTTAATAAACCCCTACATTAATAAAAGTGACACTTTGCTTTCTGTAGGGTGAGCCTGGCCCTCGAGGTGAGCTCGGTCGGGAGGGTACATCAGGACCCAATGGAGAGCCGGTAAGTGGAACCCATATGTAAGCCCTGTGAAATTGCATTGAGTGATACCTGACTCAGGGCATGGAACCAGAGCAGAGTCTCTATCTGATTCTTATCTATCCTTTACCACAGTCAGCTATGTATGTAGTGCTATTAATTGGCAGATGAGCGACTCAAAAAAAGCTAAAAGCCCCATTATACATGTACTGAAATAATCTATTTTCTTGTCTAGAAAAAGGTCAGGTCCTTAAATACAACAAATGTTCACTAGAGAGAACCATGTGGATCCCTGTGTAACTTAAAATTAAAACAAAAATTTTAAAAAGCCCTTACATTTGCAAAGGTCAAAGGACTTCTAAGGAAGGTCAGGAGACTAAGAAGTACAAAGAAGTGGTTCCCGCGAGGTGAAATTATACTCCGTCTCCATTGGATTTACTGCAGAAATAAAAGAAGAGAAGATTGGATTTATGAGAGTCCGTTTGGCTGGTGATAGGACCCAGATGGACCGTATTAGAGATATCTGACCTCGGATTGGCTCCCGTGTCAGGGATTGGTTAAAAATATACCATGCCAAAGGGCCTATCGTCCATCTCAGACACTGATCCAGGAACACCTCAGCTGACTTTATACTCAAAATGTGCCTGTGCACAAAGGCAAACAGACAGCAGCTGAAGATGGGACTCCCTTCAGCACCATTTTGTCTAATTATTTGCTGCTGCTCACATCCCCTTTAGGCCCTGTCCCTTATTTTGCCCTACGAACAAAACAGTCCCAGACCCTGTTTCAGACCACAGATTAGCCACATATTGGAGCAATACACTCAAAACTCCACCTGAAATATACAACTGGACATTGAATACAATACATGAATGCATTTGAATACAATACTACATACTGCAGTGCTACACAGCATCTGTATTTTGCAGAGATGCTTTATACTGTAGCCCCTGCATAGCATGTTTGTACAGTGTTCTCTGTTGGGCTTCTTGAGGCAGGGTTCTGAAGGTGTTCCCAAGTAGCTCATCCCATGCAGTGTTTATGGCACTCTGCAGCTGTCCCAGGTTCCCCGGGGTTCTCCTCAGATGGCTTCACTGCAGTTTAGTCCAATATATTTTCAAAGGCTTATGCTTATGACTGATGACAAACCTATAAGCTGAGTTCCCTCCTCCTCAAACCATGCCTTCACTTCTCACGTAGTGACAGCTGGACCTAATCATGCTATTCTCTCCCTCAGACATTTTCCCAAGATTGGCTTAAAGTCAATCGTAACACAGGGCAAAAGGCACAGTTCAGATTTTCTATTCATAGAGGGCATTTCCATTTGACTGCCAGTCTGGAAGACAAAACAAAAAACAGAGTGATTATTTGTACAGTTGCTGTTCAGACTCTAATGTCTCTCAATGGACGTGTTCCATTTTGCAGCCCTTTTATGTGCACTGTGACGAATGGGATGCATTGGATCATGTAGTGGAGGTTTATTCACTTTTGTAGCCTGATCCAGCATTTTCCAGGTGATGGTGGCTGATGATACAAAATAGTTGTCCTGGTATTTATTGTTTTCAGTTGAATGTGTCATTTTTGGGGTCTTCACGTTTGAATTTGGAAAGAAACCTCTTTGTGTTGGCAGTCCCTTTTTCCAGCCCAAGTGCCCTGCCAGGAGACAAATCCAAATAAGTGGAATGCTTGGAAACTGCATAAGTTATGAACACCTGACCTTATGAACAAGCCAATTTTATGGAAAGACCTTATGTGGTTACTTGGTTATTCCCCAGACCAAAATAGTTGATTGTGCCAGGCTTTTGCTGGCTGTGCTGTTGCCAGTTAGTACATTCATGGTCAGGAAGTGAAAACTTGAAAACAGTTCATACAAAATTAGTATAATATTTAGTTCACCTATTCAACAGCATTTGGAAGTTTGAATTACAGTACATTGTGAAAGGTTGGATTATTGAGTTCATGAGTTATTGAGTTTAATAACATTTAATTAGACTGGGTGCAGCTAGCCTCCAAGCACCGTTTGGAGTCACAGCGTTGGGTCACAATTATCACTATGTTTTTTACACAGCTTTGTTGAATGCTCAATTCTGATTGGTCATTTCAGGAATTCTGCAGTCAAATATTTCTTAATAATGACCACTGCTATGGGCAACAGACCGCTTAAACTTAGAACGCTTTTCATATCACTCTGCAGACAAATAATCTCTCTGCAAATAATACTATACATACTAACATCATGCTATTTAGCAATGTAACATTCTGTGGTGAGGTGTGCCAACTGAGCAGTCCCGGCTTCACTGCACTATAAACAGAAATGTTCAGTTGAACAATTATAATGCCCAGCCTTAATGTGAGCAACCCAGTAGCCTTTTCTTTGTAAACTAAAACCCTTTATATTGTACCAACGGCACCTTCATTTTTTCCGTATTTATTTATTTTGCAAATAGTTGACGTTGTTACAAGAGCCTGATTAGCCTTAGTGTAGCCTTAGCCTTAGCTATGGAAGCAGCTCTGAACAGAATCAAATGGACTATTTCTTAGCGGAAGCTTGTAGACCAAAAAAATCACTGTAATTCAATATCTTGTGCCAAATTAATGATAACGAGTCATAACCAAGGCTTGAATGTGTGATTGTAGAGCCCAGTCTGCACTTACATTGAGCATCTTCACCAGCAGAGCTTCTCTGTATTAGAATTAGAATTAGGAAATTATTGGCTGAATTTTTGACAATTTTTCACTTCTGCTTTGTCATGGGGGACATGTTTGTGTGCGCGTGTGCGTGCGTTTGTGCATTTGTATTCACATCACACTATGTAACATTCCTGTGACAGGGTGCGCAAGGCCGGTCCGGAGCGGTGGGTTACCGGGGGGATGAGGGAGCCACAGGACCAGAGGTGAGAGTTACTGTGCAGTGTCACAAGCAACCCTACATTCACTCACATAGCCTCAGTTAGGACATCCCTGTGTACTGAGTCATTCTCTAATGCTCCACGCTCACATGTGACCTTGCTGACTCAAATAAAAGGTGATGTGGGATTGTTGGGTTGGAGGCTGTTCAACCCAACCTCTCTACCACTGCCGTTGGAACCCTTGAGCAAGGTACTTAGCCTGAATCGCTTCAGTATGTATCCATCTGTATAAATGGTAATATGTAAAAAATGCTAAAAAGTTGTGTAAGTCGCTCTATATAAGAGCGTCTGATAAATACGTGTAATGTAATGTAATGTAACACCTATAAGCACACAGGTTTCACTGTAATCGAAGCTCTGCCAATGTGTCTGTATCTGAGTTGAATGTGGATTTATTGGCTAATCTCAAAAGAGTCATGTTTTTCAACTACTCACTCTTTCTGCTTCAGGGACCAAAAGGACCAAGGGGAATAAAAGGTGCACCAGGAGACAGGGGTGTGATTGGTGAGCGGGTGAGTCATGTGCTACCTTTACCTTATAGGACAAGAAGGATGCCTGCCCAATAGAGATAACAGGGAATGTATCAGCCAATATCTGATATCTGAGAAATTTCAATCAGGATTTTGGTATGTCGCCTCACAGCAAGTAGGTCCTGGGTTCGAATCCCGGCCAGTGGCCTTTCTGTGTGGAGTTTGCATGTTCTCCCCGTGTCCATGTGGGTTTCCTCCGGGTACTCCGGTTTCCTCCCACAGTCCAAAGACATGCAGGTTAGGCTAATATGAGACTCTAAATTGCCCATAGGTCTGAGTGTGCGAGTGAATGGTGTGTGTGCCCTGCAATGGATTGGTGACCTGTCCACAGTGTATTCCTGCCTCTTGCCCAATGCATGCCCCCATGACCCAGACCATAAATAACGGGTTATATAATGGATGGATGGATGGATTTTGATCCCATCATAGTACAGAGACTACCCTTACTGAAGTAAATGATCTTCAGCGAAATGCGGATTCTGGTCTTCTCAGTGTGGATTCTCTTGGATTTCAGCGGTGCTTTTCATACAGTGGATAATACAGTGGACAGTATTACTACAATGAATAAAGTAGGATTAGTTGAAACAGTCTTAAGATAAATTGGAATTATATTGCGTGGCGATATTGTTTAAAAAATTGTATCTAACAAACAGAAGAATGTGTATTACTTTCGGTAATTTCATGTCATTAAAAGCTAACATTACTTGCAGGTTCAAAAAGGGCTGAAATGTTGGCTCCTTTTTTCTCTGGGAAAAATTATGTAATTCTATTCTATTCTATGCTTCTCTTAGAGATCTCATTTGTGGGAATAGTGTGTTTTTCCATAGCTATGTTGAGGATATTCAACTGCATGTAACTGTTAAAGATGCACTACACATAATTTTTTTTGCCTTGCTGTAGTCTTGTGTTTACAATCAAAGAAGTCTCCTCCATCCTAAACCCCACCCACTCACCTCCATTCAGGGCAAGAAACACACTTGAGCGCTGCAAGTGAAGACAACATGTCAATGATAAAATGAAAATAACATTTTTAGCAACATGCATTGTTCTATATGGATATAACAGTAATTAGGCAGTGTTATAACTATGAAATTAAGGCTATGTGGGGCGCTTCAGTCAAGGCTTATAAAACAGAGAAGGTGCTCTCAGTCTGGGAGAGTGCATAGAAAATGTACCCAGGCTCATCAAACAGACTGCCCAGAGTAAACGATGAAGCACTCGTAATAGAATGAAGCACGTTTATTAAATACGACTGACGTTGCGTCTTCTTCAGAGTCGACAAGTGATATAACAATCTTTACACTATAAGTGCACCTCGTAGGAACATTGTTACTGTAATGGTAGTGTTTTCCTTGTTCAGCTTAGCTAACATTATTCTGAGCGTTCATTTAGAACTGGGATGTAAAGATGGAACCGTGTGTGGAATAAGTAACATTAGCAGACCATATCTATCATAGCTATCTAATACCCTTGTAATGTAAATCCCTTTTTTGTTAATATATGTACGCAAATATTATTTATTTTCTCAAATACAACGTAATATTACATCGTTGTATTAATTAAATTCAAAAGGTACCTGACTTCAGCCATTTAGCTAGGCTACCTAGCGTAGCTGGATAGCTAGAGGTAACATTAGCTACTTACAGGTCCAACAGAAAACACTCTAGCTCTGTGTCACTTATCATCCCCTTGCTAAATTTTACCTGTTGCCATTGAGGAAAAGCACTCTGGTGCTTGAACGCACCATTTTGACTTGTTGTTTGGCTTTGTTGTGATCCGCTTTTTCACTCCGGCCACAGGTTCTGTAGCCTCACCCACCCCTGCCATGCCCAGAAACGTCCCGAACACATCTTAGAATAATAAATACAGGCAGATAAGCAAGGTTTCCTTTTTCCAATAGAGATTGCCAGTGCATCATAGATATGACTGAGCATGGTTATTTTATAATATTTTAATAAAATCCTGAATAGTGCACCTTTAAGCCTGGGGTCTTAGCTAAATGCTTGGGTGTTTGGCTTACATTTGTAAGCAGAGTTCACAATCAAATCTGCTCCTTCGTGAGGCCCATTGTCCTTCCTTTCATCGCTAGGCTACATTTTGATTGTGAGGTTCGAGCAAGCAGCATGGGTCACATCATGGCACTCACTCCTGCTCTTAGCCCAGTTCAGACACTCACTCCTGCTCTTAGCCCAGTTCAGACACTCACTCCTGCTCTTAGCCCAGTTCAGACACTCACTCCTGCTCTTAGCCCAGTTCAGACACTCACTCCTGCTCTTAGCCCAGTTCAGATGGGACAAAGACACAGTGGGACAAGATAAGACCAGTGGTAACGTTTTATCAGAAAACTACAGAACGTCTTCATCTCTGAGATGCAAGATGTTCTGATTGTCCTAGGAATTTTTCTTTATCTCCTCACTTGTTCCTACAGCAGCTTGCATCCTAGCAAGCAGAAACTTGGTATTCAGAACGTATTGGCTTCTGTAACGATGAAACATAAGTTTGAACGCGACCGTTTAAGGTTACAATGCCCTACTCAGCACAGACTGCTACCTGTCATATTGGATGCTTTAGAGGTCTCATCACAAAACATACTGAAAACACTTCATATTTTGGGTTATTTGGAGCTTGTGAGCACTTTAAATGTGCTAGTGCACTTGTTTTTTTTTAATAGTGCACTTGTTTTTGTTTTTTTTACTGTTTTGATTACGCATTGAAATGCTTACAAATTGTATTTTCAAGTACAAATTATTTCCAAACAACACAAAACGTGAACATTGACGCATTTATGATAAAAATGTTTGCAGTCATTGGAAAGTCATGTTAGCTACACTCCCAAAGAATCGGTTTCAAAGAAATTACCTGACAGAGAGCAGTGATTGCATATAGAACTATAACAGGTGCATATGGATTTCAGACTAAATTATGAATTGGCTTTGAAATGTAATTGATCAGTTTGAACACATGCACTGGAATATACGAACAGAGTTATGTGATATAACAGCTGGAGCTCCTCCTCTACACAGTCTTGAACAGTACTTGACCAGTGAACAAGTACTGCAGTTTGGAAAACCAAACAAAATGTCATGTCGTCATTCAGGCTCATATGTCTCATCCAAACAGGGGGGAGATGGTGTTCAAGGAAATGGAACTGAAGGATGCCATGGCTTCCAGGTGCATTTCAATTCTAACACGAATACATTTGAATGCATGGGGGAAAAAATCAGCATAACAACTGCAATTAATTAATGAATGCAATTATGGTGTAAGACATTATAATAATATCACATTTTCTTGGCAGGGTTATCCAGGCCCAAGAGGAGACCCAGGAGCGGCGGTTTGTTTTTAGTTTCATAATTAGAAATTTTATCATTAAGATATGGATGAAGCAACACATGGGATTTTGCAAAGAGGTGCCAGCGACCATGGCCAACTAGTAGATTTTTGTAAATTGGCTCCAAAAGCAAAGTTGTGTTTCAAATGGAGAGGAATGTGAGGGTAGTCTGTTGGCGGCAGAGGTTGGCTGAGCTGGCTTATGGCCAACAGATGTAAACACTATAGACTCAAAGATCTAACGGAGTTCTAGGGGAGAATTATACAGTCAAGGACAATGTATATGATCTTGACTATATGATGTATGATGTATACATTGAAACACCTCTTAACTTCACAGGGAGGAAATGGTAGCCCTGGACCCAGGGGGGATGACGGAGAGCCAGGTGACCCTGGGCTGGATGTGAGTCAACCCAGAATGTTCTTATCTGTCATCTGGAATGAATGAATCAGTCTCTGCTAATTCCTTGCTAAAATTTATAGTCATCAGCACAGCTGCATATTTAAGAACTGAAAACAAAGTAGAGATCTTTTTTAAAATTACTTTAATGTTGTACTTTGGAAATGTGGTGGCCATCGGTATGGTGGAGTTAGTCCAGCTGGGTATGTTTGGTTGCCATGGAAGCATTGGATATGGGGCTTTCTATAACAAGCACCCAACATACACACACTCATACACACAAACAGCCCAAAATGGTGTAAAAGATTTAAACATATTGCTGTTAACAGACACGGGAACACAGCTTGTGAAGTCAGCCATCTGCTGAGTTCATGAACTTGTGGAAGGTTTTACCAAGAGTAAAAATACAGAGATTATTTCCCTTAGACAGACCCCTATGTTTGCTTTACTTCGACACTATTGTAACATTGCACCAGAGCAGGACTTGACCTAATTGGCCAAAATAATTAAAAATAAAAATCTGGGAGTAATGTAATACATTTTTGTACGTTGACCTTATAATACTATGCAATTCACTGCATAAATTCTGTTTTGATTGCTTTCAATACGTTTGACATTTCAGCAAGCAAGCTTCCTCTTTCAAGAAACCATTCTTATGTACTCTCAGTCAATGCAGCAGGAAAGTTCAACCTTTCCAGGAATTCAGTTTTGTGGACTCAGATTTCCAGGAACAGACTATTTCCATCCAGTTTACATTTTCATTCAAATAAACAGTTCTCCCATTTAAAAAATAATTTAGCACAGATAAACCAGTCAGTGACAGTCTGGAAGTAAAAATTCAGACGGGCAGCATAAAAAATATCTTTTTTTTATCAGCTGTGTATTTTTCACCAAATAATTTCATAGAAAGACATGGTGAGTCTCATGTTCTGTATGCATCTGGTGTAAAAACTTGAACATTATAATTTCCCTTTTTTGGTGTTATGTCTTGGACTAGATTTTCTCAGTGTTTGCAACACCCAAGTTGATGAATAATAGATGCATGGGGTTCAAGTTTAAAGGCATGTTTCTGATTGAGGTGTTACAGCGGCCAGGTTGGGGCTGGATTTGGACAGAATTTCCCTATAAAATTTTGTGAATGGAGCAGTAAACTGCCGGTGTGATCACCTGATTCCTGCAGCAAAATGTTTTGTTAGGGCACCACCCAGGCTGAAGGTATGCATTGCTGTCCTGTGAGCTATTCCATGAGATATGTCTGCCAGAATGATTGGCCAGACAGGACAGCTAAATTGGAAGTTTATGTTTTATTGTCACTCTTTTGTGACACAGTCCTTCTAATTTGTCATCATTGGTTTATGAAGCGTAATTTGTTTGTAAGACAGTTATGATGTATTGGACCCTTTAAGTGAGAAAATAAGTAATCGTGAAAGACTTGCACAAGATTTTTATCATCTGGGAGTGATTTGAAATCGCTTTATACCCCCAGGCTGTTTGAATAATCATCAAAGAGTCTGTTTAAATTTCATTTCAAACTTTAAATAAACCCCAGGAGCAAGGACAGGAAACAGTCATTTCCAAAAGTTAACGTACACTCAGACCCTGCTCACAGATTGTGGATATTTAAAAATAGAGCAGAGTGGCACATTTTTTAATACATTTCAGTGTCACCTTTTTTAATACAATATAACAAGCTAATGTAGTTTTTTAAAAGTTGCTCTTGGTAATAAAAGGCAATGAAAAGTGAAAAATGTAAGTGCTCAATACAGCTACATCCATGGAAACATGAGTCTGAACCTCATTATCATTTCATGAATGGTCCAACCTCATTACATTTTCACCAATGTTCGACTGTTTCATCAGAATGCAAAGGACAGAACTAGGGAAACAAATTCCTAATGACTTTCTGGATGTATAAAATATATGTTTTTTGAGAGATGGAAAACTGAAGGAAAGTTTAAATGAACCTGTCACGGTGCCTTGCCTTCCATAACTTCTTTCACTTCGTGTTCCTTTAACTTTAAACAGACCATTAAATACTGCTTTGGGTTGCAAACAGAAAAAGCATAATAGAACATTGTTCGGCTTGGATTAGCATTTAGCCTATAAAACATGAATGATTGTTTTTAGCTGGTTTCCATTGTTTGCCATTTTATATGTATGAGTTAAGTGTTTCCAGATGAAATGCACTCTAAACTGAATATTTTGTGTCGTTCACAATTATAGTCCCAAGTTTCAAGCAAGGCATTTCTCTGTATTGTCTTTAAATGTTTACACTACAATGTAATGTAGATTAATCTCTTGCCCTCCCTCACTCATTCTCTTCCTCCCTTTCTTACTCACTCCTCTCTCTCTCTCTCACTCTCTCGATCGAACATCACCCCCCTTATCAATACAGGTTATGCCATTGATTCTGCAGGAAAGATGATAAAACTGCGTGTTAATTAAATTGGTCTAATTCTAGATTTATCTTACAGAGTCTATAGAGAGTAACTATTTTATATGAAAGTATTGTTGCTTCTTTCTGATGTCTTCATGAAGTGACTACTCTGTGACTGCTTCTGTGGCAGATGTTCTGTTTTAGTGGGGCTGTTACTCCATGCACTGCTGTGGCAGCCTTAATTAGATGTACTGAACATTCAGAAGAAACCCAATGCTGACTGTATTTCAAGCAAAGATTCAAGGCTTCATTTAAATGCTTAAATAAAACCAGGATCAGTCCAATAAATGTTTGATTTGGGTCAAAGTATCTGTCTAGATTTACATATTGTAAATGACTCAGTTTAAACCAATCACTGGCCACTTTTGCAATAAAACGGGAATTGCCACATACTCTTGATGCCAATGGCATTATGAATGAGGAGTGCTCAAAGCTGAAGCATGCTGCTTAAGACTTTTTGTGGTGCAAGGCCATTGGCACCAAACACTTGCGACTCACTTGGCTTTATTCAGAAATGGCTTGATCACTTGTGTTTTCCCCCGTGAAGCAATCCCTTAAATATTGGTTTCTCGCTGAACTGGGCACATTTGTACTAACCTTGCAACAACTGTAATCAATGGCTCCCAAAACTGACTCCCACTTCAAAATTGAGAATGTCCAAGGTTAGTTCATTACAGTGATATGTGCTGATTGGCGGTATTTTACTGACAATGTCAAAGTACAGTTGCAAACAGTAAATTATGTCATTATGTCCAAGATTCCCCATCTTTCCTGAGGAAAGGTTTTATTTTTCCATGGTCCTTTGAAAGGAATTTTGAGGTTAATTGAAACAGCATGTGGGATTCCAGAGTCTGCAGACCTTTGCTTTGAAGTGAGCAGGTGGTCAGAATTATTGTGTGAGGTCATACATTGTCACTGTGAGAACCTTGAGGTGCTTGTGCACATTTTTTTGAGGATTCAAACTCTGCAGTCTGACCAGTTATTTGGCTCTTTCAGTAGTTGTAACCAAGTTTGTGTGCTTTCTGATTTTGGCAGTACAACAGGCCCAACTGAAGTATTACAAAAGTGTAAATATCGGTAGCCCTCTTGGGCTTAGACATTTTGTGTTAACCAAATCTTCACAAAGTCTGCTGAATTAATCCAGATTATCATGTTTTCATTATTTTCAGTTGCATATTTCTGAAAAGATGGTCCTCTCTTACATTGTATCTTGGATTTAATTTTGTTGTGACATGCTCTGTTTTTGCCCTGCAGAATGACCAGCCTGGAAACCCTGGCCCTAAGGGGGCCAAGGGCCACAGGGGAGCAGAGGGCAGAGCTGTGAGTATTCTGTATTATGTAGTCCAAGATGGAGCACTTTTTTAAACAAAACCTGTCAGAACACAACTATAGGCCGTGCAGTAGACAAAACCCAAAAAACCAAACAACAATACTTACGAACCAACTATCAAGAGCTTCTTTTTTTGTGCGCAATTCTGCACATCTGTGTGCATGTTGTTTTTATCTTCTTCCACAATAAGCACCATGTTATGCATTTGTGGTCTGTGACCTCTACAGAACCAGCACACACCTGTGGCTCTCCAGGACCAGGGTGGAGGACCACTGTCTCATACTAATACAATTGCTCTGAGAAAAATATTTTATTTAACAAGTAATATATTTTTTTCCAAAGTGATCTCAGACAAAACAAAAAATGGTTGTTAAACTTCACACGTCAGGAAATTGTTACAAATAAATAAAAAACTAAAGGTACCACTTTGCACTATTAGGTCAATAACTAAGAAGTTTAAAACGACTGGAACTGTGGTAAACCTGTCTGCTAGAGGACTCAAGTGCATCTTATCCCCAGGAAAAGTGAGGAGGACAGTTTCAGAGGCAAAGAAAAAAACCAAATGCCATTGTTTGATTTACAAACCATGGTTGATCTTTGAGACAAAAAGCCTCTATTGTGGGCAATAAATTAAACAGCATTGGAACATTGATCAGAATTACGAGATATTGTAAGATCTTTTTGGCCACACACACCAACCATGGGTTTGGCATCAAAAGAAGGATTCTTATGTCAAATAGAACGGCATACTGGTCAAATATGGAAGTGGATCTTTGATTTGATGGGGTTGCTTTGCATCAAGTGGTCCTATGGCTCTTGTTAAGGCAAATGGAATCATCAACCCCAGCACAGACCAAGAAATTCTCACCAAAAATCAGATTGAATCTACCAGAAAGCAGAAGCTTTGCTGCAAATGGATCTTCCAGCAAGACAATATTCCCAAGCATACCTCAACCAAGAAATTGCCTTTTTTTTATGCTTGAGCACCACTCACGAAACGTAGATAGTCTGTCACACCGCCCCTGCAGCAATGGTTCCTGTCGCCTGGCCCGTAAATCGCTCGAGGTTCACCATCTTTAAGGACATTCCAAACCGCTAAATGTTCCTCGGAGGCGCGAGGAACGAGGAGGCTGCTGGAGGATGCTTCAGCTGGGAAACACGAGTGTAGCCTTTGCGGAAGCCTTTTCTCAGAATGCGTGACCGTTATCCACCTCTCCAGATCTGCCACATGGCGGGTACACCCCTACACGAATCCAATTTTACCGTTCCCTTCCATTTATTATAATGCACTTTAATCTATAATGACACTCATTCGTGTCTAACAAAAGGCATGTTTATTCATGAATAAAGAGGCTAAAAAGCATTATAGTTAAGCATGTAAGCATAATATGACGCTGACGCTTGACTGAGCAAGGACGTTCCATTTGCCTAATGCATGTTGCTGGAATTCTTCCGTCTTCGTATTTGATCCTTGCATCCTCTCCTTGCGTCCACCATTGGGCGGAGCTAAGGAGCAAGGAAAGGACATGAGTAAAGGATGCAAGGAGTGAGAATAAGCGATTGGAATGAACCCTATGCGTGTGAGGAGTAGAGCTAGCCAGCTAATAAGTAGCAGGATTTGCACTGTTATTTGCATATGGGCTCTTGGGAGGGGATAAAAGGGGCTGTTTGTGTAAGCCCGGGTCAGTCTTGTTTGTACTTTCTTCTCTAACTTGAAGCCGCCATAATAAAAGCGTCATGCATCGTGGTCAAGATCCGCCTGGTCCGTCTCTGTGTGAAATTGCTACAGTATGTTTGAGAAAACAAACTGCACTTCTTAGCTGTGCAGACAATCCAACAAAGCGACTTTGATTTCCAACCCTAAACATGCATCATCACTTGTCATTACTCTCATAATTCCTGGAGGCCTCTAAGTGTATTGTCATTACTTTTCAGGGACCACTTGGACCGCCTGGCCCTCTCGGTGCTGATGTGAGTATGAGAACTACATGAACAAGTCATCCCCATCAGCTTATTACAGGAAATATACTGCGTAGAGACACACTGCCATACCAATTATGTTCAAATGCAATGCAAGTTGACTTTACAAAATGAAGTGTTACAGTTACACTTTAACACTTGAACTTGAAATGTTTTCTATGAAAAAATAGTTCTGCTTTAATGATTCTCATAAAAGTTAAGTACAAATAAATTTGCTGATAGATTGAATATTGCCCATGGACTTAATATGGCATGCATTCTGGAATATACTCGGATAGTAGTACAGGACGTTTTTCTAGCTTTTTAAAATGTGCAGAATAACAACTCAAAGTGCTATCCACAATATTAACCAGAAAGCTTTCAAGTTAGTCCCAAGGGAGGATTCAGAATCTTTTGAAGTATTTCACAATGGGCTGTTCTGAAACTATGTATGGTAATGAAAACCACATGAACTAATGTGCCACAATCTCATTTTCTACAAAAACTGCAGGCAATTGTTTTCTAAAAACATTATGGACGACTGAAAGATCATTTTAAATTTAAACAGGGTTTTTGTGAACAGAATATCACTCTATGCTGCAAGTCATTATCATTTGTCTTCATCTTCAGGAATGTGAGATACTCGATATCATCATGAGAATGTGCTGTGAGTACTTTTTGACTCTCTTTGCTTAGCTTGCATGTTTCCTCTCCCAATACATGTCATACAACCACCACATCTGGCTATGATAGAGTGGGAAAAGCAAGAGACACAACAAGACTGGGAACATGTTGCTTTCTGATGGCTGGCAAACATGAGAAATTGTTATTTTGCATTAAAGTCCCAGGGAACAAAGCCTAAAATCATTAAAATGTACGCATGATATCAAACTTCAGTGTATTATTAAGCATCCACCACAGTTTGAATGAAAAACAAAATATATAAATATGCTCAATTACTTAATATAACATAACAATTATATAACACTGCTCAAAAACAGCTGAATTAGCTGATCCCACCTGTACTAGGACGGTTGGGATGTGGTCGTAATATTCTAATGAGCACGCTTGATTGACATTCCTCTCTCCAAGAAGACACTCAGCATCACACACAACAAAAATACAAAATAGCGGGAAGAATCGGGGTTGTACAACCAAATATGTACGAAGTACGAACCTACCGATACTGAATTTGAGAGTGTAGAAATTCCACAACCAGATAACCCGCGTTCTCTATTTTCACAGATGGTGATGGAATGGTGGGTTGCAAGATACTAAGTTTCCATGTTAATAAACCACACCTCTTAACTTTGTTATAACATTTGTTTCTTCCAATAAAGATGTGGGTATTGCTGGCTGCTAGTTAGCTAGCTAGTTGGCGTTGGGTAGCTCGCATGTTGAATGCCATGGAATTGTTTGGTTGGATACCCTGGCAACTAAAGCTCCGCTCCGCTTCAGTTCAACTGCGCTGTACCCAGCTCTGGCGAGTGCAGCGATGAGAAGGCATATGTGACATTATTAGCTAACATTAGTGCTACACACCCAACGTTAGCCAAGATACGTGTAATGTTACTGAAAGTAGTAGCTAAATCCACAGGGCTAGCTAACACACTGGCCTTGTTTGAATAAGGCATTAATGCGGAAATGCAGAGTAGCTTTGACAAATGCTGGTGGGCGGGACAAGCGAGATCAGCCTTGTGATTGGTTTAGGATTAGTGACGTCACTATTCCCACTTATAGTACCGCCCAACTTCAATCCAAAAACGACGGTAAAAGTATCCAGTATCTCTGGAATTCAGAAAGTCAGAAAAGACCCAAATTAACCTAATTAGAAGGCAATCATGAATATTTGTTCTCTGGGGCTTTACGTAAACTCACATCCAAAATGACACTGTGAAACAGAGCAAAGGCATAACCAGTGCTTCTTATTTTAATGGAGACAATGCCTCATTTCTTTATAACTATGCAATCCTCTGCTGTCCAGAACCTGTATTCCATGTCCCAGACCCTTTGGCACATTACAGTTAACTCCAATTAAATAAAATACCTAGTGTATCTAAAAACTGATTACAAACCCGTATCCCACATGCTAATATGTCTGTGATCAGATATTGAGGACAGATCCAGACATTGGCTGGGGTACAATCGACATTTATATAACTTTTATTAACAATTAAATGCAAGCATTGTTTTTTTTTCTTCACAAGCACTAAAACTAACTTGCCAAATTGAGTTTGTGAAGAAAAATAATTATGTTTGTGTTTACTTGTAAATCAAAGTAAAGGTCTGTTGATTGAATACAGTACATAGTACATACACATTTAATTGTGGTAGACAGAAACTTAGAAACCTTATGTGTTAAAAAATATATTTCATTAAATGGTGACCGCTGAGACTGCACATACACTGTCAGTGAAAGTGTTGGAAATAGGTATTCCATTTGATTTTGGATATTTGTTTATGGTAACACAGGTGTGTGTGTTCATTTGATACCAGATCCAAGCATGTGCACACTGTATTTGTGAAGTTATGAGCTGTTACACATATTTTAAAAAGGATGAAGGGGGTTGAAAAAGAAAAAAACAATGTATTAAGATAACTTTCAAGTCTATCCAGACCAGAGATAAACTGACTGAGACTGAGCTCACAGAATAAAAATTAAAAATAAGTTTCAATAATAAGATTATTGTTCAAAGGATTTAAGAGATTTAAAATAGAAATATTAATAAACTGACAATGAATGCATTCTCTCTTTCTTATTTTCCCAGCTTGTTGTGGTGAGTAAAAACAATTTTTAAACTCTGAAAATGTTAATAAAAAGCTTTTAACTTGTACAGGCCTCACTGTAGGTGATTAGAGAGTACTGTTTACCAATACTCATTCCGTACTGATGTTTTGCAGAGTGCAAGTGTGGCCCGCTGGACGTTGCATTTATTGTTGACAGCTCCGAGAGTATTGGGGCATCCAACTTTGCCATTGCCAAAGATTTCATCATAACTGTTATTGACAGACTAATGAAGGACCAGCAACTGAAGGTTAGGCCTTTTATTTGAATGAATCTTGTTGGTGAATGTGTTATTTGCTCTGTCACTGCAGTGGACAGAACATTGGCAGTAGTCACACAGTAGGTTATGAGAGTGGGTGAGACATTGACAACAGTCACACAGCAGGTTATGAGAGTTGGTGAGGCATTGACAACAGTCACAGAGCAGGTTATGAGAGTGGGTGAGGCATCAGCAACAGTCACACAGCAGGTTATGAGAGTGGGTAAGGCATTGCCAACATTCACACAGCAGGTTATGAGAGTGGGTGAGGCATTGGAAACAGTCACACAGCAGGTTATGAGAGTGGGTGAGGCATTGCCAACATTCACACAGCAGGTTGTGAGTGAGTGAGGCATTGGAAACAGTCACACAGCAGTTTATGAGAGTGGGTGAGGCATCGGCAACAGTCATACAGCAGGTTATGATAGTGTGTGAGTCATTGACAACAGTCATACAGCAGGTTATGAGAGTGGGTGAGGCATTGACAACAGTCATACAGCAGGTTATGAGAGTTGGTGAG
The DNA here is from genome assembly GCA_022702515.1 of Ilyophis sp. 1 JC-2022. Classification (NCBI taxonomy): domain Eukaryota; kingdom Metazoa; phylum Chordata; class Actinopteri; order Anguilliformes; family Synaphobranchidae; genus Ilyophis; species Ilyophis sp. 1 JC-2022. The sequence continues at coordinate 51,727,107 of CM040397.1, read as the reverse complement.
GCATTGGCAACAGTCACACAGCAGGTTATGAGAGTGTGTGAGGCATTGGCAACAGTCACAGAGCAGGTTATGAGAGTGGGTGAGGCATTGGAAACAGTCACACAGCAGGTTATGAGAGTGTGTGAGGCATTGGAAACAGTCACACAGCAGGTTATGAGAGTGGTTGAGGCAGGTTATGAAAGTGGGTGGGGCATTGGAAATATTGAGGTTTTGACAATTGTGGGGTATTAGTAGCAGTAAGATAGTAGATTCTAACTGTGTTTTCTATATTTTCCCAGTTTGGCTTCAACGATTCACGAGTGGGCGTGGTGCAGTACAGTGGGGAGCAGGCTCAGGAAGTGGTCCAGCTTGGTGACAGTAACATAAAGACCGTCACAGAGCTAAAACAGTATGGTGCTTCATCACAAGATCAGAATAAAAGTGTGAGAGTTATGGTGAAAAGTTTTCATCAAAAAAAACAAATGTTCCTAGGTAAATGTTTTCTGTGTGTGTGTGTGTGTGTGTGTGTGTGTTTCCAGAGCTGTGAAGGACTTCAGGTGGCTTGCTGAGGCCACCTACACTGGAGAAGCTCTGCAGTTTTCTCTGACTAACATGCTTGACCGTCTCAAGAAAGAAAACAGTGTGGTACTGGTCATAACAGATGGTCGATCGGATATTACCAGAGACAAAGTGCCACTCAACGTGCTTTGCAACAAAGGCATCAGGGTAGGGGAATGAATCCATGATACCTATCATCTCACTACTTGTCTCCCAACCCGAAGCTTGTTTGACTAATTTCCTGTTGATTCTCCAGGTTGGTGGACTGGGAATTAAAGATTATAGTGGTAGAGTCCCAAATGAGGAACAGCTTGGTGACATCGTTTGTAAGAATGACCCCAAACCAGGGTTCACCTTCGTTCTGGAAAACTTTGCTGAGCTTCTTGATGAGTCCTTCCTGCGAAACCTGACAACAAAAATTTGTCAAGGTACATTTTCCCGTTCTTGATATTGATATATATATATATATATATAAATATACAGTGCTCTCCACTATTATTGGCACGCCTGGTAAAGATGATTAAAAAGGGTTATAAAAAATTCACCGTTTGGTGAATTAGCGTAATCTCACACTGAAAAAATGAGAAAAATCCAACCTTTAATTTAAGTAAATTTATTCAGAGAAAAAAAAATCACTCATCAAGAAATAATTATTTTTAACAAAACCACGTGTGCCACAATTATTGGCACCCCTGCATTTAATACGTTGTACAACCTCCCTTTGCCAATAAAACAGCACTGAGTCTTCTCTCGTAACATCCAATAAGGTTGGAGAATATAGAGCAAGGAATCTGAGACCATTCCTCTTTACAAAATCTCTCCAGATCAACCAGAGTCCTAGGACATCTCTTGTGCACTCTTCTCTTCAGCTCAGCCCACAGGTTTTCAATGGGGATTAGGTCAGGGGACTGAGATGGCCATGGCAGAAGCTTGATTTTGTGTTCAGTTAACCATTTTTGTGTTGATTTGAATGTATGTTTTGGATAATTGTCCTGCTGGAAGATCCAACAATGACCCAGTTTTAGTTTCCTGGCAGAGGCAGCCAGATTCAGATTAAAAATTTCATGGTATTTCATTGAGTTCATGATGCCATGTACCCTAACAAGGTTCCCAGTGCCTTTGGAGGAAAAACAGCCTCACAACATCATGGAACCTCCACCATACTTAACAGTGGGGATCAGGTTATTTTCGGTATAGCCATCCTTCTTTTTACGCCAAACCCACCTTGAGTGTTGGTTGCCGAAAAGCACAATTTTAATTTCAACTGACCATAGAACACGGTTCCAGTCAAAGTTCCAGTAGTGTTTAGCAAACTTAGGAAATGCTTTTTTCTGGTATGCCTTCCAAATTATTTGTTGGCATGGAGGTGATGTCTAATGGTAGTTTTGGAAACTTGATGACCACAAGATGCTACTTTCCTCTGTAATTCTCCAACCATGATCCTTGGGGATTTTTGCCTCTCTTACCATCCTCCTCACTGTGCGTGGGGGCAAAATAAACTTGGGTCCTCTTCCAGGCAAGTTTGTAACAGTTCCAGTTGCTTTGAACTTTTTAAGTATTGCCATAACAGTAGATATCGGCATTTTCCAGTTAGTAGCTATTTTTTTTATAGCCATTCCCTGACTTAAGAAGCTCAACACACTTTTCCCTCATTTGTTTTGTGTGTTCTCTTATCTTTCCCATGTTGATGTATGAATAAGGGAATATGGCCTCTGTGTCACCTCATATTTATACCCCAGTGAAACAGGAAGTCATGGATTACTGCTTGAAAGTTTCTAAACACTGATCACTTTTAAAAATTAAAATATAAATGGAAAAAATGCTTCAGTTACATTTTGTTCATAATAATTTCTAGGGGGCCAATAATTGTGGCACACGTGGTTTTGTTAAAAAGAATAATTTCTTGATGAGGGATTTCTTTTTTCTCTGAATAAATTTACTTCAATTAAAGGTTGGATGTTTCAAATTTTTTCAATGTGAGATTAAGCTAATTCATAAAAAAGTGATTTTTTAATAACCCTTTAAACTCATCTTTACCAGGGGTGCAAATAATTGTGGCGGGCACTGTATATACACTGCTCAAAGAAATTAAGGGAACACTTAATCAACACAGTCAATTAAACTTCTGGGATATCGATCTGTCCAGCTAGGAAGCGTAAACGATTGTGAATCAATTTCACCTGCTTTGGTGCAAATGAAAGTGACAACAGATGGACAGGAGAGGCAACAGCAAGACAACCCCCAAAAAGTAAATGGTTTTGCAGCTGGTGGCCACAGACCATTTCTCTCTCCTTATCCTTCCTGACTGATTTTTCTCTAGTTTTGCATTTTGCATTTTCCTTATCACTACTGGTAGCATGAGGCCGTACCTGCAGCCCATTCAGGTTGCACAGGTAGTCCAGCTCTTCCAGGATGAAGAGTCACTTGTTCTCAACACTGCTACAAGGTGCAGAAAGGAATTGTTTCATAGAAGCCATGGAGGAAAATTGCACTTTGTTGAGCCATTTACATGTCATGGTATCAGAAATGAAAAAAATACATGAATTTTCCAATCCTGATGCTTTAGTCTTTCGTACCTATATGTGCAGTTGAAGATGAAGGGAACCAAATATAATGACTTATAGTGAATGACCTTGTCTGTGTGTTTTTGTGTATTTTGTTGTTTCACAGACAAGAAGTGCCCCAATTACAAATGCCCAAGTAAGTTTCAGAAATGTCCTGCTAATGAACTGAACATTGACCATTACTATCTCCCCTTAATTCTCAGTGTCCCTTTGAGCCTTAAATAAACCTCTCTGTCTTCTTGGCAGTTTCATTCAGCGCAGATTCTGACATTACCATAATGATGGACAGCTCAGCCAGCGTTGGCAGTAAAAACTTTGAGATGACCCGCAAATTTGTGAAGCGGTTGGCTGAGCGCTTCCTGACGGCCGAGAAGGTGGGCCGCGTGGGGGTCCGCGTCGCTGTGGGACAGTACAGCAAAGAGGCCAACTTGGAGGCAGACTTCTCTGACGACTACGCCGTGGTGGCCCAAAAGATCGACGGCATCGCTTTCCAGAACTCCGCCACAGATATGGCGAGCGCCCTCAGCTTCGCCATTGAGAAGTTCAAGCGCAGCGGCAATAAGAAGAAGAAGCTGCTGCTGTTTTCAGACGGCCGCTCCCAGGGCATGACGGACAGCCTTCTCGAAAAGAGGGTGCGGGAGGTCCAGGTCGCCAACATCGAGCTGTACGTGCTGGCTGTGGGCAGCCAGGTGAGCGAGTCCAACCTGCGTTACCTGGTCAGCCGGGGACGCCCGTACGACGTCACATACGCACAGCGTCACCTCTTCAGGGCTGCCGACTACCCCTCCTTGCTCAGGGGTGTCTTTCACCAAACTGTGTCCAGGAAAGTCTCTCTGGTCTGACGGGTGGGGGGGTTGTTCAGGGACAAGGGCAATGAGGCCAGCAGAATACAAGCTTTTTTCTGATGCATATGTTAATTTAGGATCCTAGAACGTTTGTTTAATACTCACATTTTCTTTGAATGACAGGATATGATTGTTTGTCGAGAAAGAAAAAAAGAACACAATTAATATTGTCTGTGGATCATGAAATGAGTGAAAAAAAAATTGTTTAACTGCAGGTGCTTTGTGCTGAAATAAGCAATGGGGCTATACTGCTGTCAGCTTGGTTTAGTGCTGGTGTGTTCTCATACTGCAGCTTGCAGGACCCTTAAAGTCTTGTTTATAATATGTACTGATTGAGCTTCTCTTGGTGTGGAAACATGCAGCCATTCCAAATGTGGATGCATTGGAGTTGGAACTGTTTAGAAAGACCATGGGAAGGATCAGAGGTCAGGAATCTGCCCTTTCTATTTGCTTACCGTTCATTGCTGGCCATGGATGAGACGGCTCACAGGCATGAAGCCAAAAACTAACATCTGAACCATAAAAGGACATGTCCTTAAAGTCTGCATTAAACCTTTTTTTCTCTAATCTCAGTCCACTGTGTTAGCTGACGTAAGAGTCATATCACTCACACCAAATGTTTTTGGCACTAAACGATTTCCCATTTTCTCCTCATTTATTGCTGTAAATTTCACAACGTCAAAACAGCAAAATAACATTCCTACATCACTTTGTGTTATAGACATTCAATGACATTTCTATATATCAGTGGTGCTATAAGTCTCAGGCTTTCCTGGTATATTTTTGATAAATGGAGAATATGTTGCATGAAACTGTCTCTCCAAAACGGGAGTTTCCACAAAATGTGGTAAAGTTTTACATCTCAGCAATGTATTGGAATCAAATGCAGCCTTTCAGCTGCTGTAAGGTTACGTTCCATCAATAAAGACCAAAGATTGCTTCAACAACCACAACCTACCCTGTGCTTCCTGTCCTCTGTGTGATATTCCACAAACACAACACACACACACACACACACACACAGGTACTGTATCTGTCCATACTCACATTGGTCTAAAAATATTCTAAAGAAAGCCATGGTGTTTCTGGGCTGGAGGGGAATTTTTGTCAGAGTCCATTTAAACACACCCAAGATTTGAGAAATGAACACACCTTGGATCCAGCTCAGTTGACAGGTGCATCTGGTACGTCTGTGAGAATGCAACACTTTACAAAGACTTACTAAATGCACAGAACTTATAATGCTACATTATGTTTAGGTAATGTTGACTTATACACACCAGAGCATCTGACAAGCAAACATAAGATCTATGTCACCAGAAACATGCTTTATCATTGTCCAGTGAGTTTAGTAATGAGGGAACTTGTTCATGCAATATAAAACAAATGAGCTTTTAATCGGTCACTTGTTTACAATTGGATTTCAGTGCAGTCTTGGAAGGAATGCAACCTTGTCACATGGTGACTTTACACCCCTCTTAATATTTTAAATGTTGTGGTTTATTTGACATTTTGTTTAAAAGTGTAAACCGTAGATAGGGCAGCTCATCATCCTGTCACTCTTTCTGGGACGTTCACAAGCCACACGTTTCTATCCTGGAAAGACTCATCTTGACAATGATTTAGAAAACCAGGAGTCACGAGGCCTCGGCATCGTCATGCTCTGCTTTCATTTACTCCAGTTCTATCGCAGCAGAAATGACAGATTACAGGACACTTCAGGGTACCTCAGGGATTACGTTAGCATGACTAGCTATCATTTTCGAACCAAAAAAAACCTAGCGTTTACCAGAAATTGACAGCCTGCAGTATAGTAAATAAGTATATTAATAATACAGTAATATCAGTAATATACTGTAGTAGCATTGTTCCTGTCATCTCCAGATCTGAATAACTGATTACTAAAAATTGTATTATCAAATGAGCCAGCATTGCAGTGTTTCCAGATGGTCCTCATAGTCTGAAATATAATCCTCACCACGTCAATTCTAACTGTGGCCAGGAATCCCATAGGGATTCTCAAAGGGATTCTCAAAGGGATTCTCAAAGGGATTCCCATAGGGATTCTCAAAGGGATTCTCAAAGGGATTCTCAAAGGGATTCCCATAGGGATTCTCAAAGGGATTCTCAAAGGGATTCTCAAAGGGATTCCCATAGGGATTCTCAAAGGGATTCTCAAAGGGATTCTCAAAGGGATTCTCAAAGGGATTCCCATAGGGATTCTCAAAGGGATTCTCAAAGGGATTCTCAAAGGGATTCCCATAGGGATTCTCAAAGGGATTCTCAAAGGGATTCTCAAAGGGATTCCCATAGGGATTCTCAAAGGGATTCTCAAAGGGATTCTCAAAGGGATTCCCATAGGGATTCTCAAAGGGATTCTCAAAGGGATTCCCATAGGGATTCTCAAAGGGATTCTCATAGGGATTCAAAGGGATTCTCAAAATTGGCAACAGTATCACTCATGGTTGAAGGGATTTATTCTGGAACCAATTTTTTTTAGCTTGAGTCATCTGCCGTTCAACAAGACCTTGTAAACACTGCGCATGCACAATGTTTTCCACAGAGCACAACAATGAATAGTAGTTACTCATTTGTAATAAAACATCTTCTTTTCTGAATAATGTTTTAATATATTTACAATATATAACTTATTTATAATATTTATAATTTTTTATATATTTGTTTTTGATACAAATATTTAAGTATTAGAAAATGTGAAGCAGTAGTCTTAAATAGTAGTCTTTAATTCCTTTTGAGCATTTTAAATAATAATTATTTCCTTTCTAATAATTATCCGACAAAATTATATTAACCTCTTCGATGCCAAATTTGGTCAATCCCCACCTACTTAGGTACTGTTCTATTTAAGGCTTTATAACTCCATGTGTGAGCATCACAGAAACTTGAAAAATCACTAACTGAATATGAGCCAAGACAGTTGTACAATTTACAATGCTTTGATTTGTTAATTTTAATAATTTAGGTAAAAAATAAAGTGCCACAATTGCAAAGATATCTTGGCAAAAATGCAAACACAAGGTTGTTTTTCTTTAGTTTGCAATGAAATACTAAGAACTACAAATGTAAAACAAGTAAAACCATACATTTCCTAGATCACACACTCCTCGTCCATAAGTGTATTTGCCATATTTGTCATGAATTGTTTATTAATAAAGCTGGAATATAGGGTTTGGGGGTTGGGACTGGAGGGGGTATGGCATATTTGTAGGCATGCCCTCTCTTGCTGTATCTATACTGCAGCTGTCTCGTTCTGGAGCTGAGCATCCCTCTGACTTTTATATAAAATATAGAGAATATTTATGCATTATTTAAAATATTAAACAAGAAATGTTTCGTACTAGCAAATATTGAACTGAAATGAGACTGCATTCAGCAGGCAGTGGATTTATTCTGTTACATTGGCTACTATGTTACTATGGCTGCACTAGAACCGTGGTTCATCTTCCTGTAGAGCAGTGGTCCCCAACCCCATTCTTGTAGATCTACCGTCCTGTAGGTTTTCACTCCAACCCTAAGAAAGCACACCCCATTCAACAGCTAGAGATCTCACTGAGCTGCTAATTAGTACAATCGGGTGTGCCAAATTAGGGTTGAAAAGAAAACCTACAGGACGGTAGATCTACAGGAACCGGGTTGGGGACCACTGCTGTAGAGCACCAGGCCAGAACTGGAAAAGTAGCAAAAGCACAATGCTCAGGCTTTTCTGACATGGGGCAGCATTCCAAGAAATGAACACAGGCTAAATCCTAACCTAAAAAGAGCATTTCTGTCACGTCCCGTGCCTCTGTCCCGATTTCCTGGTTTTTCGTGTATATGTATTTTCTGTCTTGGTAATTCGTTCCGTGTTTTCCATCTCTCCCTCCATTTTGTGTCTCCACTTCCCCGCACCTGATGTGTTTCATGTGTTCTCATCTCACCTGTTCCTCGTTGTCTCGTCAGTAATCTGTCATATAATCTCCCCTCTTTCTTTATTCTGTGCCAGATCGTCTTGTGCCCTGCGTTCGTCATATTACTTTGTAGCCTTTTTTGATTCCTGCCTGCACCTCGTTCCTGCACCTCGTTCCTGCACCTCGTTCCTGCACCTCGCGTTCCTGCACCTCGCGTTCCTGCACCTCGTTCAGTCCTGTGTACCCGTCCAGTTTGTGTTCTCCTGCCTGTCCAGCCTGCTCCAGTCCTAGCCCTGCTCCTGTTCTTTGTTCTCCTTATCCCCTGCTCTGAAGGATTTCCTGGCTCTAACCCCTGCCTGCTCCTGGACCTCGCTTTTGCCCAGCCCTGTTTCCTTTCTGCTGGTTCCTGATCTCCTGCCTGCTACCCTGTGTGGGCTATTATTTGTAAATAAAGTCTCCTGCGTGGAGTTTCACCAGCCGTCTGTCTGAGTCCTGCATTTGGGTCCAATCTTACACACTGCCGTAAAGATTTCAGTGGAACAACATTATTCAAAAAGGCACAGGAACACTTAGAAGTAATAGATTGGACTTTCTTTAAGACCGTAATTGTCCCATATAAATAATTGAACTTAAATAAATATAGAACATTAAGATCTATTTCTTCCTCTACCAGTGCCAGCAGAAAATGGGCATATGAGTATATTAGTAACAATATTCCATGGTTCCCAGCAGCGAAATGGGCTGAAGTTGACAGCCTGAAAGCTGGCATTAACAGCACATTCTGAAATTAGCTACAGAAAATTCTCCAATGGGAGTTACTGCAGTTGAATATCACAATTTATAATAATACAGACAATAGGGTTACACAGGAAAATGTGCACCGTAACAATGCATGTAGAAACCAATAGAAAAATAGCATTTTAGCAGGATAAAATTATCTGACCACAAGACCGTGCATTCCCGCTTCTCTTTCATTGTTTTCAATGTAACAAGAACGTTAGTACCTTCAGTCTGAAAGAAGAACGCTCTTATTGCAGGACAACTAGTAGTAGGATCAGCTGTGTGGATGAGAAGTTTCAATTCTGTATGATAGGTCCAGCGTCTATTGATCTTGTCCTGAGGCTAAGAGATGAGTCTTCAATAGATCAACGTCATTTTAGGAGCTTTATAAAATACTTAACATTACAAAACTATTATTTTATATTTTCATAAGTAAAAAAGTAAAGCAACATACAACATATGCCTATGTTAATGATTTTTTAAAGGTAAGAGGGACCTACTAAATAAAGCTTTCAGTTGAAAAACTCTCTCAGTTTCTGCTGTCATCCATCTCCATGTTCCAGACACCTACTGAGAGATCAGAGCAGTTTATATATAAAATTATTTACATGGCACTCCCGTGTGCAATTGATGTTCTGCCAGTAGGCGTGGTCCTGATCAGCCCAGACTTGATGTGTTAAGAAAAGTGTCAAGAAAGTGTATTAGACACACAAAGTAAATGGGCCTCATTCACCAACCAATCTTTCTTTAAAACGTTTTTATGAACATTCTGGCATTCCCAATCTTATTTGAGATTTTTTTCTTGGGTAGAAGCTCAGAACGCAAACATCGGTTAATCCCGAAATTTTTTAAAAACCCTTTTAAAGAAAGTCTTAAGAACAAATTTGTTTGTAGAGTGATCGGTGAATGAGGCCTAATGTTTTTACACAGCTGGCGTGTCCAGAGAAACATTATGCGCCCCGTAAATGTGCACAGTGACAGTACACTCGATACGTTAAACAAATTGAAGTAGTATCCTGACTGAGGATACAAGCATATTACACATGCCCCTTAAAAGAGAGAGGCAGATTGCTTCTGTAAACATCCTGTTCAGACACCGAAATAAATTCATATATATTACACGCAGACATTTTTTAAAAGGTAACCATTGGTAACAGTATAACTACAAATTACCCAGGCTCGTTGAAAACAGCTTCATTAGTCATCGTGGTCTAATGATCATTTTGGTTCTCAAGTTAAGCTGCTGAAGGCTTTTGGCCTTTCTTTAGAGGCAGTATTTGCATCTATGCCACTTCTGTTTGTAATTTGCAGTGGAATCCTTTAAAGTAACGCACCGCTTAACATATGCTGCTGCTGGGGGAAATGCAGCAGGGTGCTGTGACATGGCAAAGAGCCGCAATAGATAACCGTACCGCTGCAGAAAATGTGGGCTTTTACGGCTGTAAGACACATTTCCGCGCCTTTCAATCAACTCTCAAGAGCCCTGCATCCTGTGCACAAATCATACACCACGTGAGGACCTCGCTCACAGTGAGAGGCCAAAATCCGTCACTGGCCCAGATACTGTCACTTTAAAAAACATCAGTTACTGTATTTTATGCAATCTGTGCATGCAATCACACACATAATTTTACAGTCCAGCAGAATTAATATTGGCAATGCTCACCGACATGACAACAGGGGCATTAGTCCATATATGGTCATATGTGAACTCGACCACTGAATATGCAAATTGACATTCAGATCCAGATATGAGTTAGATCTGGGATGGACACTCAAAACATTTGGTAATGTGATCTACTCTTCTATATAAAGACCAGAAATCCAGTGACTCAAAGCATTTTTAGGGATCATGATTTCACGCATGTATTAGCTCTATAAATACACAGTTATTTTGATAAAAATCTGGAGCACTGCCTTTTGTAAACTTTCCAAGGGAGTTAATCTGGACTCCTTACTATGAAAATATTTTACTGAGAGGGACAATAAAGGGCTGCTCAAAATCTCTGAACTCTCAATGTCATCCAATACTTTACCTCCTGGAATATACCTTATCAGATATTCCTATAAAAAGCTCTACTTACAGCTTCTAATCTTTATATGTGGAATGCAAAACAAATTAAGCACTAATGTCTGGAAAAGCAGCTATATTTCAGATTTGTGTTCTCAAGAACACAGCTGTTCTGTCACAGCTGTAAGACTAATTTTATGAGATAATCCGACTCATTTTTCCAAACCATTGAGCGACCACCTCAGGACCAAGGATTTATCCAGAGCTTCCCACAAATATAATGGTTATTGGCAGGTGTCCCCTAACCAAAGCCAAAGTGACTTAGAATTACTAGTAGCATTCACCCAATCACATGGCCTATTCCCCATTTAAGTCAGAACTATGAAATTAGAATGGACAGCATTAATTTCCGTTACATTTAGGCATTCTGCATACGTTCTTATCCAAAGGAGCACCATAATTAATTGGACAGTGAGACATTTTTTGTTATTTTTGTTCTGTACTCTAGCACTTTCATTTTGAAAAGATAGAATGACAAAGAGGTTGAAGTGCAGACTGTCCGCTTTAATTCGATGGCATTTTTATCCATATCGGATGAACTGTTTAGAAATTATAGAACCTTTTGTACATAGTCCCCCCCCCCCCCCCCCCCCATTTCCAGGCATCAAAAATATTGGACAGTTTAACATAATGTAGAATAAAGTAATCATTTTTAATATTTGGTCGCATATCGTTTGCATGCTATGACTTCCTGATGTTTGTGACCCAACAATATCAAAAGACTCTTGATATCTTATTTTCTGGTACTCTTACAAGTTAAATGCCATAAGAAGGCACAAGAGGGAACTAGACAATGTAATAATATTAATAAGAAAATGTGTTAGAGGATATAGCTTGATATTTTAGATCGTTGGTATATAGACCCATATGAAATGCTCAGAGATCAGGATAAGCTGCTTTAAAGCAGTTCATCAAGATCTTTAATTGAGTCCACTATTCTCCTTAAAATCTTCAGTATGTTACAAAAAGAGATTAACTGTGTAGGAAACTCTGAGAACGACCTGCATCTGTTGGGAGGTTGCAAGCTACCACAGCGTCATTTCGTCAGTCAATGTGGAAGCTTCGCTGGATCTTACTGGTTGAAATAATTAAATTATTTTTGGTATTTATCTTTAACTTGTTCTGATAATGTTTTTGCAGCGTTTTTGGGCACCACTACTACAAGATTTACTTGTCCTCTTGATAAATAAACTCACTCTCAAACTTGATTCAGCAGTGACCAGATATTTTCGATAGCTTTATTCAGCTCCGCATTTTGTTTTAGGCTAACGTGAGTTGTCTTTTTTGAGCACCGGCACCGCTCAGATATTTTCTCATAATTTTAGACTAGTTAACTAGGCCTATCTAGTTACCAATAGCAAGTAACCTTAGTCACTGTATGTTTTGAACATTATACCCACCCAAGGGTAGGTTCTACTTGTGTTAAACCAGACGTGGTTCCACGGTGCCATGATTCCAAGCAGGATATACTCTTCTCCCGTTCTCCAAATATATCAAATCAAACTCTCAGACAAGGGATTATGGCTGAAATTTTGTGGCAATATTAATAGTTGTCAAGTTTACCTAAATAGTAATTGTATTTAATTTATTTAAGGGGACTTCAGCCAATGAAAAAAAATGAGCAGTTGCTCAAGCAAGCAAGAAACCCCACTTCTGTACATCTCTCAGTGACATGATTGAGTGGGGGGCCCCTTTAGGGAGGGTACAGTACAGCAGCTAATGGATGTGGGGAGAAGTGGCCTAGGAATGTTCAATAATAGGTTGCAGGTTAGAGGGTACTGTTCCTCTTGCTGCACCATAGGCAGCAGCTGATTGTAGATGAAGTGAGATGCTGCATTCTGCATGACAAGGGAGTCTGAATATATTATTGAGCCAAGAAATTTGCTTTGTAAAGAAAACAGGAGAGAACTGAGAAAAGATCCCTGTGAGTCGCTTGTGATAAGGTATTGCAACGTTGAGATAGAGCCCTGTCAGTTTATCTGATAGGAGAAGTCAACTCTTAACTAATCAATGTGCCCTATTCCCCTTTGGACATAATTAAGGAACTAAAAGAGTTTCTCACTGCCTTCACCTATCCTCTTTGCACAGTACCTGGGAACTAGAATTACTCGAAGACTTAATCTAACCAAACTCCCTACTCCAAAGAACAAGGGAAACATTTAAGCTTCATTAGGATGTGCACACTATCTATTGTGATTGTTCAATCAGAAAATCTACAAACAATAAATATAAAACAGATTACAGAACATTCTACCATTCCAGACAATGTAATAGTGAATAATATAGTATCAATCACTGCATAATATAATGACGAGAACAGGCCATTCGGCCCAACAATGCTCACCATTTTCCTACCACTAAAGAGTACCTTGTGCTCACTATTTCCCTACAAACTAGGTAGTATCTAGCACCATATCAAGCCTGGTCCTGAAACCCCCCAGAGTTGCTGCCTCTACTACATGACCTGGCAAGCTATTCCACACAGTGACTACTCTCTGTGTGAAGAAATACCTAAATTTACCTTTTGCTAATTTCCATCTATGCCCCCTCGTTCTACTGACAGAACACAACCTCAAGAACCGATTTACTATGACTAATTACACAATCAAAGAAATTAAACACCACGATTCACAATTTTTGTGGTAGGAGACACCTATAAATATGCGGTAGGAGAGATCCATAAAAATGACCTGTCCAGAGTACAAGGTGCTAAATGTATATGGAGCAACCAGGCACAAGTCGCAAGATAACCACAGGAAAAATACAACTTATATTTACGCGGTACACAACGTTGTATTACAGCATATACAACACCAACGGAGAGAAGAAAATTTTGGAATGACATCACATACAAAATAAATTTATAAACACTAGAGGATGTAAAGAAAAGATGGTATGATTTTAGTAAAACTTTCCTACAACATAATGCGGGCAAATGACACTGGTGGTGAACCAGAAAAAAATACTAACACAGATAGAATAGCAGGTGGAAAGATCCCTGCAAAATGAGCATGTCATGAACTTGTGACAGGAGAATGCCACAGAGAGTCCGCAAGTACAACTGTATTCACAATGTATTATACCTACTGACCGCACAGGCACAACACATGTGTACATTGTTTAAATTCAGACGTGTGTTTTTAAACTGCTAGCTGATGACTGCAATAAATGTCTTGCGTCCTTTCAATAAAATAAATGGAAATAATTTCATATTCCGAAAATAAACGAGAAGTGATTAGTAGAAGCATGTGTGAAACATTTAATATTCTGTCTCCTTTCGAGTGCTATACATCCGACTGCTGTATATATCCTGTACAAAATATTTATTTGTTTTTGATGTGCGTATACAGCCCGACACCTTTCTCCAGAATCTTGTGTGTGAACTTTACGGAATACTTAAGTGACCTAATTTACATAATCTCCACCCTGTTTTAGCGTGTCCAGTCCACATATACATAAGCGTGAAGACATTTAACTATGCATAAAACGGAAAGTCGCAGAGTGATGTAATCCCCGCAAATGACATCCGAATAGCAATTTTTACCCAGTGCGACCGTTTAGTAAATCCGGTGTAGATATTGTGAACTTGTAGTGACTGCTTTAGTGTTGGAAAAGCAGTGGCAATCCGGCCCTAAGTATCTTAAATCTTACTTTTATCTTTCATACCAAGAACAAATTTATTTGCCCTTCTTTGAATTTTTTTCAGAGCCTGTGTATCTTTCTTGTAGTACAATGCGGAGAAGTGCAAACAGTACTCTAAGCGTGGGTTGACTAAGGTATTTTATAATGTAAGTATAACTACCTTGGATTTATACTCAAGACTGAATATCCCAACATTCTGTTGGCCTTTTTTAATCCTAAAGCACAATGCCCAGAACCAAACAGGCTTTGATCAACTACTACTCCAAAGTCTTTTTCAAATTGAGCACATTCCCATTTTGTTCTCCGATAATGCAGTCCTGCCTTATGTTTTTATTTCCCACATGTAGAACTTTAAATTTAACTATATTGAATTTAATTTGCCAGGTTTCCACCCACTTCTGGATTTGATTGAAATCTTCTTAGATTACTTTAGTAGATTCCAAACTGTTAGCTAAACCTTCCCTCTTTGTATCATCAGCAACTAATGTACTTTCAATGTCCTTGTCAAGGTCGTTTATGTAAATAGGAAAGAACAGAGATCCCAACACTGACTCCACTTCCCACAGTACCTTGCTCAGATAAGATCCATCCGACTAATACTCTTTGTGTTCCACCCTGTAGCCAGTTCTGATCCCACTTTGAAATACCTGTAATTCCTACTGTCTTCATTTTGACATTGAGCCTCTCGTGGTACCTTATCAAATGCTTTTTGAAAATTTAAGTATATAATATCATAAACCTTGTTACAATCACATGACTGGAACACATGACTGGCGAAATGGCTGTACGTCATCAAGGGTCTAAGGTATCAAACGAGTCCCAAACCATCACTCTGCGGCCAGATATGGAGTAGATGTGGATGGATCCCTTTAACCCTTCTCTTGCATTTGGTTTTCCCCCCTTCCCATGCTATTTCCGGTCAAAATTGACCGGTGTGTTTTGCACAGTGATATCTCTGGAACCCCTAATCCAATTTTGATGGTTGACATCTCATTTGAACAGTCAAAGCAAGTAGAATCAAGGGGTGGCAGGCAAGACGGTGTTTCATTGAATTTTGAGTGATTTATTCAACAGTGACGCACCTATGATATTTTCGGTCAGAATTGACCGCCATAGGAAATGAATGGGTATGAGTATATTATGTTCATCCTGCAGATGGAAAACATCTCCACACACACACACACACACACACACACAGACACACACACACAGGCTCGCACACACACACACACACACACACACACACACACACACACACACACACACACACACACACACACACACACACACACCATGTTGATGTTCTGTTATGGTATTTTTTTGAATATTTCTATTTCAATAAATGTTCATTGAGGAAAACAGTATCAGTGTCTTATTTTATATTCATCACAGTGAATGCAGTGAATGCTGAACTTGATGGGCCCACCGGTGGGTCCGGACCATATACTATATATACTCAAGTTCAAGTTATCAACTTGTAGTTGAAAGTACACAATGAAACACTGGCTTGCCTGTATCAGATCAATACATCCCATGGTATTGTTCAAGTTCAAGTTGTGTGTGTGTGTGTGCGTGCGAGCCTGTGTGTGTGTTTGTGTATGTGTGTGTGCGTGCGAGCCTGTGTGTGCGCGTGCGTGCCTGTGTGTGTGTGTGCGAGCCTGTGTGTGTGCGTGTGCCAGTGTGTGTGTGTGTGTGCGTGCGAGCCTGTGTGTGTGTGTGTGTGTGTGTGTGCGAGCCTGTGTGTGTGTGTGCAAGCCTGTGTGTGTGTGTGTGTGTGTGTGTGCGTGCGAGCCTGTGTGTGTGTCTGTGTATGTGTGTGTGCGTGCGAGCCTGTGTGTGTGTGTGTGTGTGCGTGCCTGTGTGTGTGTGTGTGCGTGCGAGCCTGTGTGTGTGTGTGTGTGCGTGTGCCAGTGTGTGTGCGTGCGAGCCTGTGTGTGTGTGTGTGGAGATGTTTTCCATCTGCAGGATGAACATAATATACTCATACCCATTAATTTCCTATGGCGGTCAATTCTGACCGAAAATATCATAGGTGCGTCATTGTTGAATAAATCACTCAAAATTCAATGCAAGTGGTGATCATCAATTGTATATGTTCAGAGGCCTAGTGTGGAGGATAACATAAGATATTGAGGCAATTGGATGAAAAATACAATATTTATGATTAAAAACAAAGTCACTCGGTCACTTTTGACCCGAAATGCAATAGATGGATATCTATTTTTTCCCCATAGAGTTCTATAGGAAAATGAGTCAGGAGAAATAACCCTTGCAGTGATCCATCCACATCTACTCCATATCTGGCAACAGTGTGATGGTTTGGGGCTCGTTCGATAGCTCAGACCCTTGATGACTTACAGCCATTTAGCCAGCCATGTGTTCCATACTGTACCAGTGTAATTTACAGCTGAATCTAGTCTCACCCCCAAATTCCCATAGAGATCAGTTCAAATGCAGAGAGGTTATAGTATCGCTTGTAACAGTACCTGAAAATAATATATCGAGAGTCTTTTGATGTTGATTGGTCACAGACTTCAGGAAGTAACAGCATGCAAAGGATATGCGACCAAATATTAAATATGATACTTTAAAAATATGTTAAAGCAAAATATTCTAATTTTCTGAGACACTGAATTTTGGGTTTCATTAGCTGTAAGCCATAATCATCAAAATTACAAGAAATAAAGGCTTGAAATATTTCACTCTATGTGTAATGAATCTATATAATATATGAGTTTCACTTTCTGAAATGAGTGACAAAAAATATAGAACTTTTTCACGATATTCTAATTTTTTGAGCTGCACCTGTATATGCCTATAGGTTCCTGGATCAATACGGTCCCCTTTCTTATACATGGTATTATATTACCTTGTTTCCAGTCGTCCGGTATTTCCCCAGCTTCTAAAAACTGTCTAAAAATACCTGCCAGTGGTCTAGATGATCTTACCTAACTCTTGGGTATATGCCATTAGAGCTTGCTGCCTTATTTGTCTTGCAAATGCATGCAATTTATCTAGTAATCTATCTCCTATCTCAATATCTGCTAAGACATTCTGAGAAATTAATACTCCTTCCGGCCTATTACTAACCTCCTGTCTGGTAAACCTCTCAACAAAGTAACTGTTTAAGGCATCAAAATATCATCATTCTGAAAAAGCAGTAATCCTTCTTTATGAAGCATAATTGCATCTGATTGAAATATTTAAATCATATAATAGGCAGATGAAATCATGTGACACTGGCCATCTTTGCAAACAGGTGAAGTCCCATTAAATGTGGTTTGTTCCTCATTCATGGTGGTGGTGTCATGGTCCGTGGGTTATTTTTCCTTTTCTGCTGCGGTTCTCGTCCTTTTTCTCCGGTTGAGAATCAGATTTTTTCCATGTTTCATTCCGGGGTTTTGCTTCACCTCCCCTATTATTTCATTTGCCTGCGGGGTATTTAAACTTCGCTTCCCGGGTGCTTCTTTGTCATTCCGACTTACATTGAGCCAGGTATAGCTAGGTACAAGCGACCTTGTGATATTATAGCTTTGTTTTATGTTCACGAGGGACTTGCTTCTTAGTATTAGAGTTTACGTAAAGGAATATTTCTCGTTGAAGCTATACTGATAAATTTACTCCGTGCTGTTCTCACTGAGACAGTCTTCTTTGTTTTCATTTGGTTGTTTCACCTTTTACCGGCCGTTTTAGTGTTGCTAAATGTGTTTTTTTTTCTTTTCGGTTTTCCCGTTTAAGCTCTAGTATTGAGCTCAGGAGACTTGTTTTGTGCTCTCACTCGTGTTTTCGAGTTCGCCCTATTTTCCTTGGTTGATTAATATTTGGCTGGTTAGCTACTAGGATTTTTCCTTTTTCTTTTTTACCCATTAGCGGTTTAAGCTCCCTTTGTGGTCCTCAACTTTGTGGGTGACTTGTTCTGATCCCCCTTCCCATCGCATTTGATTCCCTGCTACTAAAACCATTACAGGTGGAGGCATTTTTTCCAAGAGTACTGGCCTGTGAGGAGGCTGCTGTTGGCCAGGTGGAAGGTCCTGGCGTCAGACTAACTAATCCCAGCTGCAGGGCTCAGTGTTTGGAATTCTGACATCTGGAACATATCTTTCCTGAGTGAGACTGAAGCACTGATGAACTGATTCATATTAGAGGTAAGTTGCAGAAAGAAGGGCAAAGCCTGCTGTGCATAATTTTGTCTATTCATCCTGCATGAGACTAATAATCCACACTGCTCTGAAGACCAACTGGGAGATATTGAGGGTGTGGTTTTCATTAAATTGATTGAGTCCACAACCAAGTGACCATGGCACATGCGTTTAGGCAATGAATGATTTTTCTACAGTCTAGATGCGAAGAGTCACATGACAGACGAATGATAATGTCAACTCACTTTCATTACGTTTCATTAACACATTTAAGGAAATTATTACATTACTTAAATAAAAGTTTTATTTTAAATAAATTGTTGTATGTATACTGACACTTTTTGAGGATACCCAAAGTGAATTGATGATATTTACGGTAAAAATCTACGTTAAATCTATGTGAGGATGCAGAACTTTTTAGTGTGTGTACGGGAAAGGGGCAGAGAGTTACTGTGTATTTTTATGCTTAGTTTTGTTCTGTTTTTTGCTGTACTTCTTTTGGTTGGGGAAGTGATAATTAACTTTTTGTACTTTAATGCCTCTGTAACACAAGTGCACTTGCTTGTCATGCAAATAAAGAATATTTGAAGTTGAATTTCAGAGAGAGAGAGAGAGCCTGCAGCCTGAAAATAAACCATTTAGGATATGTCTTATTATATTATGGTTATTGAAAAACATGGCCCTGAAATCTACATAACTAATTAAATTGTGGGTTTTATACAAGGCTCACAATATGCTCACATAAATATGCTCATCAATATTCACAGCAAAGAGAAATGTAACTACGCAGCAATATTCACTCGCACACGTAATAATCAACAATGAACAAATAAATCCACAATCGCTTCTCCGTGCACCCCAGTTGTGCATATATTTGAATACATTTTATATTAGTTCTGTTTCTTTGCATAAGTAATAAAGTGCAAGACCACACTTGTTCCCGCATGTTATAACTTAGCCTTAAATTCAGGTGCCAGTTTTTATTATATTGTAACTTAAAGGGTGTCCATGCAGAGACAGTAAACCTGCTGCAGCATAGCTAAAGAGGGAGCCAAAAGTCATTCCTGAAATATGAGTCACCTAGCAGGTCCTGAGGAACACCAGATGGAGGAGTACCAAGCAAATCTTTCTTTTTAAGGAAATACACTGCACTTAACAAGAGGGGTAAAACAAAAAGGAGTTCATATTGTTTATTAGCCTCTCTCAGTCTGGGCCAACCCCTCTTCGTTAGTAACACACAGCGACCGTCGCTCTTCTTGCTAGGTGAAGTTGAAGGCTGCCCGCACTGTCATCACTGTGGGGGTAGCAGTGCTGCAAGCACAAAGCTGTGCTGAACCTTGGGGGTCATGCTGAAACATGATATGGATGGATCACTTTAAGGGTTGTTTCTCCTGACAAATTTTCTTATTGAACTCTATGGAAAAATAAGTCAGAAGAAGAAAACATTCAAGTTATCCATCCATATCTACTGTATTTCTGGCAGCAGAGTGATGGTTTAAGGCTTGTTTGATACGTCAGACCCTTGGTAACTTAGAGCCCTTTAGCCAACCATGTGTTCCAAACTTTTTCCTTGCCACTGTTGCGTCTGGCTTGCTCTTGTGGGGGTTTAGGCTGGGTTTTTCTGTGAAGTGCATTGTGACAACTAGTTGTGAAATGCACTATATAAATAAATATTGATTTGATTTGATTCAATTAAAGGATGGATTTTTTTCTTTTTTTCAGTGTGAGATTAAGCTAATTCACCAAACGCTAAATTTTTTATAATCCTTTTTATTCATCTTTACCAGGGGTACCAACAAATTTGAACATGTCTGCAGAGAGGTTTCTCTTTTGGATGTTACACGAAGAGACATTAACTCCTCTATTGATAAACAGAAGGGCACTTTTTGAAATAGCCATTGCATGAGAAAAATGTAATGTTGGATTACAGTTTTTTGCAATTGCTAAGACACAATTTCTGAAACTAGAGCCCTCTTTGTTGAAACTCTACACACAAAAACCAAAAACTCATACACAAAATACTAAATATCTTACATCTCTTGCAAAAGCAAACACTTAATTCAAAACTATATAAACACTGCCAAAAAATTTATTTTTGCATCACAACTTTACACACAAACACCAAATAAATAACTCTTTCCACATGCCAACCACACACTGGTTGCTAAGCATAAAACACTATTATCTAGAGTCTTTGGCATTTTAATTTGTAGCATGCTGTAAATATAGACTATGGACACAAATGCAATGGGGAAACAAACAAATTTGTTTATTCTCAATAACAGTATCAGACAAAATTATTTGAACTGAAGATTACAAGATCATTGAACTGTACACAGTAATACAGTATATTGAAATTAAAGTCCATCCTGCCTTCGATGTGCATCTGGCCACAGCGCCTCATCAACATCGCAAGCGATGTCCTCTCTTGCCAAACATCGGGGGAAGTACCGTCTTGAGTGGCGTATCCAGCCTTGGCATGCCTCCACATCAATGTCGCCACAGGCCTCTTCCATTGCCTGGAGGAGAGTTGCACGTTGGTAGGGTCGGCGGTCATACATCATACACCTTCCAACGCCACGCCGAAAAGAATTCCTCAATAGGGTTCAGGAAAGTAAGGGTGAGTAAGGTGGAAGGGGCAGAACTTGAAATAGTGGGTGATTGTCAAACCAATTATGGACTACAGCAGACCGGTGGAAACGTACGTTGTCCCATATGACAACATATCTGGAGTACCCTGGCACATTCCTCTGGTCATTGGGAATGAGGATGTCATGCAGGAAGTCAAGGAATGCGATAATATGGGCTGTGTTATATGGGCCAAGAGTGGCATGGTGGTGAAAAACACCATTCTGACCAATTGCAGCACACATTGTGATGTTTACACGACGCTGCCCAGGAACATGGACAATGGCACGCTGCCCGATGAGGTTTCTTTCCCAGCGTCTGGTTTTGGCTAGATTGAAGCCAACCTCATCTATATAAACATGCTGGTGTTCAGCAGCATCTAGCTCCATGACTCTCTGAAACAGTCAGGAAAAAGCATATTGAATGACAGAAAGGATACAGATATCAGTCCATATAGTGTAGCACAGTAATACAGTAAACTGGAATACAGTACTAATATTGTAATAGGCTAATATATAAAATGTAACTTACTTGTACATATTCATAGTGCAGTTGTTTCACTCCTTCTCCTCGTCCTCCTCCTCTTCCTTGTCTTCCTTCTCTTTCTTCTCTTCCTAGTCCTCGTCCTCCTCTTACACAAACACATCTAGCTCTCTTTCCAAAATTGGCCTACATTGTTGTGCACACCAAAGAGCAAATCTGAATCCTATTTATAGTGTTCAAGCTCTGATTTCTAAGTGATCTCTTTGGTTACAGGTGTTTTCACATGTGCATTCTGTGTGCAGGTGATTGATAATTGAGTGTGATATTTCAATGGCAGTGTTTAGCAAACAACACACACAGGCTTTTAGATTTGAATGATGTGTCTAATGTAGATAACCGTGTGTAGTTATTTGCAAAAAGTGTGTTTTAGAATTTCAAACTTAGTGTAAAGCAGACAATGTGCTTATGGTTTCGCATACCTGGTCAATAGATAGGCTACATGAGTTAGTGGTTTCAATAATTGTGCCAGAAGTACCAGTTTTTGTGTCTTAGCAATTGCAAAAAACGAATCAAAATAGAGGATGGACAGGGGGAATAAATGTAGAAAAAAACCTGTGATGGCAGTTATGCTCCAGTCATCTGTACACATCTACATTATTCCTCATAAGATAATCATCAATCTAAAGGCACCCATTCAGATGAGCAAAAACAAATGTCTCTGGGTAACCCTTAATGAGCCCAACATTGAAAAGTTAGTCTGTCTGTCAGTGGTGTAAAAACAAGACATCATGAAGAATTAATTAAGCAGTTCAACAGGCCAAGGTATCTATGCAAACAAATGTCAAATGTTCTTCATAAATATGCACAAAAAAGCATTGTGTAGAACACTGCTGGTGTCATAGGAAGGCCTATGTGTCCATTTTCTTCTACAGCAAGATATTTTCTTAACCACCTAAGCATTACTACCAACTTATTTTTGAAAATACAAACAACCAGGGGCGTGCCACCAGTGATTTTGAGCTCCATGAAAACATCTCATATTGGGGCCCACTATCCTTGAATGAAGTTATACATGATCCTACTGTATTTTGATTCATTCACTATTCAGTGATTGGCCACTCCTTGTAGCTCCACTCATTATGGGGATCATGAAGGTCTCCCATCATTAAGTATGAGCACCAGTGATGACCAAATTCACTGACTTCACATTTGTTAACAATGCAGCTCAGATGAAGATGCCTGAGGTTGTATGAAAAGGATCACACATCCAGCCTGAGGTGTCCTTCAGATGTTTCATTCTGCTTAAAGGCAGCATTTGAAAAAGCTGTATTAAAGCCTGATCACATGATTTTTTTAGGTGCAAAACTATATACTGTATTTAAATAGTGACAGCTGTGACAGCTTTTATCCTGTGATCTGGTTGCAGTTGACTGCTTAGATTTTCATTGCAGCTGTCTAGAGAACATGAGAACAACACCAGTTACTGATGCGTATCAGTGTTCCTGTGTATCAAACAACACTGAAAACGGATCTTCTTGAAACACATGAAATTTCCTGGCTCTTTCCCTGGTGTTATAAAACCAAAGGATTTCACTGAAACAAATCCCTGAAAACCATGACTGCAGTGATCCATCTGCCTCAGTCCACTCTTTCAAAAAAAGAAAGGTTATCCAAAGCTCAAAGGCTTACATGTTGGTAGTGTTCATGATGGGATTCATGATGATTGGGGGGTGGGGGGGGTACTTTGTAAATGGCTGTTCAAAATTAAATATTATATACTTGGCGTTGCACTCTTGCAAGGTAAACGGTTCCCTCACAGTACATTTTTCAGTGTTAAACCACCTCTGACAGAATAGATATGCTCCCTGTTGGTCCTTAATCTACTTGAAGTAAGACTGGACATTTTACTCTGTATGAATAATATCATGTGAGAACCATCATTTTTAATAACTTTTATTTTGGGGTCCTGGGTAGCTTCTCCTGATAAGGCATTGTTCTAGTGCCTGGATGAGGCACCACAGTCCAGGATCAAAACCCAACCTTGCCAGTGCCAACTATCTATGGTTGGTACTGGTAGCCCTGCAAAGTGGCAGCCAAGCTAGCTAGGTAACTCCCTAGCAATGATCTGTCAGCAGAAAATGTCATATGTAAGACATATTTGTGCATGGCTTGCAAGCTTTAGGTGTACAGTATTCTCCAAAACAAAATGTATGTTTTTCTAATGAGACAGGAGTTAATAGTGTGCTCACCAAACCACTGAATCAGACTGAAAATGTTCTGTAACCCTCCTGAGAGGAGGGGGTCAAAGTACATCGTATTGTGGTTCCAGGGTTGCTAATGAAGTGCTGATGTTAGTTTACTTCTCTTTCACATAATGAGGAAAGTCTTGCCCATTTTGATTCAATCTGAAGTCAGTCCCATGACTAAACTTCCTGTGGTCAGGCGCACTGGCATACAGTACAGTACAACATGAAAGTTCTGTCAGTTCTGCATTGCCTTCAATACTATTTGTAAATAAGTTGAAAACTTTATCATTCCAAAATTAGAGTTTGCCTTTACTCATGGACTTCCAGTGCAGTGGTAGACCACGGGAATTGGCAGCATGCTGGAGAGCATGGCCCGACAAAAAATGTTTTCAATGTACAAAAATGCTAAGTTACTCACGCATAAAAAAGCACTGTCTATAAGTAATTAAAACTTACAACAAACAATATTGGCTATCTTAGCTCACACAAATTAAACAAGCATTATTCCAAAGCAATGCTAACCAATGTTTCTGGATTTTTTTCATGGAACTTGATCCTGTGTTGTTTCATCACCATCATGACCATCTGAAGAGAATGTGGTCATCCAAACTTTATGTGTCATATCAAAGTGTCAAATAACAAAAATTGCCTCTAGGAAGAACACAAGCATGTATTCTTCCAAGAGGCAATGAAAAATTACACTCCAGGATGGATATTTTTATACTTGGTTATTAATTTTACAAAATGTACAAGTTTTAAATTGTAACTTTATAGATAGATAGATAGATAGATAGATAGATAAATAGTTATAATACTTTATTATCCCTATGGATGAATAGAATATAACATTCTAGCATATAAAGTTCCCATTTACAAACAGACATTTATACCAAGAAACATACAATCATTTACACAAGAGAATAGGGGGCATGAATAAATTCAGATAAATATTGAATCTTACAAACCTATCCAGACATATGTTTGCCCCATTATATACACCTTATAGACAGTGATTTGTATGCATGAAAAACTTTTTCATTTTCGTATGTTGAAAAAGTTTTTTTGTTGAGATACACTGTATCACTCACCTCTAGCAACGTGTCAAGGTCTAGTGTCAAAGGTCAAAGATCAAGAGATCAGAACTACAGAGATGCTCAGAGGACTATGATGTACCGATGGGTATTATTTCACGTAACTGATAAAACACTCATTGTGTGTGTAAATGTGCACAAGAATTTTGTTTTTGTGTGCCAGGTAAGATGCGACTTCTGGAGTCACTGAAAGACCATCCTTCCAGATACATGCCTCCCAGGCAAAGGGAAATCTGACATTTAAAGAATGCATGTGTGCATGTGTGTTGGGGGGAGGGGTAACTGTTACTTCAAAGTTGGGTTCAGGCTGGCATTCAATGGGCTTTGTTGCTCAGAAAGTTTGGAGATTGATTTTTCTAAAAAGGTGAGGTGGACATATGCCCCACATAAACTATGTCTGTGATCCTCACAGAGAGGGAAAAACAGTTGCCATCACTGAAAGGGGTGGAGTGATGAATGAAGAGAGCTGTTATTAATTTGTCAATGTATCTGTATGTGTTTGCCAGATGAGAAGTATATTCAGAAGTGCATTTTTTATGTTCAGTCTCTATTTTTCTAATGACATCAAATAGTCATCTTTCAATTCTCTCAGGTTTCAGATTATTTAAAAAAGTACCAAATACTTTGTCTATTTATGTATATGTTAGCAAAAACATGTATGTTAAATGATATCCAGTGAAACAATTTCAGTATTGTAAATTGTGGGTTTCAGTGCTCCAATTCTATGAAGGGCACGCTCAAAATTAGGCATAACAATACAACTTTTTAAAATAAAATTATACTTCACATTCCTGAATAGTGATAAAAGAAGCTGCACACAAAAAGATCAAAAGATGTGGACCAACAGCACCGCCTTGTGGGGAAAAATAGTAGGATGCCGAACTACCGTCACAATTAAGAATCTGCAGACTGCGAAAGGCGGGACTACTCTGTAACGGGGTTGAATTTACGGAGACGGCGGAGAGGCTGCGGACAGTGGGACGCCTCAGTGCACGAACTCCTGTTTTTTGGAGGTTGTTCAATATCCCTTCTTTTTCGGGATGTGTTGAATGAGCACATCTTAGTAGTGTCCAGGAGGCTTATTTTGAATACTCCCGTATTGCTTTTCAGCGGAAGGTAAGTGCATGGAATTTAAACCAGGTTTTAGGCTACACAGAGCTGATCTTCGTATTGGCATGGCTTATTTTCGCCTAAATGTTTTTTTTGTTTTGTTTAATTGTAAACATACGCATAAATAGCCGAACTGTGGAAGAGGGCATCAATTAGCCGATGCAACTTTTTTTTTCGGTCCTTCAACTAGCCTATATGTAAGTTATTCAAAATTCGTGTGTTAAGATGTTTTTAAAAGTGTATTCAAGAAACAGTGTCGTTTCAATAGACATTATTCGTTTCGCATAATTATCTTTGCATGACTTGTTGGATTTAATATCGGACTGAACAGGCCAAACACTTTCTTGAATGTCTATTATGTCGTAGTTATAGATCTGTAATCACAGGTGCTCTCTGGGTAACTACATTTATAGGAATGTGTTCTAATTTTGCATTCTGTACGATATTAATGCGCATTTATTGCATATTTTCCCACTCAGTAGCCTACGTTTGTGCAACCTCGATATAAGTTGTTTTAAACGTTAAATTAAATCGTTTTAATTCCAATAATGCCTTATGCCACTAGCTAAATAATTTCTTGGCACATTGATTGTCTGAATTAATATTTTGATATGGAGACGCCCAACGCCCACTCCCGACCCCCCCTCCCCCATCTCCCCCTCTCCCCTCTCCCAACGTCCCCTTAGCACAAACGCTCTTACACACAAGTGTTACTCGTCGATATGCTGTGGTGGGCGCCTGCTTGCAACTTCAGCAGTTAAAAAACAACTGGAAAAAATTATTAAGATATTAACTATCTTGTAGATCGGTGTCCTAACGTCCATAACCCACCACGTTATACCTTTAAGTTCACATGAAATCAGCATCACAGACTCATAGAAGTGTTCCTGGACACTGAGGGCTGACTCATTTGCTTTGCCTTGGCTCTCCATTTTGTGTCAACACGTGACTGAACTGAGTGGCTGTTTGAAAAACAAATCTGTCTCATACAGTAGACTAATGCCAAGAGGAAAGAAAATGAAAGTTAGCGAGTGAAGCACAGGGTGAAAAAATCAAATCTAGTCTTCAACGTCGCCATGTGTTCATGTATGATCCAGAGAAGGAATTTCCATTGCCTTTGTCTGAAAAGTGGTAGTGCTGCATTATGCTTTATTGGTGCTCTTAACATGCTGACAATTGCTTTGAATTTGGGAAGAGGGGTATTCATTTATGAACAACTAAACACAGCCTTTTCAACATCACATACCATGCCAAAACATCTTAAACTGAGCCTGGGCCAGTGCATCATGACTATGACAGACAGAGTCCATACTAATAAGCAGAGTCTGCACCATGACATCAGCCATGGACTATGATCCAGACCCAACATGCTTTCCTTCAAGCCCGGTTCTGTGAATTACTAGACAAACGACACACACTCAAGATGTTAAAATGTGTGGATCACAGAATCACCCCAGATCACATTTTAATTAGCAGGATTCAATTGAGCTGTTTACTGATCTTTAATTGACATTTCCTATTCTGTATATCTTTTTGATTTAAATTTGTGGTTTAAGGTTTAGGCCTATTTAAGCTTTTATAAAGATATACATATTTTGTACCTTTTTAATATCAGCCACTGAGACAAGATCAGGCCACAATAATCTTCACTTCCCACCTCCTTTCCTCCACTCCCCCACTACTCGGAAGTATGCAAAACTGCCTGAATGTTTTGAGTACCAGTATTTGCATGTACAGTGTACAATGTACCTGATATTGCGGTTTGCATCGAGACATTAATTAATATGTAACCATTAATACGTAATTAAGATGTAATCAGCAACATTAGATTAAAATGCAAAGATCCGTTTCTGTTTTCGCAACCAATGTCTATGACAAAGAAGTGGGAGCTTCCAGGAGTGATTGTGCTAGTGTTGTGAGAAATTCATTATGCAGTAAACAGCTGAAATGAAAGCCAGTGCACAGCAGGTCCACGGTAGAGACCCTGCTGTATTGACCATGGAGTGTATAATTTACCCAGCATCCTCTCCTGATTTACCTTGCACCAGTACCTAACCCTACTGTTCTGATTGTTGATCTCATACACTCTTGCTGTTGTTATGTGTCAGTGATTTATATCCGTTTATCTAAGTTGGCCTATATCATCCATTCTCCAACATAAGTTGTTCAATACAGCCAGGAAAGGTGTGCAAGCACAGGTACTGAGTGAAGGGGGGTAAAGGGTCTGCCCCCCTCCTTCTTCCATTGAATGCACACACCCCCCCCCCCCCCCCCCTCCAATATACAGTAAAGTGTGTTTTGAACATTCACAATCATAGCTACACGTGTCTTGCTAGCTAAGTTTTGACGTATGGTCCGTGTAAAGAAATTTAAAGCCTGTTCTCGTGTTGCTTTTCTGCGTTGAAAGCTACTATCATTAGCTGCTACCTGTGGCTTTTTATCTTACAGTTCATTAATACAGAGGACAGAGAAATTTGAGCTTGGGTTGGCTCATGTACAAATTCTGTGAAACAGTTTTGTTTTATGTGTTTATTTGTGGAATTTATATAATGGTCTCGTATTTTCCTTATGGGTTCATGAAATGTTTGGCAAGAGTTAGCCACGGTTTTAAGTTAGTCGGCTAGCTATCTAGCTAGTTGGTAAGCAAGGGTAGATTTATTTGTTGGTGGTTCTCTGGCAATTGAGCCAGTGAGTCTGCTGTCAGCAGCAGAAACTGTTCTCTCTGGTGTCACTGTTCATTAAACTCCTCACTTGACCACATGTTATGTAACATGCACCTGTTTTATGATCAAATAATGCCATCTGTAATTCATGTTGTTATAGCGAAGTATGTAACTTTAAAATATGTTATATATTTTTCCAAACAACAGTTTTTATTTTTGCCCACCAATGTTGATGCCAATTTGGCATCATGTGTGTAAGTGCATATTCTATTCAGATGGGCATTATGGAACGTGAGATGAAAGTGAGACTATTAAGATTATTTTACTGCATTAGAGTATGTTTCACTATTGTACATTGTTATGTAGTGTTCATGTGAATATTCATTTAATATATGTAAATAAAGAACTGTTTTCACATACTTTTACCATCATTTGCAAATGGAGATCTTGGGCCTTATCTTACATCTGGCGCTAAGCAGCGGTAACCCAAACCCAAGTGTTTTTGCTTGTTTCAGACTGACGCAGTTGTCATTTACCATCCAGCGCTCAGGTTGTTTCAATAACAAGTGAACTTGCGCCCATAGCAGGTGAACTGGGCGGGTTGGTCTTAAGATGAGGTGTGGCCAGGATAATTTTTGGCATATTGCTATCTTGAGGCTGTAATGGGTTTGATGGTTCGGATATTCAAACGCAAAGGTGGGGAGATCAGAACAAGTCAGCTCACAACCGTGAGGACCAATAATTAGGGGGAGAAAAATAATAAAGGAAGAAAGAAAAGACAGGAAACTAATTCCTTAAGGCTAACAGCCAAAACGAAAATAAACCCACTAAAACGGGCGAACTACTAGTAGAATACCAACTAAATCTTCCGAGCTCACGTAGTGAGCTAAAAACGGGAAACTTAGTAAAAAAAAAAAACACTCTCGGCTGCCGTAGCTCAAAGTGAAAAACCAAAACAAAAGTATAAAGAAAAACTGTCTCCGAGAGAACAGCAAACCCCCTGAACATAAACAGAGTTTAATATCAGGAAGTCGCTAGTTCCTGGCTATAATTGGCTCAAAAGCAATGTCGTGAGACAATTAAGCACCGTAGAAGCAGAAGTGAGAAACTTAAATAACCCGCACGTAGAAGCACAGGTGAAAACAATAACGAGACTGGGAAACCATGAAACGGACCGTGGAAAAAATCAGATTGATTAACAATCGTGATGGCAGGACGAGAGCCGCAAAAGAAAGCAAACAAACAGCTACGAACCACTACAGAGGCAGCAAAAAGCGTTTGTGCTAAAACCACCCCAAACCTGGTCTTAAATCATGTCGCAGTTGTTTCAATGTTATTTTTTATTATTCTTTTTTAAAATTTGTTTCAGATTTTTTCCCCAATTTAGTAGTCAATTTAACCCCTATTCTAATTCAATTCCCACCATGTAGCAACCACTAGAGAACCACCGCTATACAACCACCGCTATACAACCCTGTCGTAGGAAGGAGTAGTAGGAAGGAGGGTGCCATGTCCTCTACAGGGTGTGACTCCTTGTGCTCCTGACCATGATTCCAACTCGCCCAGGGCCTTTTTGTGCGCAGTGACTCTCTCAGAGCCCCTCC
The DNA here is from genome assembly GCA_022702515.1 of Ilyophis sp. 1 JC-2022. Classification (NCBI taxonomy): domain Eukaryota; kingdom Metazoa; phylum Chordata; class Actinopteri; order Anguilliformes; family Synaphobranchidae; genus Ilyophis; species Ilyophis sp. 1 JC-2022. The sequence continues at coordinate 51,696,796 of CM040397.1, read as the reverse complement.
CCCCACCCAGAAGCAGCCGCCAATTGCTGCTCCCACAGGGCACCGGCCATGCTCTGATCTGGCAGGACCGGGGCGTGAACCCCGATCCTTGGAGTACAACTGCACCGACTGAAAGTCGTTGTACGACCGCAGCGGCCATTTCAATGTTATTTTAACGGTGAAATATAAATAACAAATTTAGAAATATAAACAAAAAATTTGCGCACGTCCCTCTCCATACCAGGCCACTAAAAGTGTCTGGAGAGAAATTAATTGGTGCGGTGAGTGCCAGGATGCTCAGCGAATTGTGAGGAATGACCCCACTGGAGTACCAGAGACCTCACATTGGGAGGTACAAAAAGGCAATTGGCGAGACCTCCCCCTGGGCCCGGGTTTAGGCGCAATGCCTTTTGGACCGCCACTTCAATGTCCCACAACACAGGAGCTACAATCTGGGCAGCTGGCACAATAGGCTCAGGGGTAGCGGGGCTGTCGGACTGATCGAACATGTGCGACAGAGCATCTGGTTTAACGTTCTTGGAACCAGGACGGTACGTCAGAAGAAATAATGCCCAGCGCGCCTGCTGCGAATTACGTCTTTTTGCCTGTTGGACATATTCCAAATTCCTGTGGTCGGTCCACATGGTAAAGGGGTGTTCAGCTCCCTCTAACCAGTGACGCCACTCCTCCAGAGCCAATTTAACCGCCAGCAGCTCCGGATCTCCCACGTCATAATTCCTCTTGGCCGGTGTGAGGGCACAAGAGAAATATGCACACTGGTGCATCCTGCAGTCCATGGGAGAGTGCTAAGACAATATGGCGCCTACTCTTAATTCGGAGGCATCAACCTCCACAATAAAATGGAGGGAGGGATTGGGTGTAATTAAAATGGGCTCAGAACTGAACCTCTTCTTAAGCTCCACAAAGGCGGACTCAGCTTTAGGATTCCACTGAAACTGAACCGCCGACGTTTTCTTGGTCAGGGCTGTAATGGGTGCGGCGAGCGCACTAAAATTATGAATAAATCGCCTATAAAAATGAGCGAAACCAAGAAAACGCTGGACTTATTTAACTGAGCGAGGAGTGGGCCAGTTTAGTACTGTAAGGGTTTGGGTTTGTAACAATGAGCCAAACTCGACAAAACAAAACACGATTACAGAACAAGTCACTCACGAACGTGAGGACCACTAAAAGGGTCTCAGTAGCAAAATAATAAACAACCCACTAACACGGGTGTGGCTCATAAACACGAGCAGAAAAGTAAGAGAACAGAGACTCCTAAACAGAAATACACAAGCATAAGCTCGAAAAGGAGAAAACAAAAAATCACCTTTGGAACGTAGACTATAACGCCCGATAAGAGGTGAAAATTTAATTAAATAAAAATAAACCTCTCACTCTCAATATATCAGAGAGTAGAAGAGAGTAAGAAACAAAAATAACGAAAGGGTCTAATCCCTAAAGAGCTTCAAGGACAGCTAAAGCCAATCTAGTAGTGAAAATATAGAGCAGCTATTTTCTAACCAACCCTGACTGCGTGAAGGCACGAAATGACAAAAAAGCGCCATGAAGCGGAAGTGAGAGGCTTAAATACCTAGCAGGTAATCGGACAGGTGAAACGAATGATAAGCGGGGAGAAGCAAAACCCCGAACCGGAACATGGAAAAAATCTGATAGACTGCTTTCCAGAAAGAGAGGACGAGAACCATAGCGAAACAGGAAAAAATAGCCATGGACCATGACATCATCTTTCTCTAATTTTATTGACAACTTCTATGGAAAAGTAGGCTAGAATTTTAACTGAAATAACATTGTCCTACAATTAGAATTTTGGTGTGAATTTTTAATTTTGGGCTTTGGTTATAGCCATTTATGACAGAATTCTTTGGTTGCTGCTGCCCAGGCAATTGTATGAATGCAGAGTATTGGGATCATTATGGTGTATTTGGAATGGCCAGCAGTACCGTAATGTACACTGCTCCTGCTGAATAGTTGAAGCTAAGCCGTTGTGGGCTTGGTTGTACTTGTTTGGGAGATCAACTGGGAAAACTAATTTGCTGGAAGTAGGAAGCCAGTAGAGGGACAGATAGAGGCCATACCTAAGGACCAGATAGATAAATGATAAGAGGCATTATGCTGTGATTAAGATGCAGTGGCGTAACGTCGGCAGTAAAATAGGGCCTTCGGTAACCTTACCTTTATACGGATATTACTCTCAATCTGTTTCCACTTATAGTTCTTAATTATCAATCAAGCAATTTATTAACTGAATAACAAACATTGATGAATATATCAAGTTTTTGCAGTATTGCAGTGCTAGTATTTTTTTTTGTATCATAAAATGGGTAGCACTTAAATATACGTAAGCTATGTAGCGATGGCCGGTGCGTTGGAAAAAGTGGGGATTACTTGTTTCCGTTTATTTAGCTTGAGTAGCCTAACAATCAAACAAAAATCTAAACCAATTATCTGAATAATCAAGACCAATTTGTAGCCTATAATGATTTAGAAATGATAATGAAAAACAGACAACTTGAGATTGTTTAACAAGGATCAGGCAATAATCTGAACGCGTTAAAGAATGTAATTCACGACACTCAAATTAGTCAAAGCGATTTAAACATTAGAAAGCATAAATTCAAATTTAGCCTCTTAAGTGTATCGAACCGTTCAGAGCAACGCATTATTCAGGCTAGAAAAACTAATTTACGAAAATCTACGAAACATTGAACAGAGCCTTTAAAAGTTGAATCTTCGCATAATAACACGTCATCATAAATGTGGATATAGACAAATGCAACACAAGTTTGATACACAAAACAATAATGCTATCTCAAAATAACTTGGTAGCCTAATAATTAACTTATTGTTCTTGGTTATTGAGTGAATCAATTATTTGATTGGCAATCAGGCAAAGTAAACGGAAACAGATTGAGAGTGATCATCCGTTAAAGGTAAGTTTACAGAAGGCCTAGTTCTACTCCCACGGTACGCCACTGTTAAGATGTTATGCTAAAGGAGATGCTGTCTTCTGGCTGAGACATTAAACTGAATTTTTGACTCACTGTGGTCATGACAGTTATCACAAATAATAGGGGGTTCCCTGGGGTCCTATTATAATTCCCAGCCTGACACCTAATTTTCTCCCAGTTTAATTGGCAAAATAATTCCTTCCCTCTCCCTCATCTGATGTGTGCTGAGAATTTTGCACAAAATGGCTGCTGTGCATCAACCAGGTGGGTGCTATACATTGGTGGTTGAGGTGTTTCCAACCTTCACTGTAAAGTACTTTCAGATCTTGAAATGATGTAATATATAAATGCAATCCATTATTGTAAGCTGTTCCACAGACTATTGTATAAGCAAAGTATATTGGGATTGGCATATTGCTGTCCAGGGATAGTTTGATCGCAGTTTATTGGTATATATATAAGCTTGTATATTCATGTTATTGTCTTTCTTCAGGCCTAGGGAGGAGTCAGCAATGCTGTGGAAGGTGCTGTTTCTGTGCCTCCTGCAGGGGACGCTCATTCATGGTCAAATAGTACGTGGACCTCGGCCCTTCCCACCTGGACCCTTACCACCATGCCCCAGTGAGTATACACAAGTTTGGGTGCCACTTACACAACAATTACCTAATTTAATATAAATGGGAAAAAACATGTAATATTACATTCCAGGCTTGGATCTGTCTTTAAGTGAATATATCAGGAGACATTTTTGCAACACAGGCCTTAGATCAGTGAATAAACCAAGTACATTATTGCACAACAGTCCTCAGATCAGTCTAACTGAATAACTGAATAAACCATGTACATTATTATACTACAGTCCTCAGATCATTCTAAGGGAATAAACCTGGGACATTATTGTACCACAGCACTCAGATCAGTCTAAGGGAATAAACTAGGGACATTATTGTACCACAGCACTCAGATCAGTCTAAGGGAATAAACCTGGGACATTATTGTACCACAGCACTCAGATCAGTCTAAGGGAATAAACTAGGGACATTATTGTACCACAGCACTCAGATCATTCTAAGGGAATAAACCTGGGACATTATTGTACCACAGCACTCAGATCATTCTAAGGGAATAAACCTGGGATATTATTGTACCACAGCACTCAGATCAGTCTAAGGGAATAAACTAGGGACATTATTGCACCAGAACTGCTGACAATTTGCTCTTTTGTTTTTGTCTTTTTCTGTTAGAAACAATTGAGTGTCCAATTGACTTGTATTTTGTCATTGACACCTCTGAGACAATTGCACTTCAGGAGCCCCCACCTGGCAGCCTGGTTGAGAGTATTAAGCAATTCACAGAGCAGTTTGCCCGCAAGCTGGGTGAGGGGGATATTAAGGGTAAAGTCTCCTGGTCCCTGGGCGGTCTGCACTTCTCTCAGCGACAGGAGATCTTCAGTAAAATCACATCCAGGGATGAGTTCATCAGTGGCCTGCAAAGGATCCGCTACCTGGGCAAGGGCACCTACATTGACTGCGCCCTCACCAACATGACCCAGGAGATGATTCGCCACACCACCAATCCAAACAGCATCCGCTTTGCTGTTGTAATTACTGATGGTCACGTAACTGGGAACCCTTGTGGGGGAATCAAGGTGTCGGCTGAGCGGGCGAGAGACGAAGGGATAAAGGTGTTTGTGGTGGCCGCGACCAAGAATGTGGATGAGACAGGGCTGAGGGAGATCGCCAATTCCCCAGCTGACCTCTACCGCGACGCCTTCATGGCTGTGGACATCAGTGGGACGTCACCAACAATCATGACCTCAACCATGGAGCGCATAATAAAAACCATGGTGAGAATTCCTCAGGGTTATGAGCCTGTATGTGAGAGTTCCTCAGGGTTATGAGTCTGTATGAGCCTGTATGTGAGAGTCCCTCAGGGTTATGAGTCTGTATGAGCCTGTATGTGAGAGTCCCTCAGGGTTATGAATCTGTATGAGCCTGTATGTGAGAGTCCCTCTGGGGTATGAGCCTGTATGTGAGAGTCCCTCAGGGTTATGAGTCTTCAAAATTTTAGTTCAGTCATTTAATGAGGCATGTGATATTAGTCTACCACTCAAACTCTGCAGCAATTTGAAAGGCATGTTAATCATTTTTATAATGCACTGCTCCACTGACACTTGATGAATGTTTTAAAGTTGTGCGTCACTTCACCAGCCAGAATTCTGTAGAAATGAATGGCAAGGATGAAGGATAAAAAAGGTTATAGAATAAATATAGCATGAGTCTGTTTGAAGTCTACAATAGATTTAAGTATAAGTGTGCAGGTCTCAATAATGTGTTCAACTATTTTTCTTTCATAATCATCTTGGTATTGCTGGTGCATGTTTGCTTCTGACCTAAAACCAGGTCACTTAAATATATTAAAATACCATTGTGCTCAATCTATGTTATTTTGGGATATAGGTTGGTGCAAATGCATGGAACAATAGATTGGTGCATGTTTTTGCCAAACCCAGTGTCACTCTGCTCTTGCCACAGCTGCAGTTGAACTAATGAGAGGCTATTTCCATCCTCAAAATCTTATATCTGTGTCTGTTTGCTTTTCTTGTACTATATGTACAAGATACTAACTTATCAATGACTTCTCTCCACAGACCCATCTAGCCTATCAAGAGGTGAGATGCTGGTTTTCACGGATATGTGGGTGAGAGGGAGGGAAAGGGGTATTAGTGAGTGCATCTCTGCTCAGGTAATGTTGCATTGTTTAGGAGAGTCTTTTTCTGCCCATTGTATTATGTCCAAGGTCCACAGCTTCAACAAGATGGCCTAAACACAATAAAATGTCACTATGTTTTTCAGGCTTTGAAATTATGCAATGTCAGGGATACAAAAACCAAATTTTATAATGATGATAGTTTGATTATTCTTACCTGTCTGACACTAATTAACTCTCAACAATTTATCTACAGTGTTACAAGCTGAAGTGTTTAGAAACAGATGGTCCAACTGGCCCAAAAGGCCACAGGGGGCACAAGGTGAGTCCTGGCTTTGAGAAAAAGAGCTTCTTCTTCTCACATGTACAACATGTAGCTGCAAGTGCTAGTGTTAATATTGTATCGATTTCCAGGGAGCAAAAGGTGACAGCGGAGATGCTGGCCCCAAAGGTGAAGGAGGACGGCAGGTAGGCCAAAACCTTCTGCATTCATACACAAACGACAGGATTGATTTTTGTTCTTTTTATTACCATTTTCTTTTCACGTTGTATTATTGGCTAACTTTCAGGCATCAAATTAACATAAATCACAGTGTTGTTCTTTAGTCTATTTAAGATATTATAGCTAAGGACAGCATATGTAACCTGTTTAATAATTTTATGGATTTTGCAATAATTATTGTTCATAACTTGTTTTACAGGGAGATCCTGGTATTGAAGGTCCCATTGGCCATCCTGGTACAAAAGTAAGCCTAATTTTCAAGTGTGCAGAGACCTCTGACCACTGTTTCATTGTTTCTGGTCATTTGTTTCCCTGCTTGTGCTGAACTCTTTGTTTCCCTCTTTCAACGGGCCTCATTCATGAAGCATTCTTAAATACATGCGTACATTTATGTCCAAAGGGAGTTGGTACAAAAAAATTACGCCGGATTCATCTGTGATGTTCTGAGAAGAACCCAAATGCAGACCACAGGTAGCAGGCAAAAACGTAGTTTATTCACAGTCCAAGATCAGTAGCCAGGTAATCCGAGTTGAGATGGTACAAAATCAAAATCCAAAATAGTAGTAAAAATAAACGTAGCAAGAGTCAAAAAACCAGAAAGACACGGCAAACAAAACAGAAGGAGAAGGCAGGCTCGAAGTCATACAGAAGGGTTGTCTCAAGAATCTCAGATAACATAGGCTTACAAAAAATCGGCACAGTGAATTGATCAACATTCTAACAGAGGTTACAAGTGGAAGGCAGACTATATACACCAGCGAAGTAATGACACGAAAAGGAATCAAGTGTGGGTGGGAGGAGTAAGGAGCTAGACACAGGTGCGCACAATAGGAAACAATAATTCAATAACGAGGGGGAACAGAAGACACGGACTGGAATGCACGCAAACACATAGATAACACACGGCCTGGGATTAGCAGGTAAACGAGTGCACAGCACGAGGGGTGGATTCTGAAAGTGAATACAGCTGAAGAGAGTTTAAGGAATAACAACGAATAGAGCAGAGATAGAAAAGCTAAGGGAGAATGACATCTGTAGTACGGAGCAAGAGAGTGATATACACAAACAAACAGAACCATAACATCATCAAACCGTGTGGAAAAGGTAAATTACCTAGTCAGAATAGCCCAGAAAAAGCAAAGGAAATTATTATTCTGACACTGAAATCGAAGTTTTATTAGCAGATGTTCAATCAAAGAAAATAAATAGTTTCATATTGTCAGTACCGGCGTCATGAACTGGTAAAGTAAAGGCCTAGCACAGGGGTAGGCAACCCTGGTCCTAGAGAGCCGCAGAGTCTGCTGGTTTTTGTTTTCACCTTAAACACAGCAACTAATTAGACCAAAGAAACCAGGTGAGGTGAGTTAACTGTGTAATCAACTGCTTTAATTGATCAATTAAGTGGTGAGTAACAACAAAAACCAGCAGACCCTGCGGCTCTCTAGGACCAGGGTTGCCTACCCCTGGCCTAGCAGGAGATAACATGTAGGCTACCATCAATACGAGCGCATTGCTTTATCGCAGCCTGGAAATAAATTAAACGTTATTCATTTTGTAATTCTGTTGGGGTTCTGTGCATGTGAGTCGTGGTTTGAAATCGGGTAATCACATGGGCTACCTTATTTTAGGATCTCTGGCGTGTTCTAATTGCGGTCACATTGATGCGCGTGTCCCACACAGCTCAGGTTTTACCGGGATAGAGCCTGCTGGCTACATTCTAACCGGTTAAAAAACTTTCACTTTTAAATAAAGTTTACCCGGTTTTCCCCCTGAACGCGAGACAGCGTTTCACCGACTTTTCAACAAAAACGTGCACTGGGGTGTGCAGTCTATGGCACTGATAACATTGGACAGGTTGTAAATTTCATAAAAAACCCCGCTTTACCTCCTCCTGGCTTTGCATCTTGTAGGGGCATTACACTTGTACACTGGCATTAGTTGGATTAAGCTGTTGACCACAGTTGCAACCCAAGCTACAGACATGTATGCCACTTTAAAACAAATTGCATGTGTGTTTTAATTAGCAAAGCCTATGTAATGTCATGTAGAATTAAAATTTTTTTGCAATTTAGAAAAAATTGTAGGCTACTGGGAGCGTTCATTAACCTACGTTATGGGTCTAATTAAACAGCTTCATAGCCTACAATTGATTCATAGTTTGCTTTTTATAATAATAATTTATTAGGTTTGCAATGTGTATTTCAAAGGCTGCATTTAGTCTTGTGAATTTAACAGAAAATAAAAATAAATTATTATTCTAATTATCTCTCAGAAGCTACATTTACCGGCATTCTGAATTTACGAACGAGGTCTGCTCTGGAGCAGGTGTACGCTTTGTTCGGAGGTACTAACAAATCTCAGATATGCAAATGTTGATGAATACCAAAATACGGGCAAAATTGTAAATACAAAATATTTACGTACAAATTCGTTCTGCTCACGTTTCATGAATGTTTGTATGCTTCCGTGTTTTCTGATTTCACTATTTCTGTGGTAGTTCTCAAAATGACCACTTGTTTCCGTCTTTATTTAGGGTGGACCGGGCTTTAAAGGTGAAAAGGTAAGCAAAATGTTTAACAACTTGAAAAAAGAACCCATAAAATGGGTCCTAATTCCTGCTGATATTATTATTATTATTATTTGAAGCTGCAGATGCACACATAAAGACATACATTATCTCTAAGTAAGGAAAAACTTTGACAGGTTGGAGTTGAATGAATATGGTATTAGACTTCCGAATGTATTTTTACTCATTTCCATTTTTTAATTATAGGGTGAAATTGGATCTGAAGGGAAAAAGGTAATGTTTTTTACTGTTGATTTGTTTGTCAATTAGTGCGGAATTTGTTTACATATATGGTTGTTACATTTTGAAAAACAGGCTGGTATCTTAATGTATTTGTATCATTAGGGTGTGGCTGGACTGTCAGGACGAAATGGAACTGATGGCCAAAAGGTAACCCTACTGCACATACAGACACAATTCAGAGCATTTTGTCAAATACAGATGTAAGCTGCTGTGTCTATATATTTTTTGTTATATTTCAGGGAAAAATTGGACGCATCGGAGCTCCAGGCTGCAAAGGAGATCCAGGTGACAAGGTGTGTAAAATGTCAAAAAATAGTGTGATTTTATGCTACATTAGTACATCAATATAACAATTACATCTGATAACAATACAAAATACATAAACTTGTGAATACAGGTAGACAGGTGAAGATCATGTCCCTATTCTCTCTTCAGAATGCTGCAGAACAGAAATGCACAAGGCTGTGTCGTGGTTTTTGGCAGCATCCGTTTGTTTCTGTGGTTCGTTCTTTCATTTTGTGACATCGGGGCACTCTATCGGATTTTCCGTCTTCCATTCCGGTATTTTGTTCTCGTGTAGCCATTATCCCTCGCACCTGTTTTGAGTTTCCTGCTGGCTATATTTAGCCCAGGATTTCTGCTTTCCGATGCTTCGATATTGTCTTTGCCAATTGACTTAGAAGCCGGTAAGGTTTAGATTTCTAAGCGAGCTCTTCACTTTTAAGCTTGCTTAAGAGTTACGAGCGATTTGCTTATTAGCTGCATTAGAGTTTTATTAGTTGGATTTTGTTTTCTCTTTTGTACTCAGTCCTTTGTTTTTGTTAGCATTTCTGTTCTTGTTGAGAAAGATTGCCTTTATTTACTCTTGGTTTATCTCTCCTGTGCTCTCCCGTACAGAAAGTGAGAGACTTCTTTCTTTTTTCTTAATGCATATTATTTATATCAGTGTTATTCGCTTTCTCGTGTTGTAATCGAGAGGTATTCTCGTTTCACTCAGATCTCTAGTTCGCCCTGTTATTTGGGTTGTTTGTTTTAGCTTTAGCCTGGATTGTTTTCCATTCTCCATTTTTGTTTTTATATATTTTTTTCCCCTCTTCTAAGTGCGGACCTGTCCGCTTTATTGGTGTACACTACGGTGCACACTTTTAGAGTCCTTAACTGTCACGCTTGGTTCTACGAACTTCACACTCGACCTTACGGCTGTGGAACAGCTGTATCTGGTTACCTATGACACAAATGAAAGGAGATAATTAAATATAATTCTCTTTCAACATGACCTTTCCCTTTGAAAGGGACCTGATGGCTATCCTGGAGAAGTAGGAGATGGAGGACTGTCTGGAAAACCTGGAGAGAAGGTGATTATCAAAAATACATTATGTGTCCCCTCTCTAGGCATTGCTATGTCTGCAGTAGTTTTAAATGTGCCTTCTGAATAATTGGCATGTTTATGCACAAAAAAAAACACTTTTCCAATTGTCAATGTTTTTTACTGTTAATTTATTATGTAAATGAGTGCAGAATTTGTTTATATATATGGTGTTGTGTTGTGTTTCAGGGAGATCCTGGTCGTTCTGGGAGATCAGGCCCCCTTGGCCCACATGGAGATGGTGGACCTAAGGTATCCTGACAAATGATAACACAGGAACAAATTATATAATATCACAGTTTTTTTCAGTCATGTAAGCAAGATTCTGTGTTGATCCCATGCAGCCAGAGAGAAAATATAAAAACATTGCAGTTGCAGGTTCCAGTTCTTATTCTTACAAAATGTCAGCAAATCCATCTTTTATCCAATATCCAGTTGTAATGAAGCATATTCATTTACTTTATTTAACCTTAATTAACCAGGAAGTCCCTTGAAATAAAAATATATTTTTATAAAAATCTTAAGTCAAGATAGCAGCAACAGAATACAATACATAAAAGTTACATGTTTAAACAAACATGCAACTGCGCAGCAATACACAGAAAATACCTGTGCTAAGCCAATTAGTGAAGCCTGCGTATAACATAATATTCTACAATGTAAACCAATGACATATTTCTGCATTTTAGGGGGAACGAGGAAGTGCTGGAACACCTGGGATTCCTGGACAAAAGGGACCCGAAGTAAGGAAGCATATTACATGAATCGTTTTTGAACATTTCATCACTTATACACAATAGTAACAAATAACACAGAAGAACCTCAGATTTGACTGCATTGGAAAAATGTTTATTCATAGTACAAAAATGTTTGTAGCTTTGAAAGGTTTAGGACTGGGATCTTTTAGAAGTATATACGTATGTACGTATATGTAGCCCTATTATTTTAATTAGCTTTTAGAACCATGGTTTTTATCAATAGAATATCTGACTCATTACCAATTGATGCTTGTATTTTTTCAGCGGTTTTAAGGAGCTTAATAAGCATATGCTACTTCAGTTTCAAATGGCATTCAGTTTTCCAATGCATAACTCCATATTTGACTGATTTTACAAACTGAGATTGTACCATAACAACAATTATGTATACAACTTGTATTCTATGAGTAGTTAAAACACGTATGTACTGTATGTACAGTATGTATGCTCTACTCCTGAAATTATAATATTACTCATGTTAAAATCACACCTCTGATTGTTTGCTTTCATCATATTCCTAAGTGTCTTCACTGCTTTCTTACAGGGAACAAATGGAGGACCTGGACCAAAAGGCGAACCAGTATGAATATATTTGAACATGAACTGAACGTTTATTTGTGTAAGTTATTGGAGCTTGTTGATTTGTGTCCATATGATGATCTTATGGAATGGCCTCTGTTTTCTTAGGGGAGAAGAGGGGACTTTGGACCAAAGGGAAAACAGGGACCAAATGGCTCAAACGGAGACAAGGTATCCCCTGCATGAGGTTACAGATACATAAATACATTTTTTTATTTATTTTACCTTTAAAGATTATCCAACATAAATTGTATGAAATTAATGAAATTCATTATACACTGTTATTCACTGTTTAAATTCAATCTGTAAAGATAATTAAACTTTACCTGCATTAATTTAATCTTGCTAAATAATACCACTCTTTGAATGGTTATCCCAGATACACTGTGTGTGACTACCATTCTAGGCGTGTTACTATCATTCAAGTTTTAGGAATGAGTTTTTTGTCATTTCAAGACAAGAAAAGTCATACATGCTCTCATGTTCGAACAACAGTATGTGAAGTGTACAGGTATGCAGGAGTGTCACACATGCACATTTCATTTACAAACCCCAATTCCAAAAAAGTTAGGACAGTATGTAAAATGTACATAAAAGCAGAAAGCAGTGATCTTTTACATATATTTAATTGAAAACAATTGAAAAAAGATATTTATCAACTTTATTGATTTTAGTATTGATTTACATACACTGGTTACCCTGATGGATGTCTTTTATAGGGTGAACCAGGACCTGAGGGCCAGAGGGGGCTTCCTGGTGAAGTAGGAGGTAAAGGGGCCAAGGTAAGCAGTATACCACACAACGTATATTGGGTTACGCTAGTCATGGTACAGTTGATTTTCAGCTCTGGGGAGATTTAAGCTAACAGCAGCAGTATTACCTAGGGGTGGGACAATGGCATCGATCTGAATGTGTAAATACAACTGCATCGATCTGTAAAATTAGAATTGATAAGCATCGATTAATATCGCATTTTAAATGAATGTGCACATGTATTCATTTATTCAAAAAAAATATTAATTTCATTATTTAAAATATATATTTCTGAGACACGACTACTTTTAAAACTGTTTTGACCAGCTTCAATCCATGTTTCTGCTCCAACCCCCACGTAAGCGTGAGTTGGAAGCAGGGACAGACAGGAATCAAGCAACAATGAGACGGACAGATCTGAGCGAAATGGCTAGCTGCGTGCTCGCTGAGTGCGACAAAAGAGACATAAACTTACAGAATTTGCGATGTTCCGAACAGAAAATCAGTGGTATGGAAGCATTTCGGGTTTAGAAAGAAGGAGGGTGTACTTGACAAAACCGCTGCAATATGCAAGATCTGCCAAGTAGAAATCAGATACACAGGCAACACCACAAACATGATAAGCCATTTGAGCCGACGACACACCAATGACGTGAAGGACAGCAGCGGGTTAGCAAGCTTAACTCGGGAGTCATTGACACTTCCCCTGAGTTTCCTGGAGAAATGGCCAAACAGTTCTATTTTTTTGTATAATTCTTTTTATTAGTTTTTATACACATACCGTGTCCAGACAGTTAATTGTAAAGTGCTTTCTGATATTTAAATTTAAACCATTTTCTATTCAAAATCAAGTAGACGTTCGAGACAAAAAACTAAAATAGTAAGACTATTTCCAATGTCTTACGTTCAATTAATTATACTACGTTAACTGTCCGATTCACTTAATGAATGTCGTGGAACCTAGATACACCGTACCATGCAGAAAACATTTTAGTGAAAAATTTATACCTGCTCTGTATGAAGAGGCGATGAAAACTGTTCGACTGTCCGTGCAAAACGCTACGAGAGTAGCTTTAACTACGGATGGATGGGCATCTTGCTCCACCGAAGGTCTAGATCGTACTAAGATTTAGGAAAGTACTATGCATGACACTAACCTATAGGCTATTTTTCTTGGCCCAGTTTAGTAATTGTTATACATTTTGCCATTTTCATTTTTTAAATAAAGGAAATGTATTACGGTACCATGTCTGACACTGTTTAAAAAACAATAACCTAAATAGGGCAACTTTAGAAAATACACTGTTAGTCATGTTTATTGCTGCATTATTTGCTGCAGACAGCTGCAAAATGTATGGTTTGCCTTAACAATAAACATAATGCTGTGAACTTGGCGTAAGGTTCTAATTGAATATTTAATTACTGCTGAATGTATCTGTATCAAATCACATTAGCATACCTATTAACTTTTTTAAAGTATCAAAATTAATCGAACCGAATCTTATCGAATCGAATCGTGGTCAAATGTAAGATGTTATGATGCATCGAACCTTTGCCTAAAGAATCGTAATCGAATCGAATCGTTATGGGATTGAATCGTCCCACCCCTAGTATTACCACATTTTTACAAAAGGATGGAAAGGACAAGCCAAATTGTAGTAATAATTGTGTTAATAATTGCGAGAGAATTGTTGTGTTGTCATGCTTTAATATGAAATTTGGATGTTTTCCACAGCCACATTTTACAAATAGCTGATATTTTTAAGCAAAGGAAAGTACAAAAAACTATATTTCTGAAAAACATGATTTTATTGGTGATCACTTTCTGACAATGGAAAAAATGTTTTTGAGCCTTTTATAATGTATATAATAGTGAGAGCTTTGAAGTTCCTTTATAATGGTTTGAGTGTTTTCAGAAGTTTAATTGAGTCATTGTGTGGAATTTCTTCCTTTGTTGCACGCTGTTGTAGGGAGACAATGGACTGCCAGGACCGCGTGGTCCTCCTGGCGCATCAGGGGAGCCAGGGAAAAACGTAAGTAAAAATGTATCTCATCTCACATACATCCCACTGGCATTCTGGAGCTCCCATAACCCAAAATATATATATATATATACTGGATGCATCTACCAGATACTAGTAATATTACAAAGAGCATTTTAGCCAAAGACACAAAAAATACTCACACAGTAAAATACATCTCACAGGGCATAGTCTTGCTGTTGACATGTAATTTGGCACTAAAATGTGTGATTTGGTGCCAACTGTGACTAGTAGCCCCACAAAGCAATGCATAATGAGTAGTAATGCTCAGGATTAGTGAGGATTCAGTCAGCCGCGATCCATGTCTCATTTATCTCTAACAAACGCCCACTGGGTCTATTAGGCAAACACGATTTGCTTTGTAAAGATGCGCATAAAGTGTCTTCCTCCAACTCAAGTCTGTGCAAGCTTGTGGGTTGTAATTTGAAAAGAAGCATCTGGAAACATCACATGCTTTGGGGGACAGCACATTCTTTTTTTCTTTTCAATTTTTTTCCGTTTTCTCTCAATTTGGTAGCTAATTGTACCTGATGTTATTCAATTCCCCGTGTAGCAACCAGTTGAGAATTAGCTGCTACACAAAACCCCGTCAGCCAGTATTAGGAAGGAGGGGGCCACATCCTCTTCAGGGCACGACTCCTTGAGCTCCTGACCGCGATTCCAACTCACCGAGTCCCTCCCCCCACCCCAGGAGTGGCCGCCAATTGCCACTCCCTCAAGGCACCAGCCATACTCGGATCTGGCAGGACCAGGGGTGCGAACCCCTGATCCTCAGTGTGCAACTGCGGCAGCCCCAGGACAGCACATTCTTGTCTACATTCTCCTGCATTGGCTGTGGAGGTTGGAGCATGAGTATAACTGTATATGTTTGCCCATTCCATATTGGGGATAAAATTGAGGGAAAACACATCTAGGGCCAGAGTCACGTACACTTGTTTAAGGGCATATCCAATTCAATCACTACCAGGGCTGGAAATTAAGCTTGCCTGCTCGCCTTACATTTCGGGCAAGTCCAATTTCAAAACCACTAGTCCGTCAGGCGAGTGAAACTTCTTTGGCCGCGATTTAAGGGAGTCTATTCTGTAAAATGCGACGTGACTGCAGATGATCATCAGTACTCATAATCAGTCCACCTTAAAAAGAGGTGGGGTTCGATTACGCTACTTGAATGACAGCTGCTTAGTCCAATCTCTAGCCATAAAACACGTTTCCAAGGCAGTCCTGTCAATATAGCCCCAGAGTCGTAGCCCTAAAGACGTTAACGTTGCACATCTTACGTTCTAGCGAAAACTACTATCCGTCAGTGAAAATGCATCGGTTTTTCACTAATTGTTTTTATCTGTACTATTAGACATCAATGGCACATCCTGACACGTTATAGTTTGACTGAATACTTGCATACAGTGTCATGTATAAATGAGTGATTTAGTGAGTTTCTGGACACATATCCAGTAGGCTCAACTTTGTGTATTTGTCTCACAAAGCTATAGGCTACGTTATTAGGCCTGTGGAAAATGTTTGCATTGGTTTCTGATTAGATAAAATATTTCATTTTGTGTGTGTTTATTATGTTCTTTTTTATGCACTATTTAAAATGTATATCTTTTTGCATAATACCCTGTATCCTTATATTCTGTTGCCAATTTACACTTGTTGGGATAGTCTTGGGTCACTTTCAGTTAACGTTACAAAATTGTTCTCTCATTCTACGTGGTTATATATTGTCCATTAGAATATACCTATAGTTATATTATTGTGTCATTGATTAAAATAGCGCTACTCAACATGAATACTGTGAATGTTAAGGAAACTGAAGAAATTAAAAGAAAACATTTGTGTGTTACAAATAGGGCTAGTAAAATTTCAGCCGGGCTAGTGGAAATTTTGGTCTACTAGCCTGGCTGACTAGTGCAAAAAATCCTTCAGATCCACCCCTCATCAAAATCCTCTGGATTAATCTAGTGGCATATCTCAATAAAGTCTACTTTGTTGCCTTTATTGAGACATGGTAAATAAAAGTAAGAGGTGCTTGCAAGTGACATTTTTTTTTCATGTAATGATTGAGTTCTTGTGATTCAAACCACTTTTAAAATACAAACCACTTCATGCTCTGTTTGGGTTGCACTTTTTCAAGCAAGAAGTGTTCCTCAGTTTTCTCCGTAGGACGTAGCACTTCAAAATGACTTTCTACCATCCTGGTAATCTAATAAAAATAGAGTTTAATTACAGAGTTTAATGTTGTTTCATTAGTTTTATTTCATTACGTAAAATATTTCCAGGACAAGGTCAACTTCCCTTGTGTTCATTGCAAACATAGGCCAATGTTTTAGTCTACCACAGCTTTAACACACAAAGGCTTGTATTTGGATTCCGTTGCTTACCAACTGGAAACAAACAGAGGGGAGAGCAGCTGTTTTGCAGGCTGCTGCAGTTATGCAGAAGTCTAGGATATCTTCCCACTTTGCCTTCCATAAGCTGGTCATAAGTGAGGCAGACTTTGGAGGGGACAAAGACATTTAGCAAACAAGCAATGGTTTCTAAAAAGCATTCATTCATACAATCAACATTCGCTTTGGGAATTTGAATCAAACAGGGAGTATAGCTGTTTCACAGTGCTAATGATGTGTTAGCTAGGTAGATAGCTAGTTTGCATTATGGTAGCTATAATGTATAAATATAAAGGTTGCTTAGCAAGCTAAATAACAAGCTAGCTTGTCAAGCTAAGTCGCTGGCTTCCCTCAATTCAGATAGCTTGCCGAGCTAGCTAGATAGCAACCTTGCTTAGTAAACTTGCCAACGAGCTAGCCAAGTGTTTCTGATCCACAATTGCAAATTACAAACCACCCTCAAATTTAGAATAGAATACAACTTTATTGTCCACCTGGGTGGAAAATTGTCTTCGGCTCACCAGACACAAGAAGCAATGATGTGGACAATTAGTAAAACAAACACATAGACAAGGTCGTGTTACACATTTAAAAAGTTCATGTCATGTCTGTGGTTTAGTCACTTTGTAGAGTTAAGAATGTTGATGGCACTTGGGATGAAGAACTTCTTAAATACATTTTTAGTTGTCAGAGGGACTATAGCGCCTCCCGTAGCTCAAAGGCTCAAATTGGCTGAATAGAGGATGGGAGCTATCTCCCAGGATACCCCTCGCCTTCTTCATCATCCTTTCTGTGAATAGTTGAGACAAGGGCTTTTGGGGTTTACCAACTACTTTGCTTGCCATTGACAGAATCTTAGAAAGTTGATTCTTAAATCTACATTTTAAGTGACCGTACCAGGCAGGAAGATGGAAAGTTAAAACACCCTCAACAAGAGTTTTGTACACCAATTCTAAAATCTGCTGACTGACACCAATGCCACTGAGTCTTCTCAGAAGTCACTGTGAGCATTTCTTGAAAATATACTCTGTATACTAGAGATTGATCCAGAGATTGATCATGTGTGAGAGGTTGATTACCTGTGTAATCGTGTCATTACTCTTACAGGGTTCTCGTGGAGACCCTGGTGATGCTGGACCAAGGGGGGAACCTGGCCAACCTGGGCCCAGGGTAAGATGAGCCAAACAATCATTAAACCTAAACCAAAACCATGAAGGCAAATGAGTTAAAGTGAAAGGTTATTCAGAATAATCACTAGCAACACTATTTAGAACAATTAAATGTTAGTCTGTCCATTATGCCTGGACTGTCAGTTTAACCTGGAATATATCAATGAGATTCAGAAATGTTGTATTTCTCTAAGGGTGACGAAGGAAGAGCTGGATTCAGCTATC
Source organism: Ilyophis sp. 1 JC-2022 (assembly GCA_022702515.1). NCBI lineage: Eukaryota > Metazoa > Chordata > Actinopteri > Anguilliformes > Synaphobranchidae > Ilyophis > Ilyophis sp. 1 JC-2022. The sequence goes on along the minus strand of CM040397.1, from coordinate 51,678,546 downwards.
CAGGACCAAGAGGACCCACGGTACAGTAATATGCCTTACTACCATTTCAAATTAAGTCAGGATCTTGGTATGCTGATTATTTGAACCATGTGGCAGAAGGTCTGTGTATCTCTGCAGCTTAGAGAGGTCCTGGGCTGTGTCACAATATTCTTCACTCCTCTCTTCCTTTCCTCCATTCCCCCACTAGCACTCATCTCCTACCCAGAAGTATGAAAAACTGCCCGAATCTCTTGAGTACAAGTAGACTACGGTTAAACTAGTCACTTCATGCGACTTCTGGAATCAGAATTCCAACATCCGATCACATCAGGTCAGATTGAGTTGCGTCCATACTTGATAGTTCAATGTGACCTCCTGTGATCAGTTCGCAGTTCGGATTTCATTCCCCCGTGCAATATTTAAATACTAGACATACACTTACTGGAAAATGGTGTTCGGTGTTTGTGAGGTTGTGCTTCTTTTCATTTTGTTCATTGTGTTGTCAAGGTAGGGCCTGCACAAGGTGTGCACTGATCAGGAGGCAGCAGCGTGTATTAATGCGAGTATTGCGTTTCTGGGTGCAACAGCTGTTGCGGTGGAGAGGAGGGTATGGGTTCGCGAACGTAGCCAGCACTGGTGGAATCATATTGTGCATTTCACGGATTCCAACTGGGTTCTCAATTTCCGCATTGCGAAAGCACACAATCAATCACATCGTACCACAGAACAGTTCTGTGCAGCGTACTACTCATCTACAAATCTATATATGGGTGTGTTTAAAGACATTTTTCCGGTGAATGCATTTTGAGAAGTCTGATTACGTCCAGACTACAAGCAATTCCAATCTCAAAGTGTGCTAGGCCACCCCGCCAAGTGGTTTGGCAGATCCGATCCCAATGAGGACAATATCCGATTTGCGCACGTCCAGACCTGTCACTTAATGCAACCTTGCGATATTGGATGCCAGAAGTCGCATTGAAGTGCCGTAGTTGCATGCACAGTATACAATGTACCTGACATTGTGGTTTGTGTCGAGACATTAATCAATTTGTAACCGTTTTTAATTAATAGAATAATCAGCAAAATTTGATTAGGACACAAAGATTGGTTTCCGGGGCACGGAGGAGAGGAGGTGGTAGTGGAGGAAAGGAGGATGCATTTTTCGAGTATTGGGACGAACCCCTGGTGTCTGGATTTCTGACTCTTGTGTCTGTCCCGATAGGGAGACCGAGGAGACAAAGGGTCTCCAGGACCTCGGGGCAGCAGGGGTGACTGTGGGCATAAAGGAGATCCTGGACTCAAAGGAAGTCCCGGCGAGCTGGTGAGCAACCACACCATGCACAGACCAAATCAGGACAACCTGCAAAAGGATTGCAAATGAGCGAATCAATGAAATACATCAGTGTCTTGGAGAGTAAGTCTGCCCTGTTCCTGTGTTTCAGGGTGAGCCGGGCTCTGCAGGCGAGCCAGGGCTAAGAGGCCTCAGAGGAGATTCAGGGGGAGATGTGAGTCCCACAGGCAAACCAAACAAAGAACTAAAAATGCAGTCTATTGATATTAAATTTCAGACACATTTTAATGGCAAAAAATACACTGCAGCAAAGCATATCCTGGTTGTGTGCCATGCATTCATATACAGTACCCAGTCGAGAAGGTTGAAAACACATCTTCCTCTCTTTTATTAGCAACTGATCTTTTTCAGGGTGATCCTGGACCAGAAGGGGACCCAGGCCTCACTGTAAGTTATGTCACTAAACGTAGAAATGTAGTAACATCAAAGTTATTGAAAATGTCATAGTGATAAGATGCAAATTACCTTTTTTTAGGAATGTGATGTGATGAACTACATCAGAGAAACATGTGGGTGCTGTGGTGAGTGCCAAATTTTGATCAACAAAACATACATTTTTAAAGAGTAGGCATTAAATCGTGCAAGCTAAAAGGTAATATTTTAGGGCCTGCTCTTTATAAGCTTCTAAGGGATATGAGATGCTATCAAGCTGATTCATTTTGCTGTCTCTCCTGTCAGACTGTGAGAAACTCTGTGGCGCTTTGGACATCGTCTTTGTGATTGACAGTTCTGAGAGTGTGGGCCTGACAAACTTCACTCTGGAGAAGAACTTCATCATCAGCACCATCAACCGCCTGGGCTCCATTGCAGAGGATCCCACCTCTGAAACAGGTTAAGGCTCATATGTACTATTCAAACACCCCTGCTCTGAAAAAGGATAAAAGTCATATACACTACTCAGACACCTCTGAGACAGGTAATGTACAGTATGTATATGAGGGTTTATGTAGCATCCAGTATGTAAGGTGGCCTTTGAAATGGGGTTATCGAAACTGCTCTCTACCATTTTTTTATGTAGCATCCAGTATGGAGTGTATTACATCCAGTATGTATTAGGATGTATACTAATACTGCACTCCTGGCAGGTACACGTGTGGGTGTGGTGCAGTACAGTCACAGCGGAACCTTCCAGGCCATCAGGCTCAACGACTCAAGGATCGACTCTTTGACTGCCTTCAAAGATGCCGTTAAGAAACTGGAGTGGATCGCAGGAGGGACCTGGACCCCGTCTGCACTCAAGTTTGCCTATGACACCCTCATCCGGGACAGCCGCCGTGCCAAGGCTAACGTGACCGTAGTGGTAATCACGGACGGTCGCTTTGACCCACGCGACGATGACTCCTTGCTCACATACCTCTGTAACGATGACTCCATTGATGTAAATGCAATCGGCATTGGTGACATGTTCGATCAGCTGGAGGAGAACGAGAGCCTAAAGTCCATCGCCTGCCAGAAGAGCGACCGTGTCATGGGCATGCGTCGCTTCGCCGACCTGGTGGCTGAGGAGTTTATTGACAGGATCGAGCATGTGCTCTGCCCCGGTGAGCTTTTCTGTCAGATAGAGGCCTTTGAACTGGGGTTATCAAAGCTGCTACCATTTTAGTAGGGGGAAGGGCTTTTTAGGCAATCAATAAATTAATCAGTAGCACACAGCAGAAAGTAGAAATTGAGCCAATCTCAATTGAGCCAATTCGGGAACTGGCTAATTATTCACTTACCTTAAATGTATTCTAATGATGGAAATAGTGGCAATGTAATAGGTGCAGGTGTTTTTGATATAAAGCAAATTTTTCTGATTAGACTAATATACAATACATGCTATTTCATTCAATAGCATCTAGACTCTAGAGGTTGCCAGCCAGCTTGTCAGACTCCAATGGAGTCACTGAATATATATAATTTGCTAGTTCACTACTTAGCCAAAGATCACACAAAAACTATCATATTGATTGCATCAACAGCTTGGTTGCTCGCAAACTAGTCAAGGATTTAAGGATGAAAAATTATGTGGAACAATAACAGTAACTGCTGACAGAATAAATTTCCTAAAATACTACTTTCTTGTATTCTAGATCCCGTGACATTGTGTCCTGACCTTCCTTGCAAAACTGGTAAGATTTCATGTACTGATGGGGTTCATACCATTTGCAGTCATGCACTAATGACGTTTCTATGACTCACCATGCATTCTAATTGGAATGGGCAAATATTGTTAATATGGGTGAATAGTAGGTTAACTATTCATACCTCTTGGTTAGGACCAAAAAGCTTTATTTATTTCCATCCACGTTAAAATTGATAGCAATGAGAAATTCAAAAATTGAGATGCTAGTGGTCATAAAATCTCCCCGAAAGATTTGGGTTGTGTCCGAATCAGCACCATACTATTGAGTAGGCTTGTTGAGTAGACAGGACGAGAAAGTTAAGTTGGTGAAAATTTCTCTAAATGTAGTCTACTTAAAACCCCGTATGATATACTTACATCCGGGGTTTTGCTTAGTATATTCAGGTGCATCATTTTCAAGACATTCGCGAACATTGTGGTTGCATAAATATGACGCGCAGCTTCATTTAAAAAAAATGAGGCTCAGCTTCACTGACGTTTTCCTTCAATAACAACACGTGACATAGCCACGCCATCTTACGACACTTCCACAGTATGGTTAGAAAATAGTATGGCGTATATTTCTTTGTGTACTGCACTTTGCATACTTAACAGTACACATTAAACAGCACACATTTGTCAGTACATAGGAGACAGGACGCAGTAGATAGAGCTCTGATTTGGACACAGCCAGGGTGATTGTGTGAAAAACAGTAAGTAGATAGTATAACTCATTTAATTTGAAGGATAAGATATTTGTAATTTGAAGAAGAAGATATTTGTGGTTCACCCCATTTAATGAAATGGTAGAATTTAGGTTCTTCCACTATTTCCAGGCTTATGCAAACAATGCAATGCATAGCATCCCAGCTCAAACCTGTTTCAATGTCTCAATTATAACATTGACCTCAGTGGCAAAACCACAGATGGAGTTCCATAAGTGAATGTAATCAGCTTTGATTAGTGGGGGAAATGTAACTGCACTGTAGCGCACTCTTAATTTCTGCATGCTTATAGGCCGCAGTGGCGCAGTGGTAAAACCATAGATTTTTTTCGTGTCCGGATCCTGCTAGATCCTGCAAGTATGGCCGGTGCCTTGAGGTAGCAGCAAATTTGGCGGCCGCTACCCAAGTTGGGGGAGGGACTCGGCGGGGAGAATTGTCGTACACAAAGCGGCTCCATGCTTTGTTGGAATCATGGTCAGGGGCATGAGGCATCCTTCCTACCGCCAGCCGACGGGTTGTGTAGCGGCAAATTCTAAGTGGTTGCTACATGGGGAATTGAATCGTACTAGGGTAAAATTGGCTACCAAATTTGGGGGGGGAAATATGATACAAATAAAAAATATATATATATATAATAATAATTTTTGCATCCTTCACACAAAGCCAGAAACTGTTTCTGGTGCCAACGGAAGTAGTCTTCTCTTGATGACATCACCATTACAGTAATTTAATGTTTCATACTGAATGAAGCATTCAATTCACCTCACCATAACATATTCAAGGACGTAATAAGTCATTTTAAAAGAAAGAATTGCCTAAAATAAAAACTTAACCCATGGCTGTATCTGGTGGTAAGCTTGTGGTGTGTTAAGTATTGAGAAAACAACATATACACGTAAATAAAATGAACTGTGGATTGTGACCATATTGACGATAAATAGAGTCAAGTAATAAAAGACCAGTGCAGTGTGCCCACTTGAGATAAGTATGGCCGTGCTATTGAATTGGGGAGCACCTGTGGCTTTCCAAACAGGCAATTAGGCTTTATTTTACTCTCGTTAACAGCGCCATTATTATTAGGGCAGTGTTACTAGTGTTAAGTTATTCATAATCAACCAAATAATTCACATAACCCGTAATTTCACTGAATATATTACCCATATAATTTTAGTCAAAACCACTTTATGTCAAAACCAGAACTATACTTACATAAATCAGTTGTTAATGGAAAATAATTAGATGGTTTGTCAATATGGAGAAGTTTAATTATTAATGTTGTTGGTCCAATGTTGTAGTACTTTCATCAAAGTTTGTGTTACCAAGCACTATGGAGGTTTATTCTCAAGAATATGAATATAAACAGGATTCTTTCCGATTGCGAGATCATCTGCATCATAAAAAAGTTTTGTTTGCATGCCGTTTTGAATAAACCTTATTAGTTACAGAGCCATAAATCACTGAAAGTACATAAAGGATGATGCAAACATTGTATTTATGGATAGAACCTGAAAAAAGTAAATTTGTATGATGCTGACTAAAAATGTATCTGAGGTGACATTTGAGTCAGTCCAACAGATTTCACAAGAGTGGATCATTTTATTAGATTTAAGCAATCTCTTTACAGAATTGTGCTCATGGCATTGCTTCCCTTTGCACTTTGAGTAAGATTAGGCATTCTGGTATCTTTTATTGCATTTTCACAAGCACAAACATCTGGCTAAATATGTGTCCTGGTGAGCTGATCCACCTGGATGTGGCTCTGTTGAACAGAAGGTAAATACCAACATACATCAGAGAGGCAGTTTGATGAGTAAAACCCCAAATGGCCTGGGTATAGAAAAAAGTAGTCATTTCTTTGTCGTTTGATATTACCATACACCAGAAATGCCTCGAAGTGAATATTCTCAAGAATAATAACAATAAATCACACTGAAAGTAATTAGCTTTTTCTGAATTTTCAATGAGATATTTCTCCCTGTTATTCAATTAAATTAAAAAATATTCAATTAAAATGACATATTGCTGGCCACATGGCAGCAACTGGGCCTGAGTAATGGTAATCTTCAGTCTTCTCATCTTCTCCTCCATAAAATCAAATCCTTTTTTTTTTTACTACTGCAAACATGATATCAGCACACTGTTCTTCAAATTGCTGTCTCGTGTTTATAGGCTCTCTGTTCCAGTAGTGCTACAATCTTACAGTATTTTTGGTTTGGCTTCCACTGCACTGATCTGCTGCTTGCTACAGCTTCAGGCTTTCATGTAGTCAGTCTGCACTGTGCTCAGTGGGCAGAGCCAGTTGCTAGTAGACTTTAAACAACTTTTTTAACGCTCGCTTGCAGATGTGGCGGCCCCTTGGAATGGGTACCCCTTGTTTGAAGCCCTGGCAGAGGAGGGCATCAACACCCCTGTCCCCAGCTCTATCCCAGGCGTCTCAAACTTTCTCAGCTCCCTGAAAGACGAGCAGCTCCCTGATATCTACGGAAAGGCCGTAGCCACACTGGCCTACACCGCGCAGCGAGCCAAGTTTTCTATTGGACAGGAGAGGCAGCAGTGGACAGAGCTGTTCATTGACTCTTTCAGACTTGTGTACGGCGACATCATGGGCGATCCTAACAAGGCCCTGGGGTTGTGTTAGTCCGACAAAGCCCTAATAATGAATGAAAACCGCTGTTCTTGCAATCCGTGGTGAAGAGTACTAACATATCTTTGGAGCTCAACCTTTACAATCATCATGTGCTCAATACCTTTCATGTAACCAAGCAGGCTTGAACTCACATAATCTTTCAGTCTTTCCATAAAATGGAGCCATGTCTTTAAGGAGTAATTATATTTCTCTTTGGATATGGCATACAGATAGCGGTTATTATAACCATAGGTTATAGATTTTTAAAATCAAATATGTTTATTTATATGAAAAGTCACAGATCAGATCATACCTTACAATCAATTTGAATTAAATCCACCCCCCCCCCCCCCCCCCCCCGAAAACCCCTCCCATCTCAGTATACTTCATCATTCAACGATAAAATAAATTACAAATAATAATACAAGCATAAAGGAAATTGTCCCCCCAAAGAAGGATGTTGAAGAGACAGAAAACTGTGGCCTGATAGTTTTGTAAGGTTTTATAAATACTATTTGCAATTATAACATTGGGAATGGCATATTTCAATACCTAAATTCTGTGTATGATTCCAGTGAAAACATAGCTGTGAATCAAACTTTTTATACATGTATATTATGTTTTGATATACATATGTTAAAAAAGTTGTAAATAAAGTTT